>CM055126.1:28476601-28854101 GCA_029206835.1 Rana muscosa
AGGCCCGGAGGCCTATCGGGAGGTCTCTGGGTACTCTAGGCCCAGATACGGAGCTGCTGTTCCATCTCAGACACCTTCAGTCTGGGGTGAGGTACTTTGAGAGAGAGAGGCCCGTGGCCCAGTACCTTCGACTGGGTCCCGCAAGGGATCGAGGGCTCCTAGGGTGCCCCCAGGAAGTGGGTGCCCGAATCTAGGACAAGGAGGCCAGGGAGGTGACCCTTCCCGAAGACCCGGCGCGGCATCGCTGGTGATGGTGGGGCCTCTGGTAACTCTCCGGATAGATGTCCTTTCCCTGACAGGGGTCAATACTTTTAGAAGGTAATCCACGTTCTCATGGTCTGTGGCAGAGACCCATCGTGAATTTGGTCGGTGGCAGAGACCCAACAACCGGGCCTGTGGCAGAGGCCCTATTCACCTGGTCTGTGGCAGAGACCCCTTCATGGTCGGTGGTAGCGACCGTGCGCCAAGCCTGTTAGTGCTATTCAGAACAGGAGAAATCCAAATTTAAGTTTGTGCCTGGAACTCCTCCCACCTTATCTGACCCGTGTTTGTCTCAACCCGTCTGCTCTAAAAGAGACTGTTTATTGTGCAAAAATGAATAAACAAGTGTTGGACCTTTCAGTTGGTGTGGACAGTTGCTTACTGGGGAAAGTTAGACTTGTTCTGATTACTGCAGAAACAAGGTCAGCACTGGAGGCCTTTTTACACCAGTCGCAAGCAGGCCTGAGAAACTAACACCGCTCAACCTCCCTATTCAGGAGGGTACGGGCTTGTGGTGCGGTGTGCCTCATTCTTTTCCTGCGGAGGAGCCAAGCAGAAGAAAAGCAGGTAAAGTCTGTGGTTGGTGCGCTACATGTGGGGGCTCGAGTCTGGAGTGAAAACCCCCCGAAGCTGAACTTTTATTCCCCAGTGAAGTTCCGTGGAGGTCGGCCATGTTTGAAACTGCGCCACAAGGAGAACCCTGACTGCGTAGTTCGTGGGCGTGTCTATTCAAAAATATTGGAGGAGTCTGACCATGTATGGAGTTACACGTGGGGACTTTGGTGTGGAAAAGGTCAGTGCGCGATGGAGCAGCAAGTGGTCAGCATGTCCTCTTATGGGTTCCAGCTTCAAATACCATGAAAATTACATCATTCGCTGCTTCGGTGACGGATACGGGGATTCGGCTCAAGCCCCGGGGAAGATTTGCCCTCTATGTGTGTAGAGACGTGGATGCCCTCGGTGTGATTTGTCCCGGCTGCTCGGGACTGGTGGTTCATCTGAAGCCATTCGGGCGATGCAAGAGCTGCAAGGAATTTCTTTTTGAGGTGGAGCAACCTACAGAGAGGCCTCGGGCCTTCCACCTCAACTGCCTTGCCGGCGCCACCACTCCGGAGGGAGGAATCGAAGCTTGCACAGCCACCCCTGCGCGCACTGACGAGACTTCGGAGGAAGTCACAGAGGAGCTTGTTGTAGCGAGTGAGAAACCGGAGGATGCTGATTCGGCAACGACAGTCTTTTCTCCCGCCGCCCAAGAGGAAGATAGGTCTCGTGAAGGCTTCCCGCGGCCGTGGTGGAGCAACGCCCCAGCGCTTACCCGGAACGGATGTCTCTGAAGGGAAAAGTCCCGGACGTCCGAGTCCTTCTCCAAGCCGAGGTAAGCCAGGGGGAGAGACTTTGTTACAGGCCCCTAGCCCTGGGGATTCACATGCTAGTGAGTTGGCCAGAGGGGGTGAATCGTCCTTCACCAGGAATTATTTCCCTGCGGAGGAGTACGATACCTCTGACCTGGAGTCCGTCTCAGATGCGGGTGATGATGCCGCGATTGACGAACTGTTTGAGAGGAAGGGATGGGATAAGATGCCCCTGTCCTTGTTCCGTAGGCCTAGGAACCCGCCCATGTCTACTGGGGAAAGTACACCCCGGGTGGTGGCCACCGAGCCTGAGGAGGGATCTGTCCCCTTGTCTACCCTTCCACAATCGGGAGCACCTGCTTCCGCTACTGCTGCTGCTGCTGGACCGGTGTCGCTGCGGGCCCCTGCAACTGGCCCAGAGGCAGTTAAAGTGCCTCGACACCCGGATGCTGTTGTTTTGCCTGGCGCAGGAGACCGTGCCACTATGCCACCTCTGTCACGCTTAGAGAGACTCTTTAACCAAAAGGTCGCTGGTGAATATGGGTGGGAATACCCGTATCTGCCCAAGGAACTTCTGTTCGAGGTTGAGGCCTGCAGGGACCGGTGGTATTCGGAGTTTGTGTGGGCACACCTCAAGGTACCCCACGCTAGAAGATACTTTTCGTGTTCACCTGCCGCAACTCTGCGTTTTAAAGATTGCAAAGCTGCGTGGATGTTGGGTCGGCACATTCATGCGGACAAAGTGCTTATCTACAGAAAGGATAAGAATGATGTGGAGTATCATATAGATACCTTCGATAGACATTGGAAGCCGTTGGTATTGCCCGATCCACATTACTATTTGTGAGAGACCAGACTCTTGTGTTTGCGTTTTTACTTTTTTTTACTTTTTCTCTCTTCAAGAACTTTGCCCAAGTTAAAGGGGTATTTTACTCTTTGGAGGAATGGGAGTTGTTGTTGTTGTTGTTCTCCCTTCTCTTCCCACCACAAAGATAACCAGGACTTTGGGGTCGTAGTTAGTGAGGGCCACAGTTCACAGAGAAGAAAATTTCTTGTCATCAACAGGTGTTCTGACCGCGGCACTACCACTAGGTGGCGGTGTTGCGCAACGGTTACATTGAAGGTTCTATATTGCACTTACTGTTATGCCGCGTACACACGATCATTTTTCCCGTCGGGAAAAATTAAATTTTTTCTTTTGGACGAGAAAAACGAACCTTCGACTGGGTCCTGCAAGGGATCAAGGGTTCCTAGGGTGCCCCCAGGAAGTGGGTGCCCAAATCTAGGACGAGGAGGCCAGGGAGGTGACCCTTTCCGAAGACCTGGCGTGGCATCGCTGGTGATGGTGGGGCCTCTGGTAACTCTCCGGATAGATGTCCTTTCCCTGACAGGGGTCAATACTTTTAGAAGGTAACCCACGTTCTCATGGTCTGTGGCAGAGACCCATCGTGAAACTGGTCGGTGGCAGAGACCCAACAATCGGGCCTGTGGCAGAGGCTCTATTCACCTGGTCTGTGGCAGAGACCCCTTCATGGTCGGTGGTAGCGACTGTGCGCCAAGCCTGTTAGTGCTATTCAGAACAGGAGAAACCCAAATTTAAGTTTGTGCCTGGACCTCCTCCCACCTTATCTGACCCGTGTTTGTCTCAACCCGTCTGCTCTAAAAGAGACTGTTTATTGTGCAAAAAGGAATAAACAAGTGTTGGATCTTTCAGTTGGTGTGGACAGTTGCTTACTGGGGATCAGTGGAGGCCTTTTTACACCAGTCGCAAGCAGCCCCGAGAAACTAACACCGCTCAACCTCCCTATTCAGGAGGGTACGGGCTTGTGGTGCGGTGTGCCTCAGTCTTTTCCTGCGGAGGAGCCAAGCAGAAGAAAAGCAGGTAAAGTCTGGGGTTGGTGCGCTACATCACTGCAGCATTGAGTGGTCACACAAGGTCAGGGATAGTAAGCAGTATGAGCTGCAGGGGACCCAGGGGTGCCAACTTTCACTGTATTGTACCTTTTCTCCTACCTTCAGTGTTTCCTGTACTGTATCTCTCCTCCCCTTTTTCAGTAACCGCTGTACTGTACATTTCCCCCCTTACAGTGCCTCCCTGTATTGGCCCTAACCTCCCCCCTCCAGTGACTCCCCCCCCTTATATTGTACCCCTCCAGTGTCCCCCCTGTACTGTGCCTCCCCCCTCCAGTGCCAGTGACCCCCCTTCCTGTATTGTACATTTCTTCCCCCTCCACTGTTTCCTCCGTACCATATCTTCTCCCCTCCAGTGTCCCCTCTCTACTGTATCCTCCCCCCCTTCTAATGTCCCCCTGTATTGTACCATTCCTCCCCTCCAGTGACCCATGTATTGTATCCTTTCTACCCCTCCAGTGTCCCCTGTACTGTCCCTTTCCTTTAAAGCTAGTGTCCCCTGTATTGTACCTTTCCTCCCACTGCAGTGCCCTCCCTGTATAGTATCTTTCCTCTCCCTCCGGTGCCCCCCCCCATATTGTACCTTTTCTCCCCCTCTGGTGTCCCTCCTTCACTGTACCTTTCCTCCCCCCTCCAGTGCCCCCCTATTGTACCCCCCCCCCCATAGTCTCCTTTACTGTACCTTTCCTCAAGCTCCAGTGCACCTCTCCCTGTATGGTAACTTTTCTCCCCCTCTAGTGTCCCTCTTTTACTGTACCTTTTCTCCCCCTCCAGTGCCCCCTTGTATTGTACCTTTCCTCCCCCTCCAGTGTCCCCCTTTACTGTACCTTTCCTCCTCCTCCAGTGTCCGTCTTTTACTATACATTTCCTCCCCCCTCAATATCCTTCCTGTATTGCATCCCTCCTCCCCCCTCTCCAGTGCCATCCCCTGTATTGTACCTTTCCTCCCCCTCTAGTGTCCCCCCTTTACTTTACCTTTCCTCCCCCTCAGTAATCTTTCTGTACTGTACCTTTCCTCTCCCTCCAGTGCCCCCCCCCCCATATTGTATATTTTCTCCCCCTCTAGTGTCCCTCCTTTACTGTACCTTTCCTCCCCCTCTAGTGTCCCCCTTTACTCTACCCTTCCTCCCCCTCCAATGTCCCCCCTTTACTGTACCTTTCCTCCCCCTCCAGTGTCCCCCTTTACTGTACCCTTCCTCCCCCTCCAATGTCCCTCCTTTACTGTACCTTTCCTCTCCCTCCAGTGTCACCCTTTACTGTACTCTTCCTCCCCCTCCAATGTCCCCCCGTATTGTACCTTTCCTCCCCCTCTAGTGTCCCCCCTTTACTGTACCTTTCCTCTCCCTCCAGTGCCCCCCCCATATTGTATATTTCCTCCCCCTCTAGTGTCGCTCCTTTTCTGTACCTTTCCTCCCCCTCCAGTGTCCCCCTTTACTTTACCTTTCCTCTCCCTCCAGTGTCCCCCTTTACTGTACCCTTCCTCCACCTCCAGTGTCCCCCTTTACTGTACCCTTTCTCCCCCTCCAGTGTCCCTGTCAGAGAACTCACACAGCAAGTGCTCATCCTCATGCAGCAGCTGCTAACCTCCGTTACGCTAACACCAATGACACAGCAAGCGCCCATCCTCATGCAGCAGCTGCTAATCTGTCCAGTATCAGTGCTGTATCATCTTCAGCTTGTTCCTGTGTTCCTGTTACTTCTTGCTTGTGTAGCGGGTATGTGAATTTAGAGGAGGCATCTGGGTGGTAGTGTAACCCAGATGCACAGATTTTTAGGGAATCTGAGACCCTTTTGTGGTTCTTGGAGGACTCTGGTGGTGTGAGGTTCCATGCGGCCTGCAGGTGGCGCTGTCGCCCTGGGCCGGAGCTGAACACTCACCGCAAGACTGCATCCCTTTTTGTTCTTTCCTGGCGCTGGTACAGCGGGACGGGGAACCTGCTGTGAAGCAAAGGGAGAGGAGATAAAAGGGGCGGACGCCCTGACCTTGGGGTTCAGAGTTGGAGGACGCAGCCGCGCCCAGGCACCTTCAGCCTGGGTGCTGGCATTCCGGAGTTGAGGTACTAATGCGGAGGCCTGGGACTCAGTACTTTCGACTGAGTTCCGCGAGGGTGGAGGAATCCGAGGGGGCCCCAACGCCTTGGGTGCCCGTGTCTGAGATTGAGGAGGCCGTTGAGCGGAACTTCTCCGGAAAGTCTGGCGCAGCATTTGCCGGTGACGGAGAGGCCTCCGGTAACTCTCTTGGACAGATGTCTTCCCTCTGCCAGGGGCTGTGATAGCGAAGGTAAATCATGCTCTTGTTCTATATAGTCGGTGGCAGTGACTATACATCATAACCATTGGTGACACCACAGTGGTTAGCTCTACTTAAAGAATTGTGCCTTGACCTACTCCCCACAAATACTGAAGTGTTCTCTGGGTCTCAACCTGTCTGCGCTGTATGACTATTTATTGCTGGAAGAGAAATAAATACGAGTTGGACCTTTTCAGTGTGTGGAACTCTGGTTACTAGGAGCAAAGGGAGTCATTTCGAGGAAAGGATTTGACTCTGGGACACACACACAAAACCCAATAGTTCTGGCTTTCACTTCCAGTCTCTCTGGAGGACATGGGCCGTGGTTTATCGCATCCCTCCCCCCGGTACTAAACCCCTAGACAAGGCCAACAAGCCGAGAATGAGAAGGGGTGAGAGGGGTGAGGTCGCTACACGTGGGGGCATCGTGTCCGGGATGTGTATGGTGTCTGAATTTGAACTTTGCTGCCCGGAGGAGTTTCGAGTAGGTCGGCCATGTTGGCCAACGCACCACGAGGCACACCATAGCTGCGCAGTTCGTGGGGGGGAAGAAGAGAAAGCCCGCAAACAAATGCAGAGTGTGGGAGGAGTCTGGTCATGTGGAAGGACGCACGTGGGGATTCCGGCGCAAAGGAGCAGCAGCCAGGAGCAGCAGCCAGTCAGGATGACCTCAAGTACTCCGTGGATTTCTGTTCCTTCTACAGCGGAGATGACTTACTTTGCTGCCCCGATCATGGATACAGGAATAAGACTAAGGCCCCGGGGGCGGTTAGCTCTGTATACCTGCAGAGACATAGAGGCCCTCGGTGTGATCTGTCCCGGCTGTTCGGGACTGGTGGTGCAGTTGAAGCCGTTTGGGCGATGTGAGGTCTGAAAAGATTTCCTCTTCAAGGTGGAGCCATCCACAGAAAGGCCTCGCGCCTTCCACCTCAACTACCTCACAGGTACTGCCACTCCGGAGGGAGAGATCGATGCCTATGCGTATCCTGCGCGCACTGACCAGGGCGAAGGGACTGCCCCAAAGGAGATTGAGAGAGAAAAATCAGAGGATGCTGCCTCGGTCACCACAAGCTCCCTGCTCCCACCGCCGAAGAGGAAAGTTGGCCTGGTGATGTCATCCTGTGGTCGTGGAAGAGCTTCGTCCCATCGCTTGCCTGGCCTGGATGGATCCGGAGGGAAGAGCCCTGGACATCCCTGTTCTTCAAAAGGCCCAGGTGAGCCAGGGATTGGGACTGTGTGTGTGGTTGGAGATGTCGGGAGCCCACGGTTGGTGGAACCCATCGAGGGGGGTGATTCCGTGTCTACGGGGAATTACCTGCCTGCGGAGTGTTATGACACCTCCGACCTAGAGTCACTATCTGATGCCGGTGATGATGGGGAGATAGATGAAATCTTCCACAAGAAGGGATGGGACAAGATGAAGTTACCCTCGTCCCGTGTCACAAGGGACCCACCTATGTCCATTGGGGATAGTACACCCTGGGTGGAGGCCCTGTAGCCTAGGGAAGAATCTGTTCCCCTGCCTACATCCTCGCTTCTTGAATCATCAAGTGTTTCACCTGCTCCTGTTGCGGGAGTGCAATGCGCATCACTGCGGGCTCCTAGGCCCAAGTCTGCCGAGGTGGTTGGAGTATCTCGTCATCCTGAGTCAATCGTTCTGCCTGGAGAAGGAGACCGTGCCACAATGCCACCCTTGGCAAGGCTGCAGCGTCTCTTCTGTCAGAAGGTTGCCCGAGAATATGGGTGGGAATACCCAAATATACCCCAAGAATTGTTTTATGAGGTGGAAGTTTTTCGGCAGCGGTGGTACGATGATTTCATATGGACAAAGCTGAAGGTACCTCACGCACGCCGATACCTCTCGTGTTTCCCTACAGTTACCAGAAAATTCAAGGACTGTAAGGCGGAGTGGATGTTGGGAAGGCACATCCATGCTGACAGGGTGGTTATCTGTCGGAAGGATAGAGGGAATATTGAGTACAACATGGAGGCTTTTGACAAGCATTTGAAGCCTTTGTTCCTGCCACATCCAAAGTTTTATTTATAGGAGAAAAAGACTCCTTTATATTCTTTTTTTTCTTTTTGCTGCTGAACTTTCCAGAGTATTTGCTGGAACACAGGGACTGTGCCCTACATTTTGGGCATTTTGCTCTTTGGAGAAATGGGAGCTGTTATGGTTGTTTTGTTCTCCTTCTTTCTCCTTTCATCAAAAAAAAAAGAAATCAGTGACTTTGGGGCATAGCTAGTATAGGGTCACAGTACAGAGAAGAGAGAAAAGTTCATCTGGATTTGCTAAGTGTCTTGACGGGGCATTGCCACCAGGTGGCAATTGTGTTTTTCTGTACACTATACGCCATGATCATTGGAGCGAGTGGGTTTCTCCTTGGATAGACCCATTCCTTCCAAGAAAACATATACATTGTGTTAGGATGTGTGTTTTCTTTTCCTTTCCCTCTGCAGGAGACTCGTCTGTCAAGGCTGCTGAGAATGGGGTGGTTCTTAGATAGCGAGTGGGGGGGAATTTCAATGTGTAAAATCATTTAAAGTTTTATATACCAAGTTCATTGTTTTATATTCCTGTTTCCCTTTCCGTTTTAGGTCCTGGCACAATTCATGACTAAATTGTGAGGTTGGATTCTATGTGTAGTTTGGACTCTGGGTCAAACTTATGTTACCACTCCTTGGGAGACATGGGTTTGCACCAGACACTGGGGACCAGTGTCAAATCACCAGGGGGGAGAGTGTAGCGGGTATGTGAATTTAGGGGAGGCATCTGGGTGGTAGTGTAACCCAGATGCACTGATTGTTAGGGAATCTGAGACCCTTTTGTGGTTCTTGGAGGACTCTGGTGGTGTGAGGTTCCCTGCGGCCTGCAGATGGTGCTGTCGCCCTGACCCGGAGCTGAACACTCACCGCAAGACTGCATCCCTTTTTGTCCTTTCCTGGCGCTGGTACAGCGGGGCGGGGAACCTGCTGTGAGGCAAAGGGAGAGGAGATAAAAGGGGCGGACGCACTGACCTTGGGGTTCAGAGTCGGAGGACGCACCTTCAGCCTGGGTGCTGGCGTTCCGGGCCCAGGTGCCCTTGACCTGGCCGGAGCGGGAGATGGAGTCCATCCCAGGCACCTTTAGCCTGGGGTGAGGTACTAATGCGGAGGCCTGGGACTCAGTACCTTCGAATGAGTTCCGCGAGGGTGGCCGTGTCTGAGATTGAGGAGGCCGGTGACTGGAACTTCTCCGGAAAGTCTGGCGCAGCATTTGCCGGTGACGGAGAGGCCTCCGGTAACTCTCTTGGACGGATGTCTTCCCTCTGACAGGGGCTGTGATAGCGAAGGTAATTCATGCTCTTGTTCTATATAGTCGGGGGCAGTGACTATACATCATAACCATTGGTGACACCACAGTGGTTAGCTCTACTTAAAGAATTGTGCCTTGACCTACTCCCCACAAATACTGAAGTGTTCTCTTGGTCTCAACCTGTGTGCGCTGTATGACTATTTATTGCTGGAAGAGAAATAAATACGAGTTGGACCTTTTCAGTTTGTGGAGCTCTGGTTACTAGGAGCAAAGGGAGTCATTTCGAGGAAAGGATTTGACTCTGGGACACACACACAAAACCCGATAGTTCTGGCTTTCACCTCCAGTCTCTCTGGAGGACATGGGCCGTGCTGTATCGTACCCCTCCCCCCAGTACTAAACCCCTAGACAAGACCAACAAGCCGAGAATGAGAAGGGGTGAGAGGGGTGAGGTCGCTACACTTGATTGACCCTGCTCCTGAAATACCTGGCTTCCCTCTGACCATTCTTCTGGATTCTCCTTGTCTGTCTACCTGCCTCTGCTTACTGAACCGACCTTGGCTTGGACTTTTGACTACGGCTCTGCCTTCTGATTGTGTACCCCGCTGCCAGTCTGTTGCCACTTTCTACTTGTTCCTGTTAATCCAACCTGGTTCTCCTTGAACGGATCTGGTGTTTGGCTTCTACATCTTCTCTACAGAAGTTCCTGTATCTCCAAGCTTCAACCCTAACCTACAGGCACTTGCACCCTTTTGTGCCCCTGCACTCCCTGTATCCACCACCAGGGGTGCTTGGACCGTAACCGTGCAAAAGACCACCCTCATCTTCTCAGACTCCGCTGTAAGGTACGTGACAGTCCCCCCTTTATAGTACCTTTCCTCCCCCTTCAATATCCTCCCTGTAGTGTACTTTTTCTTCACCATGGCAGAAATGGAGCTGGTGGTGGACAGGACTATTCAATGACCTACCTGTCATGATTGGAAAATGTGCATGGTGCAGAATACATTAATCCCCGTGCCTTATGGAATTAGATGGCTTGTGATTGGCTGTTACCAGCTGTGGCACGTGTTCATGCTCTTCAGGCCACATGCGAACATTGTGCTGAAGTCTATGTAGACACAGCCAAGGTGAGGCTGACAACCCTAGCCTGGCTTCTTAAAGTGGAGTTCCACCCAAAAATTGAACTTCCGCTTTAACCACTCCTCGCCCCCTTACATGCCATATTTGGCATGTAATTTTTTTTTGGGGGGGAGTGGGGGCTTCCTGTCTGCCCAGGGACCGTTTAGGCGGCCCCTCCCTGTAGGCGATCACCTGGGACACGTGACAGGTCCCAGGCGATCGCCTGTTCACTCCTAGGGCTAGGGTGACCACATTTGCAAACTACTATTCAGGGACACCCCCCTTCCCAAAAATCAGCTTGTGCTCTAACGAATTGCAGCACAGTGATTGGACACAAGAGGCGGGATTTATTATTTCTCTAATCACAAGCAGAGGGATTGTGCTCCTCCAGGCTTTCCCGGCCAGGACAAGTACTGTCAGTGAGTAAAGCAGTGATGTGGCGGCCTTTTTTGGGGCCATCAGATCGGCCTGGGGAATGGCTGTGTCAGTTTCATTCCGGGACACTGTATTGTCCTGGCATAAAGGTACCCGGGACAGACATGCAAAATGCGGGACTGTCCCGGGCAATCCGGGACACGTGGTCACCCTACCAAGGGCGCAGCGCGACTCGCGCATTGGTAGTGAGTGCCCGGCCGTGAAGCCGAAAGCTGTCACAGCCGGGTGCCCACAGTTTGAATGGAGGTCCTGGCGGAGAGGGGGGGGGGAGGAGCGACATTCCGGGCGGCCACGTTACTGGACAGTGGAGCAGGTAAGTGTCTGTTTATTAAAAGCCAGCAGCTACACTTTTTGTAGCTGCTGACTTTTAATAAACATAAAAAAGGCTGGAACTCCGCTTTAAAAGTCAAGGCATTGTTGTCACCCTTTTAAAGGAAGTGACACAAATGGGACAAGTCTATCAGGATCCAGAGCTAATTCAAGAGGTTTGCAATTTTTTCCGCCCCTCTTTTTGAAGGGGACTTTTTCCCACATTAGTTACTTGTATATTGCCGTTGGGTGGTTTATCTATGGGGAATATTCTGGGTAGGGTTCCCTATTTAACCACTTCGCGCCCGTCATACGACTTATGACGGCCGCAAAGTGGTTCTTAAATGCCGGGAGGCCGTCATTATACGGCCTCCGCTCCTTCGGCCACTGGGGGGCGCGCGATCCATGTCCTGTCAGGAAGAGGAGACAGATGCTGTGTCCCTTGTACATAGGGACACAGATCGGTCACCTCCCCCAGTCAGTCCCTTCCCCCCACAGTAGCAATCACTCATAGGGCATACATTTAACCCCTTCCTCGCCCCCTAGTGGTTAACCCCTTCCCTGCCAGTCACATTTATACAGTAATCAGTGCATTTTTATAGCACTGTTCGCTGTATAAATGTGAATGGTCCCAAAAATGTGTCAAAAGTGTCCGATGTGTCCGCCGCAATATCGCAGTCATGATAAAAATCGCTGATCGCCACCATTACTAGTAAAAAAAATAATAATAAAAAAAATGTCAGAATTCTATCCCCTATTTTGTAGGCGCTATAACTTTTGCGCAAACCAATCACTATACGCTGATTGCGATTTTTTTTAACCAAAAATATGTAGAAGAATACGTATCGGCCTAAACTGAGAAAAAAATAGTTTTTTTAAAAAAAAAATTGGGATATTTATTATAGCAAAAATCAAAAAATAGTTTTTTTTCAAAATTGTCGCTCTTTTTTGGTTTATAGCGCAAAAAATAAAAACCGCAGGGGTGATCAAATACCACCAAAAGAAAGCTCTATTTGTGGGAAAAAAAGGACGTCAATTTTGTTTGGGAGCCATGTCGCACGACCGCGCAATTGTCAGATAAAGCGACGCAGTGCCGAAAGCTGAAATTTCGCCTGGGCAGGAAGGGGGTATATGTGCCCAGTAAGGAAGGTGTTAATATAGGGGATGTCTATTGATTTTTGATATCTGCTTTTAAGCATTAATACATTTTTATAGTTAACTCTTTAGGGAGTGTACGTATCTGTAATTTTTTTTTTCTTTTCGGTCTTATATATATTTCTGATTATACCCCCTGATATTATATCAGTGAGTAGAGCTGGGCATTTTTTTTCCCCTAAAAAATTGATTGATTTACGATTCAAATCGAGTTTGTTTGTTTTTTGATGGACACCGCGCCGGTCCTGAGGAGCTGCGGGCAGAAGTTTTTAGGCAAAGCCGTGGCTTCGGCCTAGTCCGCGGCGTCCGGCCTCGCGGCCTTTTCCCAGGATCGCGGCGAGCTGCGGGCAGGATTTTTTAGGCGAGGCAGCGGCTTCGGCCTAGTCCGCGGCGTCCAGCCTCGCAGCCTTTTCCCAGGATCGCGGCGAGCAGGATTTTTTAAGCGAGGCCGCGGCTTCGGCCTAGTCCGCGGCATCCGGCCTCGCGGCCTTTTCCCAGGATCGCGGCGAGCTGCGGGCAGGATTTTTTAGGCGAGGCAGTGGCTTCGGCCTAGTCCGCGGCGTCCGGCCTCGCAGCCTTTTCCCAGGATCGCGGCGAGCTGCGGGCAGGATTTTTTAAGCGAGGCCGCGGCTTCGGCCTAGTCCGCGGCGTCCGGACTCGCGGCCTTTTCCCAGGATCGCAGCGAGCTACGGGCGGGATTTTTTAAGCGAGGCCGCGGCTTCGGCCTAGTCCACGGCGTCTGGCCTCGCGGCCCTTCTTAGTGCTGGTCCTGGGGGAAGAAAAAATAAATAAAAAAAAGATTTTTGGATAATATGAATCGATTTGACCTAACAACTCGATTTTCGAATCAAATCTATTTTTTTCCCAGCCCCTTTGGTGAGTACTGCATTTTTATAAATAGGTGGGACTCCCATATCATTCCTACATTTTTTGTTGCAATTAGACAGGTACAGTAAATTTTTAGGGGGTGCACAATGTACAGTTCCACTATAGAGCCATGTGAGGACATTCAAAGCCATCCAGCGCTGTGACCAAAAGTGACTTCCCACGATGCCCTAATTTACCTACATAAAAGAGTCCAATAATCTTTAACCTGCTGGGCAACAGGATCAGCGTCAGAAGACCTCCTTAAGCCAGCCTAGGACAAGAGATCTCGGTTGGGAACCAAGGATCTGGAGTAAGTTCAAGACTGGGAAGTCCCTCAGACCTTGGTAGGCTCTGTGCCCAGCATGACACACTTTTAGGGAGTTTTAAAGAGAATTTAATTGCCCCCTTCCCTTCACACTACAACTCACAATTAGTTAGTTGAAGCTGAAGAGGAATGAAACAGCAGGAGGTATGTCAACACAGTTCAGCTGGCAGGAGATGGTGTTTTTTATCCCTGACGTGGTGACACCAGGAATTTTTCAAGATATCTGTTCCTTTGCGTGCATGCCCAAGATATTTCACCTGCACTTGTAACCTCACTTCTCCCACCTTCCTGTTTTGTCCCCTGTTCCTTTGTACTTCAGCTCTTTGTTCTCCTTTTGAAGTTCAGCTTGGACCTGAGTGGTGGGAAATGTTCCCATCATGGGAGGGAATTTTGGATGCTATTCTGCTGTAGTTTAAAAAAATAAAATAAAATGTCTGGACCAAAAAGCCTAGTGCCCATATTATCTTTGGCTGCACTTTCATTTAAAGCACTAATATCTCATTCAACTCATTTGTAGGATTAACTTTTATTTATTCATTTTTTTATCATAATCCGCAATGATTGGACTGATAACCGATTTAAAATTGTCATCCTAAAGTTATTATAATAGGCCAAGATTTTTTTTAATAAACTGTAGCACACAGATCCCTGGCCTTACCTCCTCAAGGCGGGACACACCGTACCACAATGCCCAGGTTCCTTCTTGAATAAGAGGGTGAGCGGTGTTCAGAAATTGTTGGGTCCCGCAGCGAGTTACCTTCCCTCGGCTGGTTCTCACCCCCAGAGTGTAGGGAAGAGTCTGTTGTAGGTGCACCAATAAGGCCAATGTCCAGACAAGGTTAAACCTTAATGAAGGAAGGTTTATTTTCTTTATGCGGATAACTGGATAGGAGAGTCGGAGTTAGGGTGACCACGGGTCCCTGACTGCCCGGGACAGTCCCGCATTTTGCAGGTCTGTCCCAGGTCCCGGGCACCTTCATTCCAGGACAATACAGTGTCCCGGAATGAAGCTGACACAACCACCCCCCCTCCCCTCTATCTGTTGCCCCCAAAAAAGGCAACTACATCGCCGCTTTACTCACCGACAGCACTTGTCCTGGCCGGGAATGTCTGGAGAGGCACAATCCCCGCCCCCTGCTTGTGATTGGAGAAATCATAAATCCAAACTCTTGTGTCCAATCACAGCAGGGCAGTGTAAAGCCAGCGTTGGAACAAGGTAAAACGGGTCTCGGCCAGTCAGGGCAAGTGCTGTCAGTGAGTAAAGTGGCGATGCAGCTGCCTATTTTGGGGGCGTGATCAGTTCTTCTGGGTAGAGCGCGCATCCGCTGCCCCAGCTGTGCTGTGATTCATTACAGCACAAGCTGATTTTTGGGAAGGGGGTCCCTGAATGGCCGTTTGGAAATGTGGTCACCCTAGTTGGAGTTGAAGAATAAAGAAACAGGGAGACAGGTTCAGGCACTTGGTATCACCACTCAATCCCAAGTGGACTCTGTTCACCCGGATAGTCCCCTCTCACGGGCCTAGCAGCCGGAGTGATGCACAAACTTTACTTCTCTTGAGTTTCCCTTGGAGATACGATCGGGAGGTTCTCTGCCACAGAATCTCTGAGCCCCAAACCTCTCAGCGCTTGTAATTCAAGAACAGGTGCAAGTTGCTGCACATTACAAGGTCTTAGATGAATAGTGGAATCCCTCCAAAAGTTTACCGGGCCTCTCTTTCTCCGTGAAACTCTCACCGGTCCCTCAGAAAGGTCCTCCCCCGGTCTCTTCTTCTTAGAGCGGGTCCCCTCTCAGGGGCACCCTGGGATTCCTCCTCTTAGAGCTGAGCCCCAGCAAAAGGTGCTGGGCCCAATGGCAAAGTTGCAGCCCCAGGCTAAAGGTGCCTGGGACCGATGCATACGCGCACCCCTGGCCTGGAGGGCCAGGTCACGCGACCCGAACACCGGAGCCCCGGAACTCTGGAACAACAACCCATCTCCAGGCGGCGGCTGCCCCCTATGTATCCTCTCCCGGCATGCACAGCAGGCCGACCACACCCACTGTACTACTGCCGAGAGAGGACACCCTAAGGCACAGCACTGTTACCAGTGGTTCAACCCTGACCTGTAATGGCAGTGCCAGCCACAGGGAACTGCACACCAGTACAACACCCGAAGAACAAATAACCGAACCTATCAATAAAAGCGGTCTGAGCCTGGCTACTAGCTCAGACCAACCCCTACATTTAGGCACACAGCACCCTTCAAAGTAGAGGGGCGCTACAAAAGTATTTATATCTGACACCTTTATTTAAATTTGTCTTCCTTAGTTAGTTTAACCACTTCAGCCCCGGACCATTTGGCTAACCAAAGACCAGAGCACTTTTTGCGATTCGGCACTGCGTCGCTTTAACTGACAATTGCGTGGTCGTGCGACATGGCTCCCAAACAAAATTGACGTCCTTTTTTTCCCACAAATAGAGCTTTCTTTTGGTGGTATTTGATCACCTCTGCGGTTTTTATTTTTTGCGCTATAAACAAAAATAGAGCAACAATCTTGAAAAAAAAAGCAATATTTTTTACTTTTTGCTATAATAAATATCCCCCAAAAATATATATATAAAAAAATAATTTTTTCCTCAGTTTAGGCCGATACGTATTCTTCTACATATTTTTGTTTAAAAAAAAATCACAATAAGCGTATATTGATTGGTTTGCGCAAAAGTTATAGCGTCTACAAAATAGGGGGTAATATTTATGGCATTTTTATTAATATTTTTTTTTTTACTAGTTTATGGCGGCGATCTGTGATTTTTATCGTGACTGCGACATTATGGCGGACACATTGGACACTTTTGACACTATTTTGGAACCATTCACATTTATACAGCGATCAGTGCTATAAAAACGCACTGATTACTGTATAAATGTGACTGGCAGGGAAGAGGGCGGGGAAGGGGTTAAGTGTGTCCTAGGGAGTGACTCTAACTGTTAGGCTTACTGTGACACGACATTGATCACTGCTCCCGATGAGAGGGAGCAGACGATCAGTGTCCTGTCACAAGGTAGAACAGGGAGATGCCTTGTTTACAATGGCATCCTCTGTTGTGCCGTTCCGTGACACGATCGCGGGACACCAGCGGACATCGAGTCTGCAGGTCCCGCGGGCACAGTCACAGAGAGACGGCAGGCGGCAGATTCAAAGCAACGTATATATACGTTGCTTTGCCTGCCCGTGCCATTCTGCCAACGTATAAGTGCGTGAGGCAGTTGGCAAGCGGTTAATACATTCCTGACATGTAAAAATAAACAATAACATAAAAAATATATACAGTAACTTTCAACATTAAGGCCCCATGCACACGAGACGCTGTTATTTGCTGTTAAACGCGCGTTCAGAGGCAGTTGGATGCTTTTTTCAACTGCCCCTGAACCCATTCAATGTGTGAGGGGGTTAGCTCGGCAGCGGGTGTGTGTGACCCCCGAGATGGGCTCCCCACACAAAAACAGGCCCAGCAAACGGAGGTTGTGGTTTTCAAAATCAAAAAGGTGCGGTTTATTTTCTATTTACAGTGACAAAACACAGCAAAGCAAAAGAAAACATAAACAAAATAAATCCTGGTCAACTTGACCTCTGACTAAACATACAGGTTTCCTAACTAACAACTGGGATCAGCCTAGTGCTGTCCTAGTCCCTAAGTCCCTGGTTTTAAATGTCCAAGCAAATAGCCACACAGGCTTTGTCTCACCGCACAGGGGTTCACTCTCCCTAGACAGTCCACACAGGTCTGGGTCCAGGCATGAGCTAACATCTAATGAATCTGGGAGTTCTTATAGAGGCCTAAATGAGCTGACAAGCTTCAGCTGGTCTCATCAACTCCCTGCCTGCACGACGCCCAGCCCTCTCCCTAGAGGTATGAGTCATCCATGAGCCTACTAGCCTCAGCTGGGCTTATACAACTCTCCACCTAGTTGTATAAGTCGGCGTAAAGCCTGAATCTGGGCGAAATATATCTACCCCCCTGGATGCAACCAGGTGACTTTACCTTCCTGCTGTCACATACCCCCCCCCCCCCTCTTGTTTTAACCTCGGGGTTGGAACACCAGCAATCAGGCATTCATGTACTCGAGACAAAGCATCCACATTCCCCATTTGAACGCCAGGGCGATGCTTTACTGTGAAGTTGAATTCCTGGAGGGCCAGGAACCACCTATTCACTCTTCTATTTGTTTCCTTGTTTTGAGCCATCCACTTTAACGGAGCGTGATCCGTAACCATGTCAAAGTGCCTACCTAGCAGATAGTACCGAAGGGAATCTAGAGCCCACTTCACCGCTAAACACTCCTTTTCAACGGTGGCGTAATTTACCTCATGGGACTTCAACTTCCTGCTGAGGTAAATGACTGGGTGCTCTTCCCCGTTCCAGACCTGGGACAATACTGCTCCTAACCCCACATCTGACGCATCACTTTGTACGACAAAGTCTTTAGAGAAGTCGGGTGAGTACAACACTGGCTGGCTACATAAGGCTTGTTTCAAGAATTGGAATGCTGCCTCAGCCTCGGGGGTCCATTTAATCATGACCGACCCTTTCCCCTTCGTCAGGTTGGTTAGGGGCACAGCCTTAGAAGCAAAGTGGGGAATGAATCGCCGATAATACCCAGCGATTCCCAGAAAGGCTCGTACCTGCTTCTTGCTGTTGGGACGTGGCCAACTCTGGATGGCCTCGACTTTGTTGAGTTGGGGTTTTATTACTCCCCTCCCAATGGTGTACCCAAGATATTTGGCCTCCTCCTGCCCAATGGTACACTTCTTGGGGTTAGCCGTAAACCCCGCTTCCCGAACAGAGTCCAGGACTGCTTGCACTTTTGGCAGATGTGAGGCCCAATCTGTGCTATGGACAATTATGTCATCCAGGTAAGCCGCAGCATACTTCCGATGGGGCCTCAGCATCTGGTCCATTTTCCGCTGGAATGTGGCCGGTGCATTCTGTAACCCGAACGGCATTCTTTTGTATTGGAACGCCCCGTCTGGGGTTACAAATGCGGTTTTCTCTTTGGCCGACTTGGCCAGGGGGATTTGCCAATACCCTTTTGTGAGGTCAAGAGTCGTCATGTATCGGGCTGTTCCCAGCCGGTCGATCAACTCATCTATACGTGGCATGGGGTAGGTGTCAAATTTTGTAACTTTGTTCAACTGACGAAAATCGTTACAAAATCGCCAGCTCCCATCCGGTTTAGGCACCAACACAATGGGACTAGACCAATCACTTTGGGACTCCTCTATCACCCCTAAGTTCAGCATTTTTCTGTACTTCCTCCCGTATTGCCTCCCGTCGGGCCTCTGGGATCCGATAGGGTTTTAACTTCACCCTTTCACCGGGCGGGGTAATGATGTCATGCTCTACCCCAGATGTTTGTCCCGGCAGCTCAGAGAATACCTCCTTGTTGCGAAGCACAAACTCCTTAACCTCCTGTTGTTGGGGTTGTGACAAGGTGGCTGCTATTCCAACCTCAGGAATCACGCAACCAGTTTGAGCTGGTGCCCAAGTGTCTGCGACTAGGGACTCTCTATCCCTCCAGGCTTTCAACAGATTAACGTGATAGATCTGTTCGGGCTTTCGCCTTCCTGGTTGTCTGACCTTGTAATTCACTTCGCTCACTTTTTCCATTATCTCGTAGGGGCCTTGACATTTGGCAAGGAATTTACTTTCAACCGTAGGGACAAGTACCAGTATCCTATCCCCCGGGGAAAAGGTACGGGTCTTGGCTCCACGGTTGTACACTCTCTGCTGTGCTAACTGCGCTTGGGCCAAATGTTCCTTCACGATGGGCATTACCTGTGCAATTCGGTCTTGCATCAGGGCGACATGCTCAATCACACTCCTGTGGGGAGAACTCTCACTTTCCCAAGTTTCCTTGGCAATATCCAACAGCCCTCTTGGGTGTCTCCCATACAGTAACTCAAAGGGGGAGAATCCCGTAGAGGATTGGGGCACCTCCCTAATAGCAAACATCAGATAAGGAAGTAGACAGTCCCAATCCTTTCCATCTGTTGTTGTAGTCTCTGCTCTTGCTTCTGCAACAGGTCTATGAAGCGGGCCTCAGATTGCTGCTGGGCTTGTTGCTGAGCCTCCAGACTCTGTTGCAAAGTTGCGTTTGTCTGCTGCTGGGCTGCAAGGCTCTGTTGATGAGCTTGCTGCTGGGCTGCGAAGTTCTGTTGTTGAGCTGCAAGGCTCTTTTGCAAACCTACATTTGTCTGCTGTTGATTGGCATTTGCTAGAGCCAGCTGCTTCAGTATCTCCTCCATGCTGGCTTAAAAAAAAACTGCCACTGGTTCTCCACCAACTGTGAGGTGGTTAGCTCGGCAGCGGGTGTGTGTGACCCCCGAGATGGGCTCCCCACACAAAAACAGGCCCAGCAAACGGAGGTTGTGGTTTTCAAAATCAAAAAGGTGCGGTTTATTTTCTATTTACAGTGACAAAACACAGCAAAGCAAAAGAAAACATAAACAAAATAAATCCTGGTCAACTTGACCTCTGACTAAACATACAGGTTTCCTAACTAACAACTGGGATCAGCCTAGTGCTGTCCTAGTCCCTAAGTCCCTGGTTTTAAATGTCCAAGCAAATAGCCACACAGGCTTTGTCTCACCGCACAGGGGTTCACTCTCCCTAGACAGTCCACACAGGTCTGGTTCCAGGCATGAGCAAACACCTAATGAATCTGGGAGTTTTTATAGAGGCCTTAAACGAACTGACAGGCTTCAGCTGGTCTCATCAACTCCCTGCCTGCACGACGCCCAGCCCTCTCCCTAGAGGTATGAGTCATCCATGAGCCCACTAGCCCCAGCTGGGCTTATACAACTCTCCACCTAGTTGTATAAGTCGGCGTAAAGCCTGAATCTGGGCGAAATATATCTACCCCCCTGGATGCAACCAGGTGACTTTACCTTCCTGCTGTCACAAATGTTATCCTATGTGTCCATGCACACACTCCAGGTTTTTTGGCGTTTACAAGCAGTTGCGTTTAACCTCGTTTTTCCAGAAGCAAAAAAATGGGTTCAGACGCGGTACCGGCGTTTTGCCGCGTTTGCGTTTATAAGCGTTTTTAAAGGTGACCTATTTTTTAACATTAGAAATCTCAAAAATGATGGCAAATGATGAAAAACTATTAAAAAATATAAAAGAAAACTGTAATTGCTTGCATTGCATTGTGGACAATCCACAACTTGTGGCAGGTAACGTGGCAAGTGGACAATCAACAACTTGTGGCAGGTGACGTGGCAAGTGGACAATCCACAACTTGTGGCAGGTGACGTGGCCAGTGGACAATCCACAACTTGTGGCAGGTGACGTGTCCAGGTGACGTGGCCAGTGGACAATCCACAACTTGTGGCAGGTGACGTGGCAGGTGACGTGGCCAGTGGACAATCCACAACTTGTGGCAGGTGACGTGGCCAGTGGACAATCCACAACTTGTGGCAGGTGATGTGGCCAGGTGACGTGGCATGTGACGTGGCCAGATGACGTGGCCAGTGGACAATCCACAACTTGTGGCAGGTGACATGGCCAGGTGACGTGGCATGTGACGTGGCCAGGTGACGTGGTAAGTGGACAATCCACAACTTGTGGCAGGTGACGTGGCCAGGTGACGTGCCAGGTAACGTGGCCAGGTGACGTGCCAGGTGACGTGGCAAGTGGACAATCCACAACTTGTGGCAGGTGACGTGGCCAGGTGACGCGGCACGTGATGTGGCCAGGTGACGTGGCAAGTGGACAATCCACAACTTGTGGCAGGTGATGTGGCTAGGTGATGTGGCAGGTAACATGGCCAGGTGACGTGGCAAGTGGACAATCCACAACTTGTGGCCAGGTGACGTGGCAGGTAACATGGCCAGGTGACGTGGCAGGTAACGTGGCCAGGTGACGTGGCAGGTAACATGGCCAGGTGACGTGGCCAGGTGACGTGGCAAGTGGACAATCCACAACTTGTGGCAGGTGACGTGGCCAGTGGACAATCCACAACTTGTGGCAGGTGACGTGGCCAGGTGACACGGCACGTGGCCAGGCTAGGTGATGTGGCAGGTAACATGGCCAGGTGACATGGCCAGGTGACGTGGCAAGTGGACAATCCACAACTTGTGGCCAGGTGACGTGGCAGGTAACATGGCCAGGTGACGTGGCAGGTAACGTGGCCAGGTGACGTGGCAGGTAACATGGCCAGGTGACGTGGCAGGTGACGTGGCCAGTGGACAATCCACAACTTGTGGCAGGTGACGTGGCCAGTGGACAATCCACAACTTGTGGCAGGTGACGTGGCCAGGTGACACGGCACGTGATGTGGCCAGGTGACGTGGCAAGTGGACAATCCACAACTTGTGGCAGGTGACATGGCTAGGTGACATGGCAGATAACATGGCCAGGTGACGTGGCAAGTGGACAATCCACAACTTGTGGCCAGGTAACGTGGCCAGGTGACATGGCCAGGTGACGTGGCAAGTGGACAATCCACAACTTGTGGCAGGTGACGTGGCCAGGTGACGTGGCACGTGATGTGGCCAGTGGACAATCCACAACTTGTGGCAGGTGCTACTCACTCTGGTCTCACAAACTGGCTGAAATGGTTAAAATTTACAGTTTTTTTTGAGCTTAGGGAGGGTCTGTGATGAAACACTTATAAACGCAAACGCGGTAAAACGCAGCTAAACGCGGCAAAACGCGCGTTTTTAAACGCCGGTTTCAGCGTTTAAAAACGTGTGTTCAGCAGAGTTTGCACCTGCGTCTCGTGTGCATGGGGCCTAAAGCTCCAGGGATGTTATTTTTGCATACTTACATTGGGCCAACTTGACCCGATGTAAGGCTGGCCATACATTATGCAGCTTTCTTTTCTTTCAACTACAGGCTAAAGGAAAGAAAATCGCTAGATTCCCCCATCAACAATACATCCTTCCCGCTGCGCTATTGTATTCTGACAGCAGGTGGTTTCCCCACTGTCAGAATACAATGATCACTGCCGCTGGCTATAGTGATTGTACAAAAATAAAAAAACACGACAGGCTGGTTGTACTGAAGTCGATCGATAGTAAAACCAGCATCCCCATAGATGGATCAAAATGTGGCCAGTTCCTGCTGAACCGGCTAAATTTCAATCCACCTATGACCGGCTTAAAGTGGTTGTTAAGCTATTCTAACCTGTATACACCATCAGCACTGCCTCCTATTGTAGTGTCCCCCTCTGTGTGTGATTTATAAAAATAAATGCTGCAAATACCTAATTTCTCTGCCGAGATTGCAATCACATGACTGGCCAGCTTTCTCCTTTCCTCCTCTGAGAGCTGCAGCGGGCGGGGCTGAGAATCCTCTGCTGATGTCAGTCTGGAGGGGAGGAGGAGAAAGCTGGCTGGTCATGTGATCGCAATCTCGGCTTTTAAATTAGGTATTTACAGCATTTATATTTATAAATCATTCACAGAGGGGGACATTGCAATAGGAGGCAGTGCTGATGGTGTATACAGGTTAGTGTTATGAGAGCAGCAGGAGGGGGAGGGGCTGCTCACACACATACAGAGAGGGGAGGGGGAGGAGGACACAGGAGCAGAGAGGAGAGCAGATAGCAGGCTGCTGATGACAGAGGCACCTAAACTGACCACGGTGTCAGGGCTCAGCAGCCATGATACACTGTGGTCAGTTTACAGAGTGGAGGGGAGAAACTGGCAGGATCAGACAGGTTTTTTAGGTGTTACAGGGGGCCAAATGACACAGGACAAGCACTGTGTCATATAACATGCTTTAAAGGAGCAGGATCCATTTATTTTATTTTTTTGGGTTAACAAGTGCTTTAAATAAACATATGTGATACCTGATCACTGTAGTAGTTGGTGCTACTACAGTGATGAGTGTGACCTTCTGGGTGCTGTGTTGGCATCCGGCCCAATGTAAGTTTGCAAAATATATCATTCCTGGACTTCAGCTTTCCTCATGCCCACTGGCGTTTTTACAGCTGCGTTTTTGAGCGTTTTTTACAGCTTAAAAACGCCTGTCCATGTTATTGTAAATATTTTTTTTTTTTTTTTTTGAAAAAAAACAAAAAAAAAAAACGTCGGAGCTAAAAACGCGACCGCGCGTTAGTGCGCGTTTTTTGCGCGTTAGTGCGCGTTAGTGCGCGTTTTTGCGCGTTTTTTGACGCTCGCGTTTTTTCCTGCCTAGTTCTGACGCTGAGGAACGCACTGGCCCTGGGTTTTTTTTACAGCTTACAAACGCCTATGCTCTTTACAGCTCAAAAACGCCTAGGTGGGCATGAAGCTATAGACTAACATGGACAGGCGTTTTTAAGCTGTAAAAAACGCTCAAAAACGCGGCTGAAAAAACGCCCGTGGGCATGAGGCCTTAATATTTTAAGGTACGATTAAAAAAAGAAAAAAAATCCTGTTGTGTATTTTTACAAGTCAGCAATTTATTCTGATTTTCAAAGTTACATAAAAAAATCCACTTTAAACTAAATAAGGAGGTCAAATAAAAATACATGCACAGTACCCAGAAGATCGTGCCCTTTATTGTAGTAGCACTGCCTACTACAGTGATATACAGGGGGGGGGGGGGAAATAATGATTTGATCCCCTGCAGATTTTGTAAGTTTGCCCACTTACAAAGAAATGAAGGGTCTATAATTTTTATAATTGGTGTATTTTAAATGGTAGAGACAGAATATCAACCAAACATCTAGAAAAAACACATACAACTAATGCTATTAATGAAAATGCAGTTCAGTAAGTAAAATAAGTATTTGATTCCCAAGCAAATCAATACTTAGTACTTGGCGGAGAAACCCTTGTTGGCGACCAGGTTTGCACACATCTCAAGAGGGATTTTGGTCCATTCTTCTTTACGGATCTTCTCTAAATCCTTAAGGTTTCTTGGCTTTCTCTTTTGGCAACTCAAGGTTTTAGTTCCCTCCATAAATTTTATATAGGATTAAGGTCTGGAGACTGACTAGGCCACTCTATAACCTTACTGTGCTTCTTTTTGAGCCATTTCTTTCTGGCCTTGGCAGTATGTTTTGGTAGTATTGTCATGCTGAAAGACCCATCCATGACCCATCTTCAGTGTTCTGACTGAGGGAAGAAGGTTCTCATCTAAGATTTTACAATACATGGCCCCGTCCATTGGCTCCTCAGTGCGGCAAAGTCAGCCTGTACCTTTAGCAGAGAAACAGCCCCAAAGCATCATATTTCCACCTCCGCGCTTGACTGTAGGGATGGTGTTCTTAAGGTCTTAGTCAGCATTTTTCTTCCTCCAAACACGGTGAGTCAAGTTAATGCCAAAGAGCTTAATTTTGAACTCTGACCACAGCACATTCTCCCAATCCTTCTCTAAATCATTTAGATGTTAGTTCAGTACCGTTAAAAAGGTCATTTATTAAAATGACAAGATGCACTTACAAGCAGAAGATAAAATCGCATTCATAGGAAATGGCAGGGACGCCGTCCACATTCCGCCTGCATTCCAACGAGTGGCAGAAGTGACGTGGCACGTATCACGGGAGCTGACGCATTTCGTCAGCAACATCTGACGTCATCAGGAGTCATGTCGCTTGCAAGTGCATCTTGTAATTTTAATAAATGACCTTTTTACTGGTACTGCACTATGAGGAGCTTCTCTTCTTGTCTTCTTGATATTTACACCATATCCATTTGCTGATCGTGCTCATTTCTGAGCTGCCGTTTCTGGATATTCATTACTTCTGCTGTTTTTGACTTCCTGTCATGGGTGTCAATTTCGTCCGGTGAGTAGGATTTATATATCTAGAAGTTGGTGGAAGGAGAAGCACTTTCTGGAGACATTGGCACGCTATGTTTTTCCATTGTAACGTTTGATGAATTTATCAGCACTCTATGTGGGATCATCTAATCGGTGGTGGATTTTTGGAGTTTTATATCATTATTTACTTATTACTTACCACTATTTGTTATTATACTTTAATATAGCGCGGTATGAAATCATAGTTGTTTTTTCTTCACTAATCATATTGTACTTTGTGATTTCTTATGGAATAAAGCTGTAAGACCCCATTCACACAGGGGCGACTCGTCAGGCGACTGAGCCGCCTGACAAGTCCATAGTTGCCAACATTGCAAAAAAAACATCTGGGACACTTTTTTTGTATTGAGGCGGAGCCTTGCTATAATTAGGGGGCGGGGCATTCGTTTGTAGGCGTGCCATGCTGAAATGAAAAATGTGGCGCGCTAAGCGCGCCGCGGCGCAAAATGGGCGTGGTTTACACACGATATTGGGTGTGGCTTAAATGGGCGTGGTTCAAAGGGGTGTGGCTACAGTCCGAGGTGAGAGAAAGAGAGAGAAAGAAATAGAAAGAAAGAAGCCAGATCCTACACCACAATAGAAATGTGTAACAAAATTGGCAGATAAGTATACTCCAAAACACCTGTTGGCGCTTCAATCATCCCGACACCATGTTTGTTATGGTGTCAGGGTGATTGAAGCGCATTATTTCTATTATTACATTGTAATATAAAATTAAATCATTCAACTCACCATAATGCCGAATCAGTGGAAGCGTGTCACCTGTCACGTCGCCTGTCACCAGATGCCTCCCCAGCAGTCCGTCCTTGCATCAGGTGCCTCCCCAGCAGTCCGTCCTTACATCAGGTGCCCCCAGAAGCAGAGCCCCTCTTTACAGATCTGTGTCCCCCAGCAACAGAGCCCTCCTTACTTCAGTGTCCCCAGCAGCTGGCAGCAGCGGAGCCCTCCTTTACATTCGGTGTCCCCGGCAGCAGAGCTCTCATTTACATCTGGTGTCCCCAGCAGCGGAGCCCTCCTTTACATCTGGTGTCCCCCAACAGCGGAGACCTCCTTTGGTGTCCCCAGCAGCGGAGCCCTCCTTTACATCTGGTGTCTCCCAGCAGCGGAGCCCTCCTTACAGGTCTGTGTCCCCCAGCAGCGGAGCCCTCCTTACAGGTCTGTGTCCCCCAGCAGCGGAGCCCTCCTTACAGGCCTGTGTCCCCCAGCAGCGGAGCCCTCCTTACAGGCCTGACTGTGTCCCCCAGCAGCGGAGCCCTCCTTACAGGTCTGTGTCCCCCAGCAGCGGAGCCCTCCTTACAGGTCTGTGTCCCCCAGCAGCGGAGCCCTCCTTACAGGCCTGTGTCCCCCAGCAGCGGAGCCCTCCTTACAGGCCTGACTGTGTCCCCCAGCAGCGGAGCCCTCCTTACAGGTCTGACTGTGTCCCCTAGCAGCGGCAGCCACTGGGCAGGAGTAGAGAGCGACACGAGAACAGCGGAGTTCAGGGGGATATCTATGCTGAGTGCCATATTTACACAGAATCTTTTACTGGCCCCGGGGAGCAGATGCTCTCACCTACCGGCGTTTTCGTGTGTGTGTGCTGGAGGCAGAGGCAGCGGCAGCTCCACGGTCCATGATCATTTCCCGGTGTCGTGCCGAGAATGGTTCCCCCGCCGGATTCTGTTCCCCCTGGCTCTCGGCTCCTATCGAAACTCCGCCTCCCCAGCCCTGTACATTGCCGCTCCCTCACGATGCTCCTAATACCGGACCGCCTCGCTTTCTCATGTGTGAACACAGAGAGGGAAGAAGCCGATTGGCTGCTCCTCCCCTTGCCACTGAACACAAGAGGAAATAATCCTCGTGTCTGCAGCGGCGGCCATCTTTTTATAGCCCGCCGTTTTACCCAAACATTCACGATTTTCCCGGCGGCCGGGACGAAGGCAAAAATCCGGGAAAATAGGCGGGACAAAATAAATACGGGACGAGGGTCCCAAATCCGTGATTGTCCCGGGAAAAACGGGACTGTTGGCAACTATGCAAGTCGTGTCCCGTTCTGTACAATGGAACCGTTCTAATAGGAGCGACTCAAGTCGCTCCGACTTAGAAAAAGGTTCCTGTACTACTTCGGGACGACTTCAGGGCGACTTCCATTGACTTCAATACAGAAGTCATTTTGCAAGTCACCTTTGAAGTCGTGTGAAGATCGCCCGGCAGAGTCGCGGGACAAGTCCTGCCGCCCCTGTGTGAATGGGCTCTAAATGTTGTCCTCAGATTAAGACAAAATAAACACATACATTGCACCTGACCCCCTGTCTGTATTCCATACATGATGACAGGCAGGCCAAGTTGACAAGTTCTTGGGAACCAGCCATCGCCCAGCCTGACGACTTTATTAAAGATTCTTCTGTAACCTGCTTCTTCCTCTTCCTCTGCTTCCAGATCACACTTCATGAGGCCTATTAAAACCAGATAACCCTTTTTGATTCCAGGCCATACAGCAGCCCGCTGACTTTGGATAAGATTGCCTGTCAAGAAAAGTTGCCTTGCTGATAGTGTTGCCGAATTTAGCTCAGAGGTCAGCAGTCCCATTGTTAGGCCCGACTCATATCTGAGCTGGACTGTTGTTCAAGTGATGTGATGTCTGAGTGGACTTTTGACGCCTACGTTCGCCCTGTGATGTCGGCCAGGGTATTTTTCTTAATCTCTGTCCCCTGCAAGAACTCAGACGTACAACAAAAAGGTCATTAGTAACAACATGCACTGTCGGTGACCACAACAACTTGGAACTGCTGGTGTCCTATGCTGTAACGAAAAACTTTTTGTCTACTGTCTTTGACATTTCTTTAAAATGTTATGTTTGCATGAAACATAACCAATAGAATTAATGTACCCACTCGATACTCCAAACAGCTAGTCTATGTTCCCCGTTCTCGATTAGTTTGTACCTCTGCTAGGATATATTAACTTAAAATGTCAGTCCAACCCAGAAGTGATATTTTAGTTATAGGTGGTACCTGATGAGCTTAGTCAACTTCTGGCTTCTATGTGTCTTTGATTTGCCAACTGTGAGATCTCCCTGCCAAAATTCCCCAAAGTGTTGGCCCGGTTGAGTGTTTCTGCCCATCTTTGTGTGTTTCAGCTCCTCCTGTTAAATTCTCCATAATATAAAATACACTTAAAAATCAAACCAAGGTGGAATTCCCTCATAATGGCCAAAGCAGGTGTGTAGTACCTGAAGCCTCGTACACACAAACGACTTTCTCGGCAAAAACCAGCAAGAAACTTGCTGGCAGAGATTTTTTGCCGAGAAATTCGTTCGTGTGTATGGTTTCTCGTCAAGAAAAGCGACAAGTATCTCGACGAGAAAATAGAGATCCTGCTCTCTATTTTCTCGTCAAGATTCTCGTCGGCATGTTTCTCGACGAGAAAAGTGAGTGTGTGTACACTTACCTGTCCTCCCGGAAGCCCGCGCATGTTCGAAATGAATTTGACGCATGCGCGGTAGCTTCCTAGGCATACGTAGGGTATACCAAGATGGCGGCGACGGCATCGAATGTGACGAGCGCATGCTCGTCGTAGTCGATGACGTCACCGCGTACGCTCCATTCAAAGAACCGCGGGTTCTTTGAATCGAGCGTCTGTACACTCGGCCGGGACAATTTTCTTGTCCAAGAATCTCGTGGAAAAAAACGACATGTTTTTTTCAACGAGAATCTCGGCCGTGTGTACTAGGGATGAGCTTCGTGTTCGAGTCGAACATACGTTCGACTCGAACATCGGCTGTTCGATCGTTCGACGAAGATCTAACGATTTGGGCCGTTCGCGCCAAATTCGAGTGACGCGAACGGCCCACAATGCACTACGCCATCGCAGTGTCATCCAGGCGCTGTGATTGGCCAAGCATGCACTGTGACCCCGCATGCTTGGCCAATCACAGCGCCGGCAGCGAGGAGAGCAATGATTGGCCACAGGCAGGATGCCTGTGGCCAATTATTGCTGAGGGTGTTTAGTACACGCCCCACACTATAAAAGGCCGCCAGCACGGCGGCCTAGTATAGTGTGTTCCGGAGCAGGGATAGAGCAGCATAGGCAGGGACAGTGACTTTTATTTCTTTCTTGCTTAACCTGGATTCCTTTAGTTTAGGGAAAGAGAAGGATAGGTAGGGAGAGTGTCAGTGTGTTTTGTGCTTGTGCTATATTGTGCTTAAAAAAAACATTTTTTCTAGGGACAGAAAACTGTAGGTAGGGAGAGTGTCAGTTTCTTTCACTGTCAAAGTCCTTGTTTCCAGGGACCTGGAAGGACAGTGAGTGAATTCTCCTTGTGCTAAATTGTGCTTAAAAAAAACATTTTTTCTAGGGACAGAAAACTGTAGGTAGGGAGAGTGTCAGTTTCTTTCACTGTGAAAGTCCTTGTTTCCAGGGACCTGGAAGGACAGTGAGTGAATTCTCCTTGTGCTAAATTGTGCTTAAAAAAAACATTTTTTCTAGGGACAGAAAACTGTAGGTAGGGAGAGTGTCAGTTTCTTTCACTGTCAAAGTCCTTGTTTCCAGGGACCTGGAAGGACAGTGAGTGAATTCTCCTTGTGCTAAATTGTGCTTAAAAAAAACATTTTTTCTAGGGACAGAAAACTAGGTAGGGAGAGTGTCAGTTTCTTTCACTGTCAAAGTCCTTGTTTCCAGGGACCTGGAAGGACAGTGAGTGAATTCTCCTTGTGCTAAATTGTGCTTAAAAAAAAAAATTTTTCTAGGGACAGAAAACTGTAGGTAGGGAGAGTGTCAGTTTCTTTCACTGTGCAAGTCCTTGTTTCAAGGGACAGAGAAGGACACCTGAAGGTAGCCCTTATTGCTTTTTTCCCATCTCCCTGCAGGCCATCTATTAGAATGTCTGGAAGGCAAACAAGGAGAGGCAGACAGTCAGGAGGCAATAAAAGAGGGCAAGCAGGCTCTGTGTCTGGGGGCAACAGTGCTGGTCGTGGACGCGGTGCATTGTCATCAGCACATGGCCATGGGACACGCTTGTCCTTCTTTTCGGCAGCTGGACATGTTGAGCCACATCATGCCGAAGACTTGGTAGAGTGGATGACCAAGCCCTCCTCCTCCTCCTCATCATCTCTCACCCAGGCTCAGGGTACTGGAAAAGCAGCTGCCAAAGCGTCCTCTTCCCTGGTATCAATGTCAGACTCATCATCAGTCACTCCTTCCCTAGACCCACCATGTCCTCCTCCTGAGGAGTCCCCCGAACTGTTTCAGCACAGTGTTGGGTACATGCTCCAGGAGGATGCCCAGCGTTTCGAAGGGTCTGATGATGAAACCCAGCTAGAGGAAGGCAGTAGCGTGAGAGCAGACAGAGGGGATGCTCAAGAAGGACACCAATCTGGCAGTCATGTTCCAGCAGCTGCAGCATACTGCCAGATTGGCTCCAGTGATGAGGAGGGAGGTGATGATGAGGTCACTGACTCCACGTGGGTGCCTAATAGGAGAGAGGAGGAGGAGGAGGATGAGGAGGAGGCACATCTCCAACGAGGCAGGATGCCCTTTGGTGGCCAGCGTAAGGGCAGTACACCGACGGAATCACACCGCAGAGCTCCGCCTGTGCAGGGCGCTGCCTCTGCCCGTCATTCAAAAAGTTCTTTGGTGTGGGCCTTTTTTGAGGCTAGTGCATCAGATCGCACAGCTGCTGTTTGCAACATATGTCTCAAGCGTATATCGCGTGGCCAAAACATCAGCCACTTGGGTACCACATGCCTGACCAGACATATGTTGACCTGCCATGCAGCTCGTTGGCAAGCCTACCTCAAAGACCCACACCAAAGAACAAAGCGGACCTCTCCTTGCACCGCATCAGCTGGGATCTCCAACCCCACTATAACTTCAGTCCTCTCTGAAACATGCACTGAGAGGAATGAAGGTGTAGAATTAGGTGTGTCACAGCCAAGTACTTGCGGCCACTCTGCTAGCAGTACACCGACGTCCGATTCTAGCAGGCAAATTTCCCTGCCCCAGCTGCTGGACCGTCGAAAGAAGTTCTCTCCCAGCCATCCACATGCCCAGCGGTTGAATGCAAGCTTGGCTAAATTGCTAGCGCTTCAACTGCTGCCTTTTCAGTTGGTAGACTCGGCCCCCTTCCGTGAGTTTGTGCAATGTGCGGTTCCTCAGTGGCAGGTTCCCAAACGCCACTTTTTCTCACGGAAGGCTATTCCGGCTCTCTACCGGCATGTGGAAGGCAATGTCTTGGTCTCGCTGGACAGGGCGGTCAGCGGTAAGGTGCATATTACCGCTGACTCATGGTCCAGCAGGCATGGACAGGGACGTTACCTTTCTTTCACGGCCCATTGGGTCACTCTTTTGGCAGCTGGGAAGGATGCAGGACAAGGTGCAGTAGTGTTGGAGGTTGTCCCACCGCCACGCCTCCAAAATGCTACTACTGGTTGTGACACACCTCTCTCCTCCACCCCCTCCTCTTCTTCTTCCTCCATGGCCTCTTCCTGTGGTTTGTCCTATGAACCAGCGGTGCTCCGTAGCCGTTCACGGGGCTACGCAAGTACGCAGGCAAAAAGATGCCATGCCGTGCTTGCGCTGGTGTGTTTGGGGGACAGAAGCCACACTGGGGCAGAGGTCCTGTCTGCTCTGCAGGGCCAGGCCGAGAGGTGGTTGACGCCACGCCAGCTTAAGCCAGGAATGGTGGTTTGCGACAATGGCACCAACCTCCTCTCCGCCCTCCGACAGGGACAACTGACCCATGTGCCCTGTGTGGCTCACGTCCTTAACCTGGTGGTGCAGCGGTTCTTGGGCAGGTACCCGGGCTTACAGGATGTCCTGAGGCAGGCCAGGAAAGTCTGTGTGCATTTCCGCAGATCTTATAATGCCAGTGCTCGCCTGGCTGAGCTGCAAAAGGAGTTGAACCTGCGCAAGAACCGCCTTATATGTGACATGCCCACCAGGTGGAACTCAACGTTGGCCATGCTGCAGCGGCTGCACACGCAGCAGAGGGCCATCAATGAGTACCTGTGCGACTACGGCACCAGGACAGGGTCAGGGGAGCTTGGTTTTTTTTCTCCACGCCAGTGGGGCATGATCAGGGATGCATGCACTGTCCTGGCACCATTTGAGGAGGCCACGAGGATGGTGAGCAGTGACAGTGCATGCATCAGTGACACTGTACCTCTTGTCCACCTGTTGGAGCACACGCTGCGTGGAATAATGGACAGGGCACTTGAGGCAGAACAGAGGCAGGAAGAGGAGGACTTCCTTGCCTCTCAAGGCCCCCTTTACCCAGACAGTGTTCCTTCTGTCCCACCCATCGCACAGGAAGAGGAGGAGGAGGAGGAGGAGGAGGAGGAGGATTGTGTCAGCATGGAGGTGGAGGCTGGCACTCAGCATCATCAGCAGCAGTCTTTTAGGGATGATTTACAGTCCCAAGAAACCAGTGGACTTGTACGTGGCTGGGAGGAGGTGGCTGCGGATCATGTCGTCCTTAGTGACCCAGAGGACTCCGGAGCGAATGCCTCAGCAAACCTACGCTGCATGGCCTCCCTGATCCTGCAAAGTCTGCGGAAGGATCCTCGTATTCTTCGGATCAAGGAGAGGGACCATTACTGGCTGGCCACTCTCCTTGATCCACGGTACAAGGGTAAGGTTGCGGACCTTATGTTACCGTCGCAGAGGGAGCAGAGGATGAGACAACTCCGGGAGGCCTTGCAGAAAGGTCTGTGCAACGCGTTCCCAGAGACTGGGAGGTTACAAACTCCTGGTCCTGGACAACGAGTTGCTGAGGCTTCGGCCAGTCAAAGAAGGAGCGGTGGGGAAGGTGGCCGTCTGACCGATGCGTTCAGACAATTCTTTAGTCCGCAGCCCCAAAGTATGATCGGTTCCAGCAACCATCGCCAGCGTCTGATAAACATGGTGCAGGAATATCTAGGGGCAAGGTCAGACTTGGACACCTTCCCCACCGAAAATCCTCTGGCTTACTGGGTCTTGAGGATGGATCACTGGCCAGAGCTTGCACAGTATGCAATTGAGCTACTGGCCTGTCCTGCATCCAGCGTTCTTTCGGAACGCACATTCAGTGCTGCTGGAGGATTTGTCACGGATCACAGGGTGCGCCTGTCCACCGACTCGGTTGATCGACTGACTTTCATCAAGATGAACCAGTCTTGGATCACCACCAGCTACCACACACCTGATGCTGATATAACAGACTAATTGATTTTAACATGTCACATCCCTTCAAGACTGATGCTGATGCTGAGTGCCTGTGCTGTTATGTTGACTGGCTATCCTCCTCCTCCGAGTCCTCAATGATACGATTGATGATGATAGCTTGGAAGATCATTTTTGTTTATGGGTGCCGCCACCAGTGGCTAAGGCCCAATTTTTCAGCCCCTGTTTTACAGGGGCGTGTAATTACAATTTTTTTAGCAATAATTTGCCATAGGGCTCATTGCTGTGCTCCAAGTACAGTATCTGTGAGGGGTTGGAGTGTTGTGGCACCAGTGCCTAAGGCCCAATTTTTCAGCCCCTGTTTAACAGGGGCGTGTCATTACAATTTTTGAAGCAATACTTTGCAACAGGGCTCATTGCTGTGCTCCAAGTACAGTATCTGTGAGGGGTTGTAGTGTTGTGCCACCAGTGCCTAAGGCCCAATTTTTCAGCCCCTGTTCAACAGGGGCATGCAATTACAATTCTTGATCTAATAATTCACAGCAGGGTCCATTGCTGCACCCACCAAGAGTAACTCTGAGGGCTTACAGTCTTGTGGCAACGCCACCACCACCACCACCACGAAAGGCCCAATTTTTCAGCCCCTGTTCAAAAGGGGCATGTAATTACAATTCTTGATCTAATAATTCACAGCAGGGCCCATTGCTGCACCCACCAAGAGTAACTGTCAGGGCTTACAGTGTTGTGGCACCAGCACCACCATCAAAGCCCCAATTTTTACTACCACTGTTCAACAATTATATGTAATTAAAATTCCTGATATAATAGTTGACAGCAGGGCGTTCCAGCACCAACCAAGAGTAACTGAGTGCTTACAGTGTTGTGCCAACACCAACAACTAAGGGGCCTATTTCTGCAGAGAATCTACGGCAGGTCCCTACTTTCAAACATCCAACTTACAAACGACTCCTACTTGCAAACGAAAGAAGACAACAGGAAGTGAGAGGAAATCTACCCCTAGAAAGGAAAATTCTCTCCTGTAAGAATAAATATGGGAGAAAGGGGTCTCATCTGTACTGATGCTTTATCAGCAATCCTTGTTTCAAGAAAAACACCACATTTCAAAAACAGTTGTCATTGGGACGGAAAGTGAGGTGAAATGTTCTGAACAGGGGCACAGACAGCAAAACAAATGTTACAGGGGTGATAACCCTTACCTATGTTTCCCAAAAAGTTTAAAAATAGATTTTTGGGCTGGAGCTACACTTCAACAATGTACCTGTTCAAAATTACAAACACATTCTACATAAGAACAAACCTACAGTCCCTGTCTTGTATGCACCGCCTGTATACGGCTGTTCAGAGTATATAGGGCCTTTTTTATTTTATGTGCGGGGTTCCCCTTAATATCCATACAAGACCCAAAGGGGCTGGTAATGGGCTGGGGTAGGGGGGGGGGGGGGGGGTCATGGGGTAGCTATGCCATTTTTCCTAAAGATTTTCATCCATATTACCGGGACCAGACATTGCATTAAAGCCTCAAGCAGTTTTAAATGACTTTTTTCCCTTTAGAAATGTTATTTTGTGCAGGGACAGTTCTAAACACGGGAAACACGTGGCACTTCACAGGCATACTTTAGACACCCCCCAGGTACGATATTTAAAGGAATATTTGACTTTTTTTTTCACTTTATGCATCATTAAAATGACTGCTCCCGAAAAACGACCGTTTTTAAAACTTCTTTTTGCATTGATACATGTCCCCTGGTGCAGAACCCGGGTTCCCAAACCCTTTTTAGGACAATAACATGCATAATAGTTGTTATAATTAGCACTTTAGAATTCGAACGTTCGCATCCATTGTATTTAATAGGGTTCTAATGTTCGTTCGAACTTTCGGTCCGTTCGCGGGTTCTGGTGCGAACCGAACCCGGGGGTGTTCGGCTCATCACTAGTGTGTACGAGGCCTGAAACTCAGCACAGAGGTTTCACCATCAGAGTCTCTGAAAGATATAAGGACCTGTCAGGTGGTTTAATTCTCCAGTACCAAACATTCTTTTTTTGTTGGACTGACCCTTTAAAGCTTTTTACTTGAACATGAAATATTGTATTTTTGGTATAGGTATCCTTATTTACACAGTGCCCCTATGTACTGCAACATTAATGTTGACCTGTAAAGACAAAAAGTCTCCTTCTAACAGACCAGCTTGTACAATTGGTGTAGTCTGAAGCCTCGTACACACGGCCGAGAATCTCGTCAGGAAAAAACACGTTGTTTTTTCTTGACGAGATTCTTGGACAAGAAACTTGTCCCGGCCGAGTGTACACACGCTCGATTCAAAGAACCCGCGGTTCTTTGAATGGAGCGAACGCGGTGACGTCATTGACTACTACGAGCGCGCGCTCGTCACATTCGATGCCGTCGCCGCCATCTTGCTACACCCTATCTATGCCTAGGAAGCTACCGCGCATGCGTCAAAGTCATTTTGAGCATGCGCGGGCTTCCCGGCGACAGGTAAGTGTACACACACACACTTTTCTCGTCGAAAAACATGCCGACGAGAATCTCGACGAGAAAATAGAGAGCAGGGTCTCTATTTTTCTCGTCGAGATTCTGGTCAGTTTTCTCGACGAGAAACCATACACACGAACGATTTTCTCGGCAAGAAAGCTATCTCGGCAGTTTTCTTGTTGTTTCTTGCCGAGAAACTCGTTCGTGTGTACGAGGCTTTAAAAATGAAAGTTACAACTTTACTGAAGGCCGAAGAAGAAGGGGACAGAGCCCTGGTAATCCATGGCAATAAAATGGAGAAGCCGCGCTTAAATTAAAGGTTTCAAATAATGTCAATTATTTGTAAAAAACATAATATTCAAAAAATGATGATGAAAAATAAATCCGGTTCTTCTAAGGCAGACACCACAGTGAAATTGAATCAACAAATTGTGCCACCACCTTTAGAAAAACTTGCTTATTTCCCCGCTACCCCTCAGATATGCTTCAGAAACTGCAACTCCATAGGTTCATTCTCTCACATTTTTTGGAACTGCGACAAGATTACACACATATAGAAATAATTGGAAAAATTTGCCTCCAAAATTTCAAATAATAATGTAGCGCCCACCCCATTTAGGGGTGCTATATACCCAAATTTAGGGGCTGGTCTGAGACAATAGTTGGGCTCAGACCATTCTCAATTTATAGGTTGTGCTATTTTATTTCCAGGTGGTATACTGGTGTGCAGTTCCCTGTGGCCTGTAGGTGGCCATAATGGGTGAGGGTTGAACCACTGGTATTAGTGCTGTGCCTTGGGGTGTCCTCTCTCGGCAGCGGTACAGCGGGCATGTTTGGCCTGCTTTGCATGCTGGGAGAGGATACATAAGGGGCAGCCGCCGCCTGGGAGGGGTCTTCGGAGGAGGAGAGGAGTCGGAGTCCAAGTGCGTGGCGCATGGCCCTCCAGGCCATGGGGCCACGTGTGCATCAGTCCCAGGCACCTTTAGTCCTGGGGCTGCATCTTCAACACTGGGCCCAGCACCTTTAGCTGGAGCCCACTTCTTAAAGAGGAATCCCAGGGTGTCCCTCACGAGGGAGCCCGCTTCTAAGAAGAGGAGGCCGGGGGAGGATCTTTCTGACGGACCGGTGAGAGTTCACGGTGAAGGAAGGGGCCCGGTAACTTTCTGGAGGGATTCATCTATCCACCAAGGGCCTAGTAATGTGCTGCTGCTGGCACCTGTCCTTATGTACCAAAGCTAAGAGGTTCGGGGTCTGATAGATTCTGTGGCAGAGAGTCTCCCGATCACATCTAGGAAAAGAACTTGATCAAACGTCCGAGCATCACTTCGGCTGCTAGGATCCACTTTGTAGGAGACTATCCGGGTGAGCTAAACCTACTCTGGGATAGAGTAGCGATTGTGATATCCATTTGTGCCTGGACTAACCTCCCAAACCTTGCTGTCCTGTCTCTTATCGACTCTTTCCTATCTGCTGAACATTGAGAAAATAAACTCAACGTTGGAGTTTAGAGTGATGTGGACATTGGAATTACTCGGGGGGAAAACCGAGACTTGTCCCTATATCCTAGGAGATGAGAACCAACTGATGGAAGAACCTAGCTGTGGGACCCAAATACATAACACAGGAGGGTACGGGCATATAGTACGGTGTGCCTTTTTCCTGCAAGTGAGCCAAAGGTAGGGAAAAGGGTCCGTGTGCTACAATAATATTAACCTAACTCTACATAATTGCCTTCTATTCTCCCCTATCATGGGTCTTCCCACTCATAATATGAGGCTAATACACACAATTTGTGTATCAATTCTTTGTTTAATAGCTTCCCACTGGAAATCTCCATCAGTCCCATTAGCACATTTGAAAACAAGAATCAATAACATCAATCTTATGGAGAAAATATATCGCACGCTACAGAACTCGAATCATATATACAGTAAAAAATGGGACCCTTGGTTTAAACATTCCAATATATTTTTCAACCCTGATTGATGTAACTAGTAATAGAAGACTGAGGAATATTATATGTTGTGTTAATATATAACAAACATCGTGATTATTTTCTTTATGTTAATAGTTTAAAACATATTACATCTACCTTAATGCATACGTTTTTATGATTGTTCTTATATGCAAAATGCTATTCTGGAACTTATCTATGCATATGTCAATTCTTTTTCTTGTACCACCTTTTTGTACCCAATAAAAAAAAGGTTTGTAAACAAAAGAAAAACTCGCTTACCAGATGGCAAGCAAAACCGGGCAGGTGGCTATAGCCCAGTCAAGGCCTTTGCTTGCTTGAAAGATCGTAGAGGTAAACTTTAGACGGATGGCTTGCATGAGTATATTCAAACACTGATGGCGCCGTTCTATCCAGGACTATTGGTTTGGCAGTAACCTCAGCAGTGACCCAGGGAGAAAGAACCAACCATAGTGTAATATTGTCTCACTATGTGTTTATTGAATAAAAATATATATTGCACTTACATTTGGAAAGTTAAAATCGCACATAAAACAACAGAGCCGGCCACAAACAAACTCCTGTCCTCCTAACGAGACAGCATGGTGACGTCAGCACGTATCCTCCTCCAGACGCGTTTCGTCATATGTGACGTTGTCAATGGGACCTGACAATCCCTACCTTGTCCTCTTAACGATATCACCATTTTTATGAAACTAAGTAACTAAGTTTGGCTTTCGTTTACCCTTGTAGACAGGGCCTCAGAACAAGTACCTACTCGAGAAGAATCCAAGTCACACGATAGCCTTTGTTAACTAGAACTTATATAGGTATGGTTGGCAATGGAGTAGAAGCACATACAGTTCAAGGCACTTAGAGTTGATCACAGCCCCATAATAGGTATGAGACAGATGTTACCGGAGGACAGCTTTTGCTGGAGGGGTGGTGAAACAGGAAGATTCCCACTGCACTCGCCACTGAAGAGACTTCAGAGGGTTCTGCAACACCAGACAGTGTCCCTCACACTGTCCCTACTTGCCAGGAACCTTTCCCTGTGCTAAGCACTACCCCTATCCAGCGGGTTCCCTTTCCTAACCTGCCACTTGCTTGACGTGCACACAAGTGATGTAGAATCTCCTACTTAAAGGATCCCATGTTAAGATGATCACTGTCAACTGTCTCGAGAACTCACCATCAAATGAAATGCCTACCTTCCTAGAGAGGACTAATTGAGTCACTAAGGGGAAAACTTCCCTTATAGACTCCTCTTCCCTTGTAACAATGACACAGCACCACCAGCATGCCAGCAGAGTATTAGCACCTGCCTACACTCGCCTGTACAGACCAACTTGTGAGAAGAGGACTTGTTATTACAGGTCAGTACTGACACCCGTTGTGATTGTGCACAGCACAAGTCTGTTAGCAGATCCCGGTCAATCATCCATGGCCAGAACCTGCTGATTGGCTGTGTCCAATCAAAGCCCAGAGTCCTGTGTTGACAATCAATATAGGGCTCTGTACAGAGGTAATGATCTCTTGGTTTCTTATTCCTGCAAATTGCATGACAAGACGAACCCTATTGTCTGTAACAGAGGCAGTCAAATAGGTGCGACTCCAACTCCATCGGAGTCACAACGATTTTGAAAGTAGTTCCTGCACTACTTTTTTCAAGTTCAGGTGTGACTTGCATTGACATCTGTGCATGAAGTCGCAGAGATGTCTTCCAAATCGCACTGACATGTGACTTTGAAATCTTGCGAAGTCGTACAATTTGAAAGTCAGATTCAGTGTGACCAAAGCCTTATGCTTGTAGGCTTATTGGCTTTTGCCAAATATTACTATTTGTCACTGTTAAAGTGGTTTTAAACCCACTTTTTCAACTTGCACCTACAGGTAAGCCTAGATTAAGGCTTACCTGTAGGTGCAAGAAATATCTCCTAAACCTACACGGTTTAGGAGATATTTACTAAAATGACAGGCGCCGCTGTCTACGGCGCATGCGCGCCGTAGACAACGGCGCATTCATGGGGTTAATCCCATTCACATACTCAGCTACTTCCTAGCAATCGCTGGGCGTAGCCGAATGGGACGCCTCCCACGCGCATGCGCAGAGTGACGTTTCCGCCGCTCCGGCCAATCACAGCGCCGGAACGGCGCTGTGATTGGCTGGTGCGGCGATACCCGGAAGTAACATTCCGGCTATCGCCGCAGTGATGTCTGCGGCTGGACAGAGGGACGCGGACTGCCTCGGGGGCCCCGATCTAAGGTAAATGGTACATAATGAGCTATTATGCTAGTCATAATAGCTCATTATGCCTTTCTTTTACAGGTTGGCAGAAAAAAAAAAGTGGGTTTACAACCACTTTAAGCTGTCGATACATGTACAGGTTGTCATCAGAGAAGGTCAGCTTTAATCTTATTTGTCACTGCAAACCCTGTGCATGGGCCACTAACCACCCTCCAGGGTGATAGATGTGATCGAGAGCAAGTGACACTAGTTCTTGTACAGTATCTCACAAAAGTTAGTACACCACTCAAATTTTTTAAAATATTTTATGATATCTTTTCATGTGACAACACTGAAGAAATTACACTTTGCTACAATGTATAGTAGTGAGTGTACAGCTTGTAAAACAGTGTAAATTTGCTGTCCCCTCAAAATAACTCAACACACAGCCATTAATGTCTAAACCGCTGGCAACAAAAGTAAGTACACCCCTTAAGTAATAAATGTCCAAATTGGGCCCAATTAGCCATTTTCCCTCCCCGGTGTCATGTGACTCGTTAGTGTTACAAGGTCTCAGGTGTGAATGGGGAGCATGTGTGTTAAATTTGGTGTTATCACTCTCACTCTCTCACACTGGTCACTTGAAGTTCAACATGGCACCTCATGGCAAAAAACTCTGAGGATCTGAAAAAAAGAATTGTTGCTCTACATAAAGATGGCCTAGGCTACAAGAAGATTGCCAAGACCCTGAAACTGAGCTGCATCATGGTGGCCAAGACTGTACAGGACAGGTTCCACTCAGAACAGGCCTCGCCATGGTCGACCAAAGAAGTTGAGTGCACGTGATTAGCGTCATATCCAGAGGTTGTCTTTGGGAAATAGACGTATGAGTGCTGCCAGCATTGCTGCAGGGGTTGAAGGGGTGGGGGGTCAGCCTGTCAGTGCTCAGACCATACGTTGCACACTGCATCAAATTGGTCTGCATGGCTGTCGTCCCAAAAAGAAGCCTCTTCTAAAGATGATGCACAAGAAAGCCCACAAACAGTTTACTGAAGACAAGCAGACTAAGGACATGGATTACTAGAACCATGTCCTGTGGTCTGATGAGACCAAGATAAACTTATTTGGTTCAGATGGTGTCAGGCGTGTGTGGCGGCAACCAGGTGAGGAGGACAAAGGCAAGTGTGTCTTGCCTACAGTCAAGCATGGTGGTGGGAGTGTCATGGTCTGGGGCTGCATGAGTGCTGCCAACACCTGGGATCTACAGTTCATTGAGGGAACCATGAATGCCAACATGTACTGTGACATACTGAAGCAGAGCATGATCTCCTCCCTTCGGAGACTGGGCCGCAGGGCAGTATTCCAACATGATAACGACCCCAAACACACCTCCAAGATGACCACTGCCTTGCTAAAGAAGCTGAGGGTAAAGGTGATGGACTGGCCAAATATGTCTCCAGACCTAAACCCTATTGAGCATCTGTGGGACATCCTCAAACACAAGGTGGAGGAGCGCAAAGTCTCTAACATCCACCAGTTCTGTGATGTCGTCATGGAGGAGTGGAAGAGGACTCCAGTGGCAACCTGTGAAGCTCTGGTGAACTCCATGAACTCCAAGCTATGGTGTGTGTGCGCTCCTGAGCTGGGCTGTGTGTGTCAATAGACACACAAAGCGCTAGTAAGCCATGCCCCCACTCCTTCTTCATTGGAGTTTGACTGACAAAAGCCTTAAGCCTAAGGTTAAAAAAAAAATTGATTTTAAAATCACTTTAAATTAAATAATACACTTTAAAAGGTTACTTTTGACTGATTTACTGATTACTTTTGTTAGCAAAATCCAGCATCAGTAGCTTAGGAAATGAATGAGAAAACTGGAGAAACGTTTGTGACCTCAATCGGGGTCATTGTGACTTCAGAGGGGAACAGAGTGATCTGTAAATGAAAATTCTTCCGAATTCAATTTTGTTCTGTTTTGTTTGTGCTTTTGCAAAATCCCCCCCCCCCCCGAGAATTAAGCTTATTATATTCAATTAAGAAGAAGAACTCAAAGCCAGTGTGGAGCTCTCTGTAAAAACGATACCTTCCAAATTCCTACTACCATGACCGCATTGTATCTCTGGTGAACTTCTAACCTTACTTTTTCTATAGCTCCATGGTAAAAATACATCGTAGAGCTGCATCAACAGGGAACCTGGAACTACAGATGAGAATTGTAGACTCACACATATGCCACGTACACGCGATCGGACAATCCGACAAAACCGTGGATTTTTTTCCGACGGATGTTCGCTCAAACTTGTCTTGCATACACACGGTCACACAAATGTTGTTGAAAATTCAGAACGTCAAGAACGCGGTGACGTACAACATGTACGACGAGCCTAGAAAAATGAAGTTCAATAGCCATCGCGGCTCTTCTGCTTGATTCCGAGCATGCGTGGACTTGTGCGTCGGAATTGTGTACACACGGTCGGAATTTCCGATAACAAGTTTTGTTGTCGGAAAATTTGAGAACCAGCTCTCAAATTTTTGTCGGAAAATCCGACAGCAAATGTTCGATGGAGCCTACACACGGTCGGAATTTCCGACAACAAGCTCCCATCGAACATTTGTTGTCGGAAATTCCGACCGTGTGTACGTGGCATTATACTAGGGCCAATTTAGACAATGGCCAAATAACCAGCCAGCATGTCTTTGGAGTGTAGGAGGAATTCCACTAAAGCCCAGAGAGAACATCTAAACTCAATGCAGATAGTGTTATGGTTGGGATTCAAACTATGGACCCCATTACTGCAAAGCATATGTACTAACCCCTAAGCCACTGTGCTGCCGGAAAAGCTTCTTTCTCTTAAATTCCTGCCATCCTGTGCACATCGGCTTAGGTAGACCGTAGGTGGGCACTCTTACCAGCAGCTGCATTGTCAGGATGTGCAGGCATGATGATGCTTGCGAAAGTGGCCAAGTGAAGACCAGTCAGAGCAGAACAAAGAGTAGCTTTGGCAGACTAGTCATCACAAATGAAACTGGTGGGGAGGAAAATTCCTGGTCCGTAGGTTAAGTGAGTATTACTCTGTGATACCCATCCCTAGACAAAACAAGCTTTAGAGCCTTCTTCATTGGCAGGGAGGCTTGAGTACACAGCTGGGCTTTTAGTATACTGTACTGTTATAGTACTAATAAGATCCCTGCTGAGTCTTTTAGGATTCCACGCTGGATTCCTGTTGGGACTTCCTGGATTCCTTGCTGGATCCCTGCCAGGATTTCCAGGGTTCCTAGAGCTCCCTACGTCCAGGTCTTCCTGACTACTCTCTCATTTGCCTTGACCCCTGCCTGGACCTGAATACTCTCTTGCCTGCCTTGACCCCTGCCTGGACCTGAATACTCTCTCACCTGCCTTGACTCCTGCCTGGATCAGACTACTAATTTGTCTGCAGCCTGCCCCTGCCCCTGCCTGGATCTGATTACTCTCTCACCTGCCTGGACCTGACAGTTTTCTCACCTGCCGCCTGACTTGACAACCTATTTGTCTACAGTCCTGGTAAAAGTCTCCATACCATGGCATTTCCATTCCAGCCACCTGTATTTCCCCAGTGGGGTGATCCTGAAGGTTGGACCTGGTGGCAGTTGCAGCATAGAAAAATTTAACCACTAGATTAAGGTGACCAAATTTTTAAAATGAAATCCGGAGATGTTTTTTTTGTTTACTAGTAATGGTGGCAATTAGCGACTCTTTGCCCATCGCCGCTCGTCTCACAGCCTGTCAAGTCTTACTCTCCGGACCCCGGCTACTACTGGGTGGGGAGCGGAGGAAGATCACTCCGCAAGGGAAGGCAAGGAGATAAGCAGGCAGGCGGCTGGCCGGGACTTGAGCCAAGGCAGAAGAACATGCGAGTGGGGCTGAATGGGCATGCACCCGAAACTGAAGAAATATTTCCTCCTCTCCGACCAGCACATGATCATCAGAAAGGGGCACAGATAATGGAAAGAAATACACCCCCTAAGCTAGTAGGAGCGGGGGGGGTGTAATTCAGATTTTTTTTTAATTCTGCACTGACTGTCTTTGAAATTGCCCCAGCCCCTGTTCAAATCCAATCCGGGGACAAAACCGGGGACAGACTGGGTCCGGGGACAGTGTCCACAATCCGGGGACTGTCCCCGGAAACCGGAGATGTCTGGTCACCCTACACTAGGGTTCCTGACCATTTCCATCATCAGGAGCTGTGGTGAAGACCAACTGCCACTTGGACTTGTGCCTTAAGAGAGCCCATGTCACCTACCAAGGGGCACCATAACAAGTACATTATGCCATCGACAAAATGCAGAAACTGCAGGTACAGCAACAAGGAGGACCCAGCCTAATTGCACTAGATTTTTAGCAGGTATGGAAACAGTCTGGATCCTTTTATTGCACGTAAGGGAGGCCCGGAATGAAAAGACAGAAAGAAAAAGTAATGGAGGGCCGGGCATGACAAGGTGGAGAGGAAAGGAGACACAGGGTTAAAAAAGCTGGGAAGTTTGGAGAGGGAGGAGACAGGAGTAATATGTGCTGGAGGGGAGGAGCGCTTTAAATATGAAGGGGAAGGAACGCCCAGGAACATTTTGTGAGGAGACAGTGAGGGAGAGGAAGTTTTTCACTTCTCTCCTCAGACAAAATGGCGGACGTGGTTTTGATCCTCGCTCGGTTGCGGGCGGCTGCGGCAACGAAGGGGCCAGACTGGCTGGGAGACCAGGTTGGTGCCCTCATTCAGGGCCGTCATGACAGGACAACTGCTTGGGGCCCAGATCTGGCCTGGGGCCCCAGCAGACGCGCCCCCCCGCGATTCGCAGCCCCCTCCCACGATTCGAGCCCCCCCCGCGATTCGCGGCCCCCCTCCCGCGATTCGCAGGACCCCCCATGATTCGCGCCCCCCCCGGATTCGCGGCCCCCCCGCGACCGGTGCCCCCCCCCCCTACCGCTATCGGCAAAAAAAAAAAGTTGCCACCCCAGGAGCCCACAGACTGACATGTCGGCCCACCCCTGGGAAAGCGCGCGCCTGCTTCAGCCCGGGGGGTGAGCCGGACGGTATGCGCGGCATCGGCGGGGGGCAGGGCTATGGGCTGTCATGGCGCCCGGGCTTCGCCCTCGCGGCGGAGGACCTCATGTAGAGCAATAGGTGGGGGGGGATTCAGCGGAGGGTAAAAGCGTTGCCACGTCCGCAGGGCCCCAGGAGGGGATTTTAATTCAGCGCCAGGGGGAGTCGTGGCCCCAGGCAGGCTTCTCCTAGGGGGCTTGAAGTGCAGGACAACAGGCTCGTCCATTGGGCACAGGGAGGTGGTGGTGGATCCCCAGGAGGGGACTTCAATTCGGCGCCGGGGGGAGTCGCGGCCTCCAGGCAGGCTTCGCCTGGGGGGCTTGAAGGGCAGGACAACAGGGGTCAGGTGTCGCGGCCTACCCGGGGCTCGTCAAGAGGGCGCAGGCGCTGCAGGGCGGTGGTGGTGGATCCCCAGGAAGGGACTTCAATTCGGCGCCAAGGGGAGTCGCGGCCTCCAGGCAGGCTTTGCCTGGGTGGCTCATCACACCCGTGCTTACAGCCCGGGATCGGAGGTCGGAGGGGAAGCTGTCCGAATCAGAGGAGGAAGATTGCAGAGGGGTCGCAGCACCGGGGGAGGCGAGATCTGCAGCTGTGGGGGACGTGCCCTGTCAGCCCGGTAAGTCTACCACTATTATTCCTGTTGATTTGATGAATGCACTGTGTGAGCTGTGGGGCCAGGGGCGTTGCCAACGGTGTGGGGGCCACGCCGGGGGTCAGGGATGCTGTTGCACCTGTGGCAGGGGTGGCGGGCAACCAGCCTGCCTCCCCTGGGGCAGGGGGCCCCATTGCTGATTATTGAGCTATTTTCCAGGGTTGAAAGGGGGTTCCCCGCAGGTGGCGCCGTTGGTAGGCGGGCAGGTAAGGGGGTCGGTTTAGGTGGTGACGCCCGTGTCCACTGCGGGGCTCGTGACGGAACGGGTCGGAGGTGATTAGGTGAGTAAGACGGTGAGGGTGGACGTAGGGGATCCTGCTGTGTCAGCCAGGGCGGTTATAGTGCGTATCGCCGATGCTGCTAAGTGTAAGGTTTGTGTTTGCTTTGGAAGGCCCTTGTGGGCTCACCTGACCAGGGGGTGAGAGGAAAAATAGGAAAGGTGAGTATGTCGAGGTTTTCTCATTACTGCCCCATGAAAAGTTTTATTTGGACAAAGGTAAGCCAGACGATTCCAAATGGAGGATGAGGGGATGAGGAGGTGTCCATTGGTCCCGAGGAGGTTTGGGAAGTGGCTGCGGGCATTCGCAATCTTGGCCAGCGTGTTAGGTGAGTAAACCCGGGAACATTGCTCGTCACTGTGCTGTTATATGGACGCAATGGGAGAGGCCTAGGGGGTTATGTTGGGACTGCTTGGCTGCATGAAGATGAACAGTCGGCAGCGTAGGGCAGTTCGTCCGACGCTTCGTTGGGTGCATAAGGATATCAGCCTACGGCTGCGTTGGATGTCCTTGGTGCGGGCACCGAGACAGTTTTTTCGGGGGGTGGGTCGGGGGGACAAATGACTCTGTACCACCGACCGAGAAAAACATGGGGGGGTGTGCTGTCAGTTTCACGAAGGATCTGGCAAGTTTGGGGGGTCCTGTCGTTTTAAACATGAATGCTCTGGATGCAGGGGGAAAGCACCCCTTGTCTTGATGCTTCAAAGGCGGAAAGCGTCTCGGGGATTTTTGCTCGCAAGAAGGATGACACCGGTGCTGGAGGTAAGGATGGGGTTTTTCTAAGTAGATATCTGGATAGGGCATCGGCGGAGTGGCTGAGAGTGGGTTTCTAGGAGGGGTTTTAAAATTACGTGCTCTCAGGAGGTCGTGCCGCCCTTGGTACAAATTTTGGGGCCAACACTGGTTAGTACGGGGGTGGTTTCAGAAAACATTGGCTAAAGAGGTGGCATTCGATCGTATGGGGGGCCATTTCGGGAGAGCCCACTCGGGGATCTGGTGGTGTCACCGATGGGGTGGTGCATAAGAAGGAATCGATTAAGCTTTGGCTTATTTACCACCTCTCGTTCCCAAGAAGGGGGTCAGTTAATTCCTTTATAGGTCCTGAAGTGTGCACTGTGTGAGGGCACTCATGGCAAAGGCGGACATTGAGTCAGCGTTCCGGCTGCTGCCGGTACACCCGGACAGTTTTGGCTGTTGGGATACTGCTGGGGGGGGGGGGGGTTTATGTGAATCGGTGTCTGCCCATGGGATGCTCCATCTCAGGCGCCACGTTCTGACAATTTAGCTTATTTTTGTTAAAGGGTGGTCCCTGATGGGTCGGGCTATCCATTTCCTGGGAAAATGTTGTTTTGGACCCCCCTCTCCCCCCCCCTTTTTTTATGGGGTGAGATTAGGGAGATATGGGGAAAAGGAAGGTGCAACTGCGTGGACTTCATTCCTTGCTGGGTAAGTTGAATTTTGCGAGTTATATTGTTCCCAGGGGTGGGTTTTTGTCAAGGGCGGCCGGCTGCTGCGGCTGGGGTGCGGGCCAATACGCATTTCATTTAACTCAATGAGGATAGTAGGGAGGATTTGAAGGTGTGGCACACGTTCTTGGAAACTTACAACGGGCAATGGGGGTGGATGGGGGACCCGGTGAGCAATTTTGATTTAGGAAGGGTCAATGATGCAGCAAAGTCCACAGGTTTTGGTGCATTTTCCAGGGGTAATGGAGTGCAGAGGCATGGCCCAAGTCTCTTGGGGAAGCGGGGTTCAGTCGGGACATGGTATTGCTGGACCTTTTTCCGGTGGTATTGGCTACGGAGTTGTGGGAGGCATTGTGTAAGGACATGACGTTTAGATTGAAGTGTGACAATTTGGGGTTGTGCAAGTCATCGACTGGAGTGCTTACAGTTGAACGTTTTCTCTATGCTATGCATACCCCGGGGTTTGACTACACACTAGCTGATTCACTGTCCCCAGTTTCAGGATCGGGCAGTAGGTAAGTGGGTAGACATGGGTGGCATATACAAATAATCTGGAGGGAGTGGGCTGCATTCAGACGGCTAGCGGATGCTGAGCTGGGCGTGTCCGAGGTGGAGTTGCTGGTAGTTTACTTTGTAACTCGGTGCATGGAGGCAGGGGGTTCGGTGTCAGGGATCGAGAAGAAGCTGGCAGGCTCTGCGTTTCTCTTCGAACTCCAGGGCATGCCGGATTTCACTATGGTTTTCTGGGTAAGGGAGGCGTTAAGGGGGGTGTCAAAAGGATCACCCTCATAGGGATGCAGGGAGGCCTGTGTCTTTTTTTTTTTCTCTTTTACAAGTGATCTGCGAGGCATTGGCCGGGGTGTGTTCAGCTGTTATGGGGTTAAGTTGTTCTATACAGCGTTTTCTGTTGCATTTTGGGGCATTTAGGGTGGGGGAGCTTGTGGGCCCGTCAAAACTGAGGACTGGGGGGTTACTGGTACAGGACGTGGAGTGCTCGGGCGATAGGGTGAGGTTGCGGTTCAGGAGGTCACAGACGGATCAAATGGGGTGAGGGGTGACGGGTGACGGTACAGTTGCATATCGCTTCACACTCCTTCCGCATCAGGCGGCCACTGGGGCTGCCCAGTGCGGGTTGGATGAGGTGGCGGTAAAACAGATCAGGAGATGGGAGTCCAGGTGGTTTCGTTCTTATGTACGCCCCCCCCCCCCCCCATTTATTAGCTGATGTGTGTGGGAATATGTGGGACGTGAAGGGGTGCGCAAGTGTGGTTATTGGCAATGATGGGGTATTTTTTCCTGGGGTTTTGAATTGTGTTGTGGTATTTTCATTTCAGATGGAGGTTCTACACGCCACGTCTGGATGGTAGGGCATTCATATGTATTTTGGGGGAGCAAGGAGGGCAGACATCTGAGAGGAAGGCAGGCAGTTGGGGATACCCAGGAGGGAGGCTTGCGTTGGGGGGCATAGGCATCCCGGGCGCAGGGTGGTGCCAGAAGTGTATCGGTACGCCCGGTTGGATAGACCGCCGGTCATTTGGTACTACATGTGGGGGGGGATGACTTGGGGATCAGAGCCATTGGGGCTCTGTTCTCGGCTATAAAGTCGGATTTCTTGGTGCTTTGAGAGGTCTTCCTGGGGACGATGATGGTATAGTCTGACGTTGTAGCGCGCACCTCGGGCGGATAATGAGATCAGTGGCGAGGATCAACAAGGCGGGAATCAAGTTAAACAAACTGGTGGGTAGGTTGGTTGCCAATAACGGGGGCTGGTGGTAAGGCACATGGAGTTGGAGGTAAATGTGGGCATGTATTTACGGAGGGATGGTGTGCATCTTTCTGATGTGGGGATGGATTGGTGGGCATTGAGGATTCAGGATGGGATCCAGCTTGCCCTGCGGGTGTGGGGGGCCCTTAAGGGTAAGGGGTTACCCTTGCAGGCTGTGGCAGTGTCTTTGGTCTTTGACGGTGGCATAAAACAGATGTGATGGAAGTGGTGGGGGGCTCATCGGTGGTATGTGCCCCTCTGGTGTATTCCAGTGGAACGGTGTCTGCTGGAATACGGGTATGGTTGCACTGCGGGAAGGGGTTTTCTCCAAGCTGTGACATGGCTGGAGGCCTGGTATGGTAAAATTTTGGTCCTGCAGTGTATTGGTGGAAAAAGTGTTAAAAGTTCGGGGTGCCGTCAGAGACCAACAGACTGGGAATTAAACTGTTAAAGTTATGGAAGTGAGGCCTCGTACACACGACCGATTTTCTCGGCAAGAACCAGCAAGAAACTTGCTGGCAGAGATGTCTTGCCGAGTAAATCGGTCGTGTGTACGCGGCTATCGGGTTTCTCATCGAGAAAACCGACAAGTAACCTCGACGAGAAAATAAAGAACCTGCTCTCTATTTTCTCGTCGAGATTCTCGTCAGCCTGTTTCTCGACGAGAAAAGTGAGTGTGTGTACACTTACCTGTCCGCCGGGAAGCCCGCGCATGTTCGAAATGAATTTGACGCATGCGCGGTAGCTTCCTAGGCATAGATAGGGTATACCAAGATGGCGGCGACGGCATCGAATGTGACGAGCGCATGCTCGTCATAGTCGATGACGTCACCGCGTACGCTCCATTCAAAGAACCGCGGGTTCTTTGAATCGAGCGTGTGTACACTCGGCCGGGACAATTTTCTTGTCCAAGAATCTCGTCGAAAAAAACGACATGTTTTTTTCGACGAGAATCTCGGCCGTGTGTTCGAGGCCTGAAAGTATTATTTTATATTGGAGTTTTATCTAATTATGTTTTAATAAAAAGGCTGTTATGGCCAGTTATACTCCAACTCTGGTGTGGGCTAATTATTATAGAGTGGTTAAGATAAGGGGTATGTAATTTAAGGGGGTAGAATGGTATGGGTAAAGTGTTGGGAATATGTCGATTACACTGGTCAAGGGAGGCCCGGAATGAAAAGACAGAAAGAAAAAGTAATGGAGGGCCAGGCATGACAAGGTGGAGAGGAAAGGAAACACAGGGATAAAAAAGCTGGGAAGTTTGGAGAGGGAGGAGACAGGACTAATATGTGCTGGAGGGGAGGAGCGCTTTAAATATGAAGGGGCGGGAACGCCCGGGAACATTTTGTGAGGAGACAGTGAGGGAGAGGAAGTTTTTCACTTCTCTCCTCAGACAAAATGGCGGACGTGGTTTTGATCCTCGCTCGGTTGTGGGCAGCTGTGGCAACGAAGGGGCCAGACTGGCTGGGAGACCAGGTTGGTGCCCTCATTCAGGGCCATCATGACAGGACAACTGCTTAGGGCCCAGATCTGGCCTGGGGCCCCAGCAGATGCGCCCTCCCCCCCGCGATTCGCGGCCCCCTCCCGTGATTCGAGCCCCCCCGCGATTCGCGCCCCCCCGTGATTCGCACCCCCCCCGGATTCACGCCCCCCACGCGATTCACGCCCCCCCCTCCCGCGATTGGTGCCCCCCTCCCTACCGCTATCAGCAAAAAAAAAAGTTGCCACCCCAGGAGCCCACAGACTGACTCGTCGGCCCACCCCTGGGAAAGCGCGCGCCTGCTTCAGCCCGGGGGGGTGAGCCATACGGTACGCGCGGCATCGGCGGGGGGCAGGGCTACGGGCTGTCATGGCGCCCGGGCTTCGCCCTCGCAGCCGAGGACATCATGTAGAGCAATAGGTGGGGGGGGAATTCAGCGGAGGGGAAAAGCGTTGCCACGCCCGCAGGGTCCAAGGAGGGGATTTTAATTCAGCGCCAGGGGGAGTCGTGGCCTCCAGGCAGGCTTCACCTAGGGGGCTTGAAGTGCAGGACAACAGGCTCGTCCATTGGGCGCAGGGAGGTGGTGGTGGATCCCCAGGAGGGGACTTCAATTCGGCGCCGGGGGGAGTCGCGGCCTCCAGGCAGGCTTCGCCTGGGGGGCTTGAAGGGCAGGACAACAGGGGTCAGCCTACCCGGGGCTCTTCAAGAGGGCGCAGGCGCTGCAGGGCGGTGGTGGTGGATCCCCAGGAAGGGACTTCAATTCGGCGCCAAGGGGAGTCGCGGCCTCCAGGCAAGCTTCGCCTGGGTGGCTCATCACCCCCCTGCTTACAGCCCGGGATCGGAGGTCGGAGGGGAAGCTGTCCGAATCAGAGGAGGAAGATTGCAGCGGGGTCGCAGCACCGGGAGAGGCGAGATCTGCGGCTGTTGGGGACGTGCCCTGTCAGCCCGGTAAGTCTACCACTATTATTTCTGTTGATTTGATGAATGCACTGTGTGAGTTGTGGGGTGTGGGGCCAGGGGCATTGCCAACGGTGTGGGGGCCACGCCGGGGGTCAGGGATGCTGTTGCACCTGTGGCAGGGGTGGCGGGCAACCAGCCTGCCTCCCCTGGGGCAGGGGGCCCCATTGCTGATTATTGAGCGATTTTCCAGGGTTGAAAGGGGGTTTACCGCAGGCGGCGCTGTTGGTAGGCGGGCAGGTAAGGGGGTCGGTTTAGGTGGTGTCGCCCGTGTCCACTGCGGGGCTCGTGACGGAACGGGTCGGAGGTGATTAGGTGAGTAAGGCGGTGGGGGTGGACACAGCGGATCCTGCTGTGTCAGCCAGGGCGGTTATAGTGTGTATCGCCGATGCTGCTAAGTGTAAGGTTTGGGTTTGCTTTGGAAGGCCCTTGTGGGCACACCTGACCAGGGGGTGAGAGGAAAAATAGGAAAGGTGAGTATGTTGAGGTTTTCTCATTACTGCCCCATGAAAAGTTTTATTTGGACAAAGGTAAGCCAGACGATTCCAAATGGAGGATGAGGGGATGAGGAGGTGTCCATTGGTCCCGAGGAGGTTTGGGAAGTGGCTGCGGGCATTCGCAATCTTGGCCAGCGTGTTAGGTGAGTAAACCCGGGAACATTGCTCGTCACTGTGCTGTTATATGGACGCAATGGGAGAGGCCTAGGGGGTTATGTTGGGACTGCTTGGCTGCGTGAAGACGAACAGTCGGCAACGTAGGGCAGTTCGTCCGACGCTTCGTTGGGTGCATAAGGATATCAGCCTACGGCTGCGTTGGATGTCCTTGGCGCGGGCACCGAGACAGTTTTTTCGGGGGGTGGGTCGGGGGGACAAATGACTCTGTACCACCGACCGAGAAAAACATGGGGGGGGTGTGCTGTCAGTTTTACAAAGGATCTGGCAAGTTTGGGGGGTCCTGTCGTTTTAAACATGAATGCTCTGGATGCAGGGGGAAAGCACCCCTTGTCTTGATGCTTCAAAGGCGGAAAGCGTCTCGGGGATTTTTGCTCGCAAGAAGGATGACACCGGTGCTGGAGGTAAGGATGGGTTTTTTCTAAGTAGATATCTGGATAGGGCATCGGCGGAGTGGCTGAGAGTGGGTTTCTAGGAGGGGTTTTAAAATTACGTGCTCTCAGGAGGTCGTGCCGCCCTTGGCACAAATTTTGGGGCCAACACTGGTTAGTACGGGGGTGGTTTCAGAAAACATTGGCTAAAGAGGTGGCATTCGATCGTATGGGGGGCCATTTCGGGAGAGCCCACTCGGGGATCTGGTGGTGTCACCGATGGGGTGGTGCATAAGAAGGAATCGATTAAGCTTCGGCTTATTTACCACCTCTCGTTCCCAAGAAGGGGGTCAGTTAATTCCTTTATAGGTCCTGAAGTGTGCACTGTGTGGGGGCACTCATGGCAAAGGCGGACATTGAGTCAGCGTTCCGGCTGCTGCCGGTACACCCGGACAATTTTGGCTGTTGGGATGCTGCTGGGGGGGGGGGGGGGTTTATGTGAATCGGTGTCTGTCCATGGGATGCTCCATCTCAGGCGCCATGTTCTGACAATTTAGCTTATTTTTGTTAAAGGGTGGTCCCTGATGGGTCGGGCTATCCATTTCCTGGGAAAATTTTGTTTTGGACCCCCCCTTTTTTATGGGGTGAGATTAGGGAGATATGGGGAAAAGGAAGGTGCAACTGCGTGGACTTCATTCCTTGCTGGGAATTTTGCGAGTTATATTGTTCCCAGGGGTGGGTTTTTGTCAAGGGCGGCCGGCTGCTGCGGCTGGGGTGCGGGCCAATACGCATTTCATTTGACTCAATGAGGATAGTAGGGAGGATTTGAAGGTGTGGCACACGTTCTTGGAAACTTACAACGGGCAATGGGGGTGGATGGGGGACCCGGTGAGCAATTTTGATTTAGGATGGGTCAATGATGCAGCAAAGTCCACAGGTTTTGGTGCATTTTCCAGGGGTAATGGAGTGCAGAGGCATGGCCCAAGTCTTTTGGGGAAGCGGGGTTCAGTCGGGACATGGTATTGCTGGACCTTTTTCCGGTGGTATTGGCTACGGAGTTGTGGGAGGCATTGTGTAAGGACATGAAGTTTAGATTGAAGTGTGGCAATTTGGGGTTGTGCAAGTCATCGACCGGAGTGCTTACAGTTGAACGTTTTCTCTATGCTATGCATACCCCGGGGTTTGACTACACACTAGCTGATTCACTGTCCCCGGTTTCAGGATCGGGCAGTAGGTAAGTGGGTAGACATGGGTGGCATATATACAAATAATCTGGAGGGAGTGGGCTGCATTCAGACGGCTAGCGGATGCTGAGCTGGGCGTGTCCGAGGTGGAGTTGCTGGTAGTTTACTTTGTAACTCGGTGCATGGAGGCAGGGGGTTCGGTGTCAGGGATCGAGAAGAAGCTGGCAGGCTCTGCGTTTCTGTTCGAACTCCAGGGCATGCCGGATTTCACTATGGTTTTCTGGGTAAGGGAGGCGTTAAGGGGGTTGTCATAAGGATCACCCTCATAGGGATGCAGGGAGGCCTGTGTCTTTTTTTTGTTCTCTTTTACAAGTGATCTGCGAGGCATTGGCCGGGGTGTGTTCAGCTGTTTATGGGGTTAAGTTGTTCTATACAGCGTTTTCTGTTGCATTTTGGGGCATTTAGGGTGGGGGAGCTTGTGGGCCCGTCAAAACTGAGGACTGGAGGGTTACTGGTACAGGACGTGGAGTGCTCGGGCGATAGGGTGAGGTTGCGGTTCAGGAGGTCACAGACGGATCAAATGGGGTGAGGGGTGACGGGTGACGGTACAGTTGCATATCGCTTCAACCCGGTGCGGGTTGGATGAGGCGGCGGTAAAACAGACCAGGAGATGGGAGTCTAGGTGGTTTCGTTCTTATGTACGCCCCCCCCCCCCATTTATTAGCTGATGTGTGTGGGAATATGTGGGAAGTGAAGGGGTGCGCAAGCGTGGTTATTGGCAATGATGGGGTATTTTTTCCTGGGATTTTGAATTGTGTTGTGGTATTTTCATTTCAGATGGAGGTTCTGCACGCCTCGTCTGGATGGTAGGGCATTCATATGTATTTTGGGGGAGCAAGGAGGGCAGACATCTGACAGGAAGGCAGGCAGTTGGGGATACCCAGGAGGGAGGCTTGCGTTGGGGGGCATAGGCATCCCGGGTGTAGGGTGGTGCCAGAAGTGTATCGGTACGCCCGGTTGGATAGACCGCCGGTCGTTTGGTACTACATGTGGGGGGGAGATGACTTGGGGATCAGAGCCATTGGGGCTCTGTTCTCGGCTATAGAGTCGGATTTCTTGGTGCTTTGAGAGGTCTTCCTGGGGACGATGATGGTATAGTCTGACGTTGTAGCGCGCACCTCGGGGCGGATAATGAGATCAGTGGCGAGGATCAACAAGGCGGGAATCAAGGTAAACAAACTGGTGGGTAGGTTGGTTGCCAATAACGGGGGCTGGTGGTAAGGCACATGGAGTTGGAGGTAAATGTGGGCATGTATTTACGGAGGGATGGTGTGCATCTTTCTGATGTGGGGATGGATTGGTGGGCATTGAGGATTCAGGATGGGATCCAGCTTGCCCTGCGGGTGTGGGGGGCCCTTAAGGGTAAGGGGTTACCCTTGCAGGCTGTGCCAGTGTCTTTGGTCTTTGACGGTGGCATAAAACAGATGTGATGGAAGTGGTGGGGGGCTCATCGGTGGTATGTGCCGCCCTGGTGTATTCCAGTGGAGCGGTGTCTGCTGGAATACGGGTATGGTTGCACTGCGGGAAGGGGTTTTCTCCAAGCTGTGACACGGCTAGAGGCCTGGTATGGTAAAATTTTGGTCCCGCAGTGTATTGGTGGAAAAAGTGTTAAAAGTTCGGGGTGCCGTCAGAGACCAACAGACTGGGAGTTAAACTGTTAAAGTTATGGAAGTGAAAGTATTATTTTATATTGGAGTTTTATCTAATTATGTTTTAATAAAAAGGCTGTTATGGCCAGTTATACTCCAACTCTGGTGTGGTCTAATTATTATAGATTGGTTAAGATAAAGGGTATGTAATTTAAAGGGGGTAGAATGGTATAGGTAAAGTGTTGGGAATATCTTGATTACACTGGTCATGGAAATGTTACTGACAGTGGCTGTGTGCTGTCCTGGGCAGCCCTGCTGCCAAACGCCTCTCTTTGCATTGGCTACACGTAAATGGCTACATTATTACTGGACAGATACATATGTAGAGATCTACTTTAAGCTTTGACACGTTTAACAAATTTGGGAATGCGTCTTTCCCGATGTTTAACAAAGGAACTCTGCAGTCTTATCACATACACTCATGCACTTATGTACTTGTGTTTCCGGAGCTGACACATGTGAGCGCGCTGCTGTGACCTTTTTTCTTGAAGGTCACACAATGTATCTGGGAATCTTTAAGCGATTTGTTTTATCGCAGAGACACAAAACCTTGGCCCGTTTTTTGCACTGCAGCCAGTTTCACAATTTGCCGGCAACAAGGCCAGGTTCAATCATCGGTTAGACAGAGAATATTATCTGTCACCTCTTCATTTAACCACTGTTTGAGCAGGGGACAATTTTTTATGTTAAGAGAAATTGCCCGCAAGGCTGTTTTCTAATAGCAGGATCTTAAATTACACAAGGTTGTTAAAATTGCAGTGTGTTGCAAACTGGGATATTAGCGATATTTGCTTGTAGATTAACAGCTGACGTGTCTGTATATTTTGCACCCTTATTTCTTGTAAACATTCTTTACTCGTGTGGATGCCATTTTGGATTGTAGTCTTGCAGCCCTGGGGTCCTGGGTTAATTTCACCCCCAACATCTGTCTTTGGAAGTATGTTCTCAGCTTGTTTGTGAGGGTTTCTGTTTATCCAAAACCTTGACTATTGTATAACAGATGTATTACTGATCTGCCTACCACATTCTACCCCATAACCTTACTTATACATAATACATGAGACCACACCTTTAGTTTGGAGTAAAACATGGCCGTAGCAGCCTCCTTTATTTTAAACATTACATCAGTTATAAAACAACACCACCATCAAACATCATCAGAAACCCACGTTCTCCTAAACATTGCCTCCTAGCGTTGGTCTTTGCAGGAACCTCTAATTACCATAATAATATTATTAATCATAACAATAATAACCCACCTGACACTGTGGTACCTTAAATGGTCATAGGCCTCAAGCCGACCAGCTGCTCAGAGATGACCACTGACCGCAGTGCCCCCATTATCAAACTCTTCCAGCAAAACCACTGTTAGCTGGAATACACCCTCAGAAACCATACCACCAATAGGTATTGACCACTTGCTTTTTGAGGTATCTTCATTCCCCCGCAAAGACCAAACACCCGCCACAGAACCAAAGGGTAACCCCTTACCCTTTTGTGCCCCTCCAAACCCTCAGGGCTTGATGAATACCATCTTGGAGCCCCAAGGCCCACAAGTCTGTCCCCACCTCATTCAAGTGGACACCATCGCCCCGCAAGTACCTCCATGTGTCCACCTCCAGTTCCATGTGCCGTATCACCAACCCTCCGTTCCGTACCACAAATCTCCCCACATCACGATTATTCTTTCTGTGAGCCCTGTTGATGCCTTCCACGGACCTCGCCCCTCTCCAGGCAGTCCTCGCAACTATATCCGACCATACAATGATCATGTCCGGGAAGGACATCCGGAGCCGCAGAAAATCAAACTTAATGTCTTTTGTCACATCCAACATAGACCTCATTCCTAGATCATTGCCAGTTGCCACCTACGTGCAGTACTAAAACGTCAGGTGCCCTGTCCAACCTAGCAAAACGGTGCACTTCAGGGACCATTCTGCTCCACAGCATACCAGGAACTCCCAGCCCGCGGACGCAGGCCTCATGTCTCGGGAACCCCAACTGCCGACCTTCGGGCCTAACGTCAGCCCTCTTAGCCCCCCAGAACACAAACTAATGGCCTAGTATCCAGACCAAACCTTGCATCCCGCCTGAAATAAAAGAAGAAAACAACAACCTCCATGAACCCCAGAACCAACAGGTACCCAGTCATATACAACCACCCCAATCATCTCCCCCGGTTTTACGCCAACCCCACCAGTAACTGAGGACGGACATACAGCCGGAATTGTCTAGACTCCCACCTGCCTATCCGCTTAACCGCCTCCTCATCCATTCCACACCTGGCCGCCTCAGTGGCAGCCCCAATCCGGAAAGAATGAGAGGAGAACTCCTTCTCCTGGAGCCCTAAGGCCCGAACACACTTTTTAAATACAGCAATAAACTGATATCTGGAAAGAGGGGTCCCATCCGCCTGTATCAAGAATGAACCCGCCACGGACGGGCGAAAACTCAAGTAAACCCTCACGGCCCCTACTGGGCACAACGGAGAACCCTGAACTGGGAAAACTTGCACCAACTTACCACTTCCCATCTGGTCCGTCTTTGATTTCCTGAGCACCAATGACACTCCTTCCTCCGTCAACCCTACTTCACTGTCCAGCAAACCCCTGTGCACCGCTTTGGATGGGCTAACCAACTTACATATCCGCAATGCACCAAAGAAAGCCAAAGAAAATGCCACCTTGAACAATAAGACTTCATAACCGGACGAGCACAGGCCCGATAACTGCCCCAACATACCTCCCAATAGAGCAAACGAGACTGGCCTCCTGCCATCCTTCTTCTGTCCCCCCCCGACCATAACCCTTGAATGCCTGTCGCACCCAAAAGTCCTTGGTAAAATCAGGACAACCCTGCCATTTAACCACTTCGCGCCCGGGCCATATGAAAAAGACGTCCGCAAAGCGGTCGTCAATTGCTGATAGGACGTCTATGGACGTCCTCCCATTTACTTCCGCGATGCGCGCCACCGCGGGCGCGCATCGGGGAAAAGCTGTGCCCGCCGTGTCAGGCAGGTGCTGATGCGCGTGCCTGGTGGCCGCGATGTCTGCCAGGTACGAGCGATCGGCTGTCACAGAGCCAGGGACGTGGATCTCTGTGTGTAAACACAGAGATCCACGTCCTGTCAGGGAGAGGAGACGGATGGTGTGTCCCTTGTACATAGGGACAACCATCAGTCACCTCCCCCAGTCAGTCCCCTCCCCCCACAGTAAGAACATCTAGCAGGGAACATATTAACCCCTTGATCGCCCCCTAGTGGTTAACCCCTTCCCTGCCAGTCACATTTATACAGTAATCAGTGCATATTTATAGCTCTGTTCGCTGTATAAATGTGAATGGTCCCAAAAATGTGTCAAAAGTGTCCGATGTGTCCGCCATAATGTCACAGTCACAAAAAAAAAAAAAAAAAAACGCAGATCGACACCATTACTAGTAAAAAAATAAATAAAAAATAAATAAAATAAAAAATCATAATTCTATTCCCTATTTTGTAGGCGCTATAACTTTTGCGCAAACCAATCACTATACGCTTATTGCGATTTTTTTTTAACCTAAAATATGTAGAATACGTATCGGCCTAAACTGAGGAAAAGAAAATTTTTTTTAAAAAAAAATTGGGATATTAATTATAGCAAAAATTTCAAAATATTGTGTTTTTTTCAAAATTGTCGCTCTATTTTTGTTTATAGCGCAAAAAATAAAAACCGCAGAAATGATCAAATACCACCAAAAGAAAGCTCTATTTGTGGGAAAAAAAGGACCGCGCAATTGTCATTCAAAGCGTGACAGTGCTGAAACCTGAAATTTCGCCTGGGCAGGAAGGGGGTTATGTGCCCAGTTGTCAAGTGGTTAAACAGAAAAGCCAACCCAGCTAACTTCTTACTCAGACACGACCTGGACACCCCGTTTTCCATGTTCCTGGACAGAAAGTACAACACCAGCAACCTCGCATCAGAACTCACCGGGTCAACTCCAGCCTCCCGCACCAACTCTCGCCATTCCAGCCAAACCTTCTCATAAGCAGCCCAAGTGCCCTTACTCACCGACTTCCTGATCCAACCTGACACTATTCCAACGGAATCTTCCACAGCCAGCCTGGACAAGGGACCCCACGGTGCTCCGCCACCGGTGCCAACTCTCGGAACCTGTCCCACTGAAAGCGAGACAGCGCGTCAGCTATGACATTCTCCACCCCCGGGAGGTGTACCGCATACACAAACACATTAAGTTGTAAGCATCTCAATACCAAGTGGCGCAGCAGCCGCACCACGGGGAGGGGAGGATGCCGAGACCCTGTTAATCACCTGTACCACCCCTAGGTTGTCCCCGTGAAAACGCACCTTCAGATCCCTGAAACAGTCACCCCAGAGTTCTACCGCCAGAACCACCGGGAACAGTTCCAACAGGACCAAGTTCCTGGTGAAACCAGCTTCGATCCACGACTGAGGCCATGGGCCCGCACTCCACCTACCCTGAAAGAAGGCCCCAAAGCCTGACCCCCCAGCAACGTCTGTGTATAGCTCTAAGTCAAAATTACTAATGGGTCCGGACATCCACAAACCCCTGCCATTGAAGGACTCCAGGAAGGAATGCCAAACTTGCAAGTCCTCCCTATGTTCCCTACCCAAACGCACAAAGTGTGTGGGTGACCGGACCCCCGCCGTGCTAGCAGACAACCGCCGGCAGAACACCCTGCCCATCGGCAGGATGCGGCACGCAAAGTTAAGCTTTCCCAGCAGGGACTGCAGCGCCCTAAACTGAACCTTCCGCAGCCCCATCATGACCACCAGCTCCCGCTTGAGAGCCTCTAGCTTGTCCAATGGCAGGCGGCATTCCATGGCCTCCGAATCCAGGACAATGCCTAAAAACGTGATAACCGTGCAAGGTCCCTCTGTTTTCTCGGGCGCCAATGGAATGCCAAAACGCTCTGCGATGTGCTTCAAAGTGGCCAGGAGCACTGCGCAGATTCTGGACGAGGCCAGCCCCACGCACAGGAAGTCATCCAGGTAGTGAATAATGGAATTCACCCCCGACACGTCTCTGACCACCCATTCAACAAAGGAGCTAAACTGTTCAAACAGCGCACAGGAGATGGAGCATCCCATCGGTAAACACATGTCCACATAAAACGCATTATCCCAGTGACACCCCAGGAGGTGAAAACTATCCGGGTGTACTGGCAACAGCCTAAAAGCCGCCTCAATGTCGGCTTTTGCCATCAAAGCCCCCCGCCCATAGCGGCGAACCCAACCCACGGCCGCATCAAAAGAAGTGTAGCTCACTGTACACGCCTCTGGATCAATCGCGTCATTGACCGACCCACCCTTAGGAAAGGACAGATGGTGAATGAGACGGAACTTGTTGGGCTCCTTCTTGGGGACAACCCCGAGCGGGGAAACCACCAAATTCCCTAAAGGGGGGTGGTAAACGGACCGCCCATGCGGCCCAACGCCACCTCCTTGCGCAGTTTTTCGGTGACCACATCAGCATGCTGCATGGCCGACCGCAAATTACGCGAAACCGGTGGGATAACCTTCAATGTGCATGGAATGTGAAACCCTTCCTAAAATCCCCCATCCAACAAGCGAGCCGCCCCCTTATCCGGATACCTACCTAGAAACAGCCGCATCCTTTCCACCATCACCGGAGTCCTCCCTTTTTTGCCCAGACTCTACGGTACGACCTTTTCCCTGCTTAAAGCATCTGGCCTGCGTGTGCGAGCCTCCGCAACCGGAGCACTCGTGTTTGTATCGGCAGGTCCCCCCAAACTTGCATGTGCCCTCATTATATTGCCAGCAAACCCCCTTTTTCTTACTGGCCGATTGTCCAGGGGAAGAAGTTCCACCGGCCCCCCCCCCTGAAAAAACTGACCAGGGGCCCTCGGCGAAGTCATCAAACGCATCCACAAACAGATGTCCTTATGATCCCACCGCAGGTCTGTCCGCACCGCTCTCCTCTGACTCTGCCTGAACTGCTCATCATACCGGAGCCACCCCATGCCCCCGTACACCCTGTAGGCCTCCCCAATAGCGTCCTGATAGCCAAAGAGTGCGGAACAGTGCTCCCGATTCTTTTGACCAATCACACTTGCCATGATAGCGAACGCCTGCAGCCAATTCGTGAATGTTCTCGGAATGAGCCTGTACCTCCTCTTCTCCTCATCCTCCTTTTTAGAATCATCCGGCTTCACCCTATCCAGGTGAAACTTCTCCAGTGGCAACAGTGAGAAGATTTCCACATACTCACCTTTCCATATCTTCTCCCTCACCTCTGGTTTCAGGTGCGCCCCTAGTGGTGCCTCATAACAAATATATACCTCGCATTTTGCAGCATCTACCAGTCCAATGATATCCTGCCGGGCAGCCTGCTCGACCGCACCACCCACCTGCGATGCCACCGCAGTCCCGCTACCCGACCCCACCGTGTCCCCCAACGCAGCAGCAACAGCAGGAGGAACCGGTGCAATGATAGCAGCAGGGGACCCCGCCGACGGGACCCATGCCACCGCCGGGCTAACAGTCACGCTATCCCCTGTTTCAAACAAGCTGACCAAATTCTTAATGCCCGCCAGAAAACCCTGCAAGCCATCCTGCCGTGGGCCCCCCCCCCCCGAGAGGACCTTACCCCCCCCCCAGACTGCACACTCACCGGGTCCTGTACTAGATCAACCAAACCCCCCATCAGCAGCAGGCCCACCACCCCGGCCACTACCCCCATCATGGCCCCAGGAATTAGTAACGGAAGCTGACTTACCGGGCTGCCTGGAAGAAATCCCACCAGCCGATCGACTAGACTCCACTGCTGCCACCGACCGTCCGGGTCTCCGATCCTCCTCCGAGCTGCACAGCTCCCCTTCAGACAGTACGCAGGGCTCCTCCTCACCTCCGGATGAAAGCTCACCAGGCGACCTCACCCTGGAAGCCAAGGGCCCGGCGTCCGATCGATCCATCCTCCGCGCACCGGACCCGCTCGCAGATTTTCCAGCCGACTTGCACCCACGCTGCTGTTGACCTCCAGCACCGACATGCTCTCTCCCGTCCTCCAGCAGTCCTGGACCATACTGCGCTCGCACAGGATGACCGTCCGAGGAGGTAGGTGGCCCGGTCACCGCGGCCCCCGATGCCCTGCGCCGAGGCCCCGCCCCCACGGGGACCCCCGGTGGGTGGAGCCCGCGTCCTCCGACTTCATGCGCCGCGCGGGCCTATCCACCGCACCGGAACTCCCGGGGCGCACCCCCGCCGAGCTCCGATCTTGAAGGGGATTCCTCCCGGTACCCCCCGCCCTAGGCAAAGCAGTGCACTTGGCCGGGGGGCCCGAAGGGGCCCTAGGGGGACTCCCAGTCTGCCGCTGAGCTCTAGGGGAGGGGCCTGGTGAATAGCGCTCCGGCGGCCTGGACCGGCGAGCTCGCCCAGCCTCTCTCCCCGTGGTACCTATTGTCACCGACGGACCCGAAAGCACTGACCCTAGGGTCTCCTGGAGCCAATCCTTGCCCCGTGTCGCGGCCTCTGCCCGCAATTGGGCCAGAAGGTTCTCCACCACTGACATGCTGCTGCTATCTCAAACTTTCCCCCGCGCCGTGTTGCCTTAGGGGGCGGGGATTACCTTTTTATCTAGCCTTATCCCCTCCCCCTTACACTTCATTTAAGCCAATCATTAATCCCTTCACATCTCCATACCCTGTTCACTCAGTCATGCCAGCCCTCCGCCTATGGCATTCTTTCTTTCTGCTCCGGGCTTTTCTTACCTGAGTGCTTAGGTTCATTCAGCTTGCCAGACTATACCGAAATGTAAAAAATGTATATATTTTAGTAAAGTTAAACAAATGAAGGAGGTGACTGATTTTACTCATGTTGCAAGGTCTCTTATCTCTTTTGGTCTAATGAGGACCTCCAAGGCCAAAGATAGCTGACATCCTTCAATATGTGGTGGATTGTGAGGCATAGTGGGTGTAAAGATGGTGAAAGTCATTGGGCGCCAGACACTTCTTGGATGTAAAAAAGGTTTTATTTCTTTTGACAGCCCTTTTTATATATTTTGGGGGAAAGAGGGTTAGGGCCAGGACACCCTTAGATAGTTGCAAACTCAATTGACCGACCCCGAGACTTCAATAGGAGAACAGCTGAACAGCAAGGCGCCACTTCTGCACGTGCAGGTTTGCTGTCTCCTAGTCTAGTATGTGCATGCATTTGAGATTAGAGATCTTAATTTGTAAGTTCCTCAAGGGCAGAGACTGATGTGAATGCACCATATATACACTATATTATCAAAAGTATTGGGACGCCTGCCTTTGCACGCACATGAACTTTAATGGCATCCCAGTCTTAGTCCGTAGGGTTTGATATCGAGTTGGCCCACCCTTTGCAGCTATAACAGCTTCAACTCTTCTGGGAAGGCTGTCCACGAGGTTTAGGAGTGTGTCTATGGGAATGTTTGACCTCTCTTCCAGAAACGCATTTGTGAGGTCAGGCACTGATGTGAACGAGAAGGCCTGGCTCGCAGTCTCCGCTCTAATTTATCCCAAAGGTGTTCTATCAGGTTGAGGTCAGGACTCTGTGCGGGCCAGCATGGATGGGGAAATTGAGTGGCGTTAAGTGAAATCTTAAGCAGACGATAAATTATACAATTTTCTTATTCAATTTCCTTTAGATTTACCTTTAACCATGTAGTGCAAGAGCCTTCCCGATTGCATACCAATTGAAAGTCTTTAACCACCTAAGCCCCGGACCATTTGGCTGGCCAAAGACCAGGCCACTTTTTGCGATTCGGCACTTCGTCGCTTTAACTGTCAATTGCACGGTCCTGCGATGTGGCTCCCCAAAAAAATTGACATCCTTTTTTTTCCCACAAATAGAGCTTTCTTTTGGTGGTATTTGATTACCTCTGCGGTTTTTATTTTTTGCGCTATAAAACAAAAATAGAGCAACAATTTTGAAAAAAAATGCAATATTTTTTACTTTTTGCTATAATATGCCCCAAAAATATATCCCAAAAAATGTTTTTCCTCAGTTTAGGCCGATACGTATTCTTCTACATATTTTTGGTAAAAAAATTGCAATTAGGGTTTATTGATTGGTTTGCGCAAAAGTTATTGCGTCTACAAAATAGGGGATAGTTTTATGGCATTTTTATTAATATTTTTTTTTTACTAGTAATAGCGGCGATCAGCGATTTTTATCATGACTGTAACATTATGGCGGACACATCGGACACTTTTGACACCATTTTGGGACCATTGTCATTTTTACAGCGATCAGTGCGATAAAAATGCACTGATTACTGTAAAAATTACACTGGCAGTGAAGGGGTTAACCTGTAGGGGGCACTGAAGGGGTTAAGTGTGTCCTAGGGAGTGATTCTAACTGTTAGGGGGCGTGCCTACGAGTGACACGTCACTGATCGCTGCTCCCGATGAGAGGGAACAGACGATCAGTGACATGTCACTAGGAAGAACGGGGAGAAGTTGTGTTTACACTAACATCTCCCCGTTCTTCAGCCCTATGACCCGATCGCAGGACACCGGCAGACATCGAGTCCGCGGGTCCCGCGGTCACGGAGCTCGAGACAGGGTCGCGAGTGTGCCTCCGGCGGTGCGCACGTGACCACACGGCGGCAAATTAAAGGGGACGTATATATACACCCATTTGCCCAGCCGTGCCATTCTGTCGACGTATAAGTTTGTGCGGCGGTCGGCAAGCGGTTACGTTTGACCTCATATTATATGGTTTTGGTAAATCTAAAGGAAAAGTGCACAAGAAAATTGTATAATGTATGGTCAGCTTTAGGCTGGGTTCACACCATCACCGCATGTGGCTCCCAGCAGGTGTTTGGTGCGATCTGGTTCACCGTTTCAGGTCTGATTTCAGCCTGAATCTTTGGCTGAATTCAGACCTGAAGCGGACCAAAAGACACACAGGGCTCCTGTGCAAATTTGCACCGGAGCCACAGCGGGGATATGTGAGCCGGCTCCATAGAGAGCTGGTCAAAATCTCCTGCGGGGAACCCACATCCAATTCGCAATGGTGTGAACCTAGCCAAAGACTTTGTACAGCTAAAGGGACGCAGATGGTGCTCCTGATCTTATCACAACAGGTGCCAATAATGAAGGCAGACTTTCCCAATCAGTCTGAGAAAGGACACAATCAAACACCAAGCTTTTCCACAACTAAGAAAGGTAAGAGTCTGCGCTAAAGTCCTCACATTGTTTATGTAGCGCGCACACCTCCTATGTCTGCTTCGGCTCCTCTTAGGAGAAAGGGGCACACCGCACCACAAGCCCATACCCTCCCGTGTTAAGAGGTTAGGCGGTGTTGATTTTGGGCCTTGTCTGCAGCCGGGGTATAAAGTCCTCCTGAGAATGATTCTCACCTCTACAGTGTGTAGATACAAGTCCTTGACTTCCCCAGGAACGTAAATTTCCACACCAGCTGAAAGTCCAACTCAATATTTATTTTCTGCTTGCACAACACATATTCTCTTGAATAGAGGAAAGGTTGGAGTAAAGACACAGGACAGCTTTAAGGTGTGGAGGAGGTCCAGGCACAAACGTAGCTCAAGCTCTTAGGACTGTTCATATTCTCACACAGTTGTGGCGCATGGTCTCTGCCACAGACCATGAGGTTGGTCTCTGCCACAGACCTTGTGAATAAGGTCACTGCCACTGACCTGGCGAACAGGGTCACTGCCACTGACCTGATGAACCTTGGTTCCTCCCTAGAACATAGCCTCTTTCAGGGAGAAGACATCCCCCCAGAGAGTCAACAAGACCCCTTCCTTCACCGTGTCCACAGCATCGGTCCCTCGGAACAGATCCTCCCTTCTCTTAGGGTGCAGGTCCCCTCGCAAGACGGCACCCTGGACTCCTCGATCCCTTGTGGACCCCAGCCGAAGGCTGCTGGGCTCCAGGCCGTCACTGCAACTCCTGGGCCTCCGAGCCCAGGCGAACAGGAGCGGTGAGGTAGTACCTCACCCCAGGCTAAAGGTGCCTGAGGTGGAACTGGAACAAGGCCTGCGGGCCTAGGGCACCCGGAGATGATGAAACACACACACACACCCAGGCCGAAGGTACCCCTCTCAGAAGATGTCTGCCCCTTGTATATCCTCTCCCGGGATGCACAGCAGGTTCACCGCCCCACTGTACGGCTGCCGAGAGGGGACACAAAAGGCACAGCACTACGCTCGAGGTTCAACCCTGGCCCAAAATGGCAGCGCCACCCACCGGCCACAGGGAACACATCACCAGCATTAACCCCTGAGAACAAAAATGGTCCATGAATCCTATCAATTCAATGTGTCTGAGCCTAGTTATCACTCAGACACTTCCCTTAAATTGAACACCCCACTACATTTATAATCCAGCTGGAGGGGCTTATTATTTCAGAAGACACTGGAGTTTACATTTAAAATGACAATTCTGTTATAGAGTGGCCACACACACTCAAATTTTTTAATTATTTCATCCATTTTCAAACATCTTTCTATAATCCTGTCTGGCTTTGTAGGTACTTTACTCAGCATTCTGCTGTATTCCCTTTATAGAGCTTTAGCCCTGGTTCACACTGACAGTGGGATTGAAGATTTCCTTTCCGCATGTCAGTCCGACTTCGGGGGGCGATTTCAGAGACATCTGTGTGGGTTCCTGCACAGATGTCTATACAAATCACACTCTGAAGTCGCCAAACGTAGTACAGAAACTGCTTTTGGGAATCGGTGCGGCGCCACAAAAGCAGCGTCGCACCAATTCAGACGGTGTCATTGCCGGAAATAGCCACTGATTTGGCATGCGACATGTCAAATCACATCAATGTTGAGTTGAGTTGAGAGGTATCTTTAATACAGCGCGGTCTTACCCCAAAGGGGCCAACGCGCATAGCAGAGTTCCTGGGAAAAGAGGACCCAGGAACCAAGAGCAGCACAGAGAGGCAGAGAGGGTGGAAGAGAGAGGCTGTGCAGGAAAGGCTTGCGTGAAAAGCCAAGTCTTCAGTAACTCGCGGAAGACCGGGATGGTAGGGGCCTCCTGGAGCTCGACAGGGAGGCTATTCCATAATACGGCACCCTGGTGGGAGAAGGCTCGAACCACCACGCCGGATCTTTTTGGACAACGAGATGTAGAGGAGATCTCTGCCGGTAGATCCGAGTGATCTGGCAAGAGCTGGTTTATGAAAACGAGAGCAGAGATAGCTTGGGGCTCAAAGTAGACCTGCCATTAACCTCCCTAGCGGTAATCCCGAGCGTGACTCGGGGTTGTTTTTTTATGCTAGGATCGGTAACCCCGAGTCACGCTCGGGGTAGACATTGCAGAGCTCGCAGCGGAGTTTCCCTACCTTCTCCTGGCGATCCAGCGATGATGTCCTCTGCTGTGATCGCCAGCGAGATCTCCGGCGAGTGTCGGCACTTTCGTCCCCATCTGACTTCCTAGTTCCGTTCCCTGCGAGCCGCAGCGTCGCAAGGGAGCGGAACTGGGCGCCAAATTCAAAAAGTGAAACACATAGTATACATACAGTATACTGTAATCTTACAGATTACAGTACTGTATGTAATAATTACACACCCCCTTGGTCCCTAGTGGTCTGTCCAGTGTCCTGCATGCACTTTTATATAATAAAAATCGTTCTTTCTGCCTGGAAAATGGAGATTGTCCATAGCAACCAAAAAGTGTCCCTTTATGTCAAAAGTGGTTTTAGACCAACTAGAAAGCAGCGATAATAAATTAGAATCACTCGCAGAATTGAGCGATAGCGATTTGTGGGGAAATTCGTCATCAAACACTAAATCTAATGACAGCGACAATTCTGCAACTGAGCAAATTTCAGTGTTTTTGATTTGATTACATTATTGAATAATTTTTATTATAATTAGATTACTATTTTTTATAATTATTTATAGTTATTTATTATATTATAATTTATAATTTTGTGTTTCATATTTATCATACCCGGGATGTCTACTAGACTCTGGTTTGCTTAGGTTTAAGTAAGTAATTACTAAGAATCGCAGGCCTATAATACATAACACCAAATTTTCATGCAAAATAATTGTACCGCTTTTGGTACATAATTCCAGAAAGAATCATACCGCCAGGGAGGTTAAAATTTCCTTGCAATGTTTGGGTCAGTAGGGCACATAATAGGCGGTCTAAGGTTCTGTTTACAGCTTTGCATTGCAGTGTCGTTTTTATGCTCTGGTGCAATATGATGGCATTAACTCTGAATGGCACCCCAACGCACTTGTATTGCAACAAAATTACCTGCAACGCACTAACGTGTTGTGGTGTAATGATGAAAATGCTGCATGCACAATTTCAGTCCATTGTGGTGTGTCTAGCAGCTCTCCCAAATGGACTGCCCAATGCGCAAACCAATGTACCGCTGATGTAAACGGGCCTTAAGACGTAATGTATACGGGACGTTTTAAAACCTCCCCTGAACAATTTAACTTAAAGTGGTTGTAAACCCATGTGAATTTTTTTTTTTTTTTTAAATCACCTGTAAGAGAAAGCCATAATGAGCTAATATGACTAGCATAATAGCTCATTATGCATCACTTACCTTAGATCGGGGCCCCCGAAGCCGTCCTGGTCTCCCTCTTCAGCCGCAGCCATCGCTGCGGCGATAGCCGGAAGGTTACTTCCGGGTATCGCCGCTCCAGCCAATGACAGCGCCGCTCCGGCGCTGTGATTGGCCGGAGCGGCGAAGACGTGACTGCGCGCGTGAGCCGTCGAATCCGGCTAAGTCGTCGAATGATGGGACTTAGCCGGATTTGTGAATGGGATTAACCCCATGAATGCGCCGTTGTCTACGGCGCGCATGCGCCGTAGACACGGATGCATGTCGTTTTTAGCAAATATCTCCTAAACCGTGTAGGTTTAGGAGATATTTATTGCACCTACAGGTAAGCCTTAATCTAGGCTTACCTGTAGGTGCAAGTTGCAAAAGTGGGTTAACAACCACTTTAACAGATAGTAACCAACGTGTTTTTTTTTTTTTTTTAAATATACCCCCCCCCCCTTTTTTTTTTCAAATAGTCTAAAATGTATCTCCACTTAAAGCGTTTGTAAACGAAACGCAGCTAAGCTAGAGTTACTGTGTTTACAAGCTGTTACAGGCATTTGGCATTTCAAATGCCTCTGAACAACCTGCGGCGGCGGCGGTTAATGATGGGATGTGGGGTTACAGCACCTTGTACCTCTCCTTTACATTACACAGCACCCTGCACCTCTGGACTCCTTTACATTACACAGCACCCTGCACCTCTGGACCCCTTTACATTACACAGCACCTTGCACCTCTGGACCCCTTTACATTACACAGCACCTTGCACCTCTGGACCCTTTTACATTACACAGCACCCTGCACCTCTGGAAGCTTTTACATTACAGAGCACCCTGCACCTCTGGACCCTTTTACATTACACAGCACCCTGCACCTCTGGACCCCTTTACATTACACAGCCCCCCACAGTTTGTTACACAGACACCCCCCTAACAGTTCTGGACCCCCTGCATGTTACACAGACCTCCCTACAGTGCAGACCCCCTCCCTACAGTGCAGACCCCCCTCTACAGTGCAGACCCCCCTCTACAATGCAGACCCCCCTCTACAATGCAGACCCCCCTCTACAATGCAGACCCCCCTCTACAATGCAGACCCCCCTCTACAATACAGACCCCCCCTACATTACAGAACCCCCCTACATTTCAAAACCCCCCTACATTACAGACCTCCCCTTCAGACCCATAATGTACCTCAGATCAGCGCGGAACTGCATGTCGGGTCCCCTCCCCCTGTGTAGACATAAAGGAGGAGGGGGAGGCAGCTTCACTCTGCTCGGCTGTGTGAGACAGCCGAGACTGATCAGATCATCAGAGCCGCGTCCACTGTGCCAGAGAGAAGGGAATCGTTGCGGGTCCCAGCCCCCTGATGTGCCGACGGGTGTCACTCGAGTGCGGCTCCGACTCGCAGCTGAGAGTGCACTGGGGAGAGACGTGACATGCGGCCCACCGGGCATATGCCCGGTATGCCCTATGGCCAGTCCGGGCCTGCCAATAAGTACAATTCAACAATGTAATCCTAACAATGCCCAATAGCAAGGGGTCTTTGGGTTTCCTTAAGGCACAATTTTAACTGGAATCCTCCATGTCCTCAGCCACACCCCAACTGGCTCAAAGACGTTACGACTTCACACATACTTCCATTTTCCTCCCCCATGGGACCAAGCTCCTGGGAGATCCACCACTAACCAACCAAGTGGAAGCGCCATACCCTAGATGGGCCCCACAATTATCTAACACTGTAGATACAGCATTTGGTGAGTCAGATGGTCAGTGAGTAACAAAATGTGCAACCAACATAAGTATAATTTTTTTATTTATTTATTTTTTATTATTATTTTTATTTTTATTAAAGTCTAAAGCCCCGTACACACAGTCGGACTTTTGGCCAACAAACTTCATTTTGAGCAAGTTGGACCATCAATCTGACCGTGTGTACGCTCCATCAGACAAACTTTTTTTTTTTTCTTTTCATCGGACAAATGTTGGGTCTGCAAACGGACAAACTTTTGGCCAACAAAAGTCCGATGGAGCAAAGTCCGACCGTGTGTACAGAAAACCATCGGACTTTTGTCCGATGGACAAAACAAATAATGTTACAATCAACCAACAATAGCAGAAGTTGACCAAAGGGTGGCGGTAAAGAGCAGAAAAGAGCAGAAAAACCACGTGATGTTGGAAAAAGTTTTGGGAAAGTTTGCAGAAAAGTCCAAGCGTGTGTATGCTATGGGTGTTCCCGACCAACTCCGTTCGAACAAAAAACCACAGAAAAGTCAGATGGAAGTCCAACCGTGTGTACGGGGCTTAAGATACTAAAAAACATTCCTAAAAACCTGTACGCTGCAGTTACCCCCCAACACAAGGGTGGGCGGGAGGGAAGTTTCTTCTTCTCCTGAACTTCTTGGAATGATGAAACCTTGTAGCTGTACCCTGGTCATCCGGCCTACTGCCTCCAATTAGGTAAGGACTACGCCCCTTCCCTCAAACTAACCTAACTGACCCTTTCTTGACAATGTTCCTCCCTTAGTCATGCAGCCCCTTTGTCCATCTTCTCCTTCGGGTCTCACTTATTTTGAATAGCTTCTTGGCCTTTTGGCTAAGATCAATCGTAGTCTTTGTTATTACTAGTTTTCAGGAGGAAGAAAACTGGTGTTCCTTGCCTGTCAGAAAAGCCCGGAGCAGAAAGAAAGAATGCCATAGGCGGAGGGCTGGCATGACTGAGTGAACAGGGTATGGAGATGTGAAGGGATTAATGATTGGCTTAAATGAAGTGTAAGGGGGGTACAGGCTCATTCCGAATTGGCTGCAGGCGTTCGCTATCATGGCAAGTGTGATTGGTCAAAAGAATCCGGAGCACTGTTCTGCACTCTTTGGCTATCAGGACGCTATTGGGGAGGCCTACAGGGTGTACGGGGGCACGGGGTGGCTCCGGTATGATGAGCAGTTCAGGCAGAGTCAGAGGAGAGCGGTGCGGACAGACCTGCGGTGGGATCATAAGGACATCAGTTTGGGGATGCGTTTGATGACTTCGCCGAGGGTACCTGGTCAGTTTTTTCAGGGGGGGGGGGGCGGTGGAACTTCTTCCCCTGGACAATCGGCCAGTAAGAAAAAGGGAGTTTGCTGGCAATATAATGAGGGCACATGCAAGTTTGGGGGGGCCTGCCGATACAAACACGAGTGCTCTGGTTGCGGAGGCTCGCACATGCAGGCCAGATGCTTTAAGCAGGGAAAAGGTCGTACCGGAGAGTCTGGGCAAAAAAGGGAGGACTCCGGTGATGGTGGAAAGGATGCTGCTGTTTCTAGGTAGGTATGCGGATAAGGGGGCGGCTCGCTTGCTGGATGGGGGGTTTTCGGAAGGGTTTCACATTCCATGCGCCTTGGAGGTTATCCTATCGGTTTTGCGTAATTTGCGTTCGGCCATGCAGCATGCTGATGTGGTCACCGAAAAACTGCGCAAGGAGGTTGCGTTGGGCCGCATGGGCGGTCCGTTTACCTCCCCCCCTCTAGGGAATTTGGTGGTTTCCCCGCTCGGGGTTGTCCCCAAGAAGGAGCCCAACAAGTTCCGTCTCATTCACCATCTGTCCTTTCCTAAGGGTGGGTCGGTCAATGGCAATGATCCAGAGGCGTGTACGGTGAGCTACACTTCTTTTGATGTGGCCGTGGGTTTGGTTCGCCGGTATGGGCGGGGGGCTTTGATCACAAAAGCCGACATTGAGGCGGCTTTTAGGCTGTTGCCGGTACACCCAGATAGTTATCACCTCCTGGGGTGTCACTGGGATAATGCGTTTTATGTGGACATGTGTTTACCGATGGGATGCTCCATCTCCTGCGCGCTGTTTGAACAGTTTAGCTCCTTTGTTGAATGGGTGGTCAGAGACGTGTCGGGGGTGAATTCCATTATTCACTACCTGGATGACTTCCTGTGCGTGGGGCTGGCCTCGTCCAGAATCCATGCGGTGCTCCTGGCCACCTTGGAACACATCGCAGAGCGTTTCAGCATTCCATTGGCGCCCGACAAAACGGAGGGACCTCGTACGGTTATCACGTTTTTAGGCCTTGTCCTGGATTCAGAGGCCATGGAATGCCGCCTACCATTGGACAAGCTAGAGGCTCTCAAGCGGGAGCTGGTGGTCATGATGGGGCTGCGGAAGGTTCAGTTTAGGGCGCTGCAGTCTCTGCTGGGAAAGCTTAACTTTGCGTGCTGCATCCTGCCGATGGGCAGGGTGTTCTGCCGGCGGTTGTCGGCTAGCACAGCGGGGGTCCGGTCACCCACACACTTTGTGCGTTTGTGTAGGGAACATAGGGAGGACTTGCAAGTTTGGCATTCCTTCCTGGAGTCCTTCAATGGCAGGGCTTTGTGGAAGTCCGGACCGATTAGTAATTTTGACTTGGAGCTATACACAGACGCTGCTGGGGGGTCAGGCTTTGGGGCCTTCTTTCAGGGCAGGTGGGGTGCGGGCCCATGGCCTCAGTCGTGGATCGAAGCTGGTTTCACCAGGAACTTGGTCCTGTTGGAACTGTTCCCGGTGGTTCTGGCGGTAGAACTCTGGGGTGACTGTTTCAGGGATCTGAAGGTGCGTTTTCATGGGGACAACCTAGGGGTGGTGCAGGTGATTAACAGGGTCTCGGCATCCTCCCCCCCCCCCCCCCCCGTGGTGCGGCTGCGGTGCCACTTGGTATCGAGATGCTTACAACTTAATGTGTTTGTGTATGCGGTACACCTCCCGGGGGTGGAGAATGTCATAGCTGACGCGCTGTCTCGCTTTCAGTGGGACAGGTTCCGAGAGTTGGCACCGGAGGCGGAGCACCGTGGGGTCCCTTGTCCAGGCTGGCTGTGGAAGATTCCGTTGGAATAGTGTCAGGTTGGATCAGGAAGTCGGTGAGTAAGGGCACTTGGGCTGCTTATGAGAAGGTTTGGCTGGAATGGCGAGAGTTGGTGCGGGAGGCTGGAGTTGACCCGGTGAGTTCTGATGCAAGGTTGCTGGTGTTGTACTTTCTGTCCAGGAACATGGAAAACGGGGTGTCCAGGTCGTGTCTGAGTAAGAAGTTAGCTGGGTTGGCTTTTCTGTTTAAATGGCAGGGTTGTCCTGATTTTACCAAGGACTTTTGGGTGCGGCAGGCATTCAATGGTTATGGTCGGGAGGGGACAGATTAAGGACGGCAGGAGGCCAGTCTCGTTTGCTCTATAGGGAGGTATGTTGGGGCAGTTATCGGGCCTGTGCTCGTCCGGTTATGAAGTATCACTGTTCAAGGTGGCATTTTCTTTGGCTTTCTTCGGTGCATTTCGGATAGGTGAGTTGGTTAGCCCATCCAAAGCGGTGCACGGGGGTTTGCTGGACAGCGAAGTAGGGTTGACGGAGGAAGGAGTGTCGTTGGTGCTCAGGAAATCAAAGACGGACCAGATGGGAAGAGGTAAGTTGGTGCAAGTTTTCCCAGTTCAGGGTTCTCCGTTGTGCCCAGTTGGGGCCGTGAGGGGTTACTTGAGTTTTCGCCCGTCCGTGGCGGGTTCATTCTTGATACACGCGGACGGGACCCCTCTTTCCAGATATCAGTTTATTGCTGTGTTTAAAAAGTGTGTTCGGGCCTTGGGGCTCCAGGAGAAGGAGTTCTCCTCTCATTCTTTCCGGATTAGGGCTGCCACTGAGGTGGCCAGGTGTGGAATGGATGAGGAGGCGGTTAAGCGGATAGGCAGGTGGGAGTCTAGACGATTCCGGCTGTATGTCCGCCCTCAGTTACTGGTGGGGTTGGCGTAAAACCGGGGGAGATGATTGGGGTGGTTGTATATGACTGTGTACCTGTTGGTTCTGGGGTTCATGGAGGTTGTTGTTTTCTTTTATTTCAGGCGGGATGCAAGGTTTGTTCTGGATACTAGGCCATTCGTTTGTTTTCTGGGGGGCTAAGAGGGCTGACGTTAGGCCCGAAGGTCGGCAGCTGGGGTTCCCGAGACATGAGGCATGCGTCCGCTGGCTGGGAGTTCCTGGTATGCTGTGGAGCAGAATGGTCCCTGAAGTGCACCGTTTTGCTAGGTTGGACAGGCCACCTGACGTTTTAGTACTGCACATAGGTGGCAATGATCTAGGAATGAGGTTCTATGTTGGATGTGACAAAAGACATTAAGTTTGATTTTCTGCGGCTCCGGATGTCCTTCCCGGACATGATCATTGTATGGTCGGATATAGTTGCGAGGACTGCCTGGAGAGGGGCGAGGTCCGTGGAAGGCATCAACAGGGCTCACAGAAAAAATAATCGTGATGTGGGGAGATTTGTGGTACGGAACGGAGAGTTGGTGATACGGTACATGGAACTGGAGGTGGACACATAGAGGTACTTGCGAGGCGATGGTGTCCACTTGAATGAGGTGGGGACAGACATGTGGGCCTTGGGGCTCCAAGATGGTATTCATCGAGCCCTGAGGGTTTGGAGGGGCACAAAAGGGTAAGGGGTTACCCTTTGGTTCTGTAGCGGGTGTTTGGTCTTTGCGGGGGAATGAAGATACCTCAAAAAGCAAGTGGTCAGGACCTATCGGTGGTATGGGTTCTGAGGGTGTATTCAAGCTAACAGTGGTTTAGCAGGAAGAGTTTGATAATGAGGGCACTGCGGTCAGTGGTCGTCTCTGAGCAGTTGGTCGGCTTGAGGCCTATGACCATTTAAGGTACCGCAGTGTCAGGTGGGTTGTTATTGTTATTATTATTAATATGGTAATTAGAGGTTCCTGCAAAGACCAACGCTAGGAGGCAATGTTTAGGAGAACGTGGGTTTCTGATGATGTTTGATGGTGGTGTTTTTTATAACTGATGTAACGTTTAAAATAAGGGAGGCTGCTACGGCCATGTTTTACTCCAAACTAAAAGGTGTGGTCTCATGTTTTAAGTATAAGTAAGTGTAGCGGCCTCACCCCTCACTCCCCTTCTTTTTCTCGGCTTGTTGTCTTGTCTAGGGGAACCTGGGAGGAGGGATGCGGTACACCACGGCCCATGTCCTCTAATGTGTAGAGGTGAAGGCCAACACCATTTTTACCATCGGGTCGTGTGCATTACCCAGAGCCAAATCTTTTCTGTAAATGACCCTCTGTCTCTGCTCCCAGTAACTGGAGTTCCACACCACTGAAAAGGTCCAACTCGTATTTATTCTCTGATAGCAATAAATCGTCCTTTAACACAGACAGGTTGTAACCCAAAGAACAGTTCAGTATAGGTGGAGAGTAGGTCAAGGCACAATCCTCAGATAGAACTAACCATTGTGATGTCACCAACGGTTATGGCGCACAGCCGCTGCCACCGACTGTGTAAAACAGAAAGTGAATTACCTTCGCTAAGCGCAGCCCCTGTCAGAGGGAAGACATCCGTCCAAGAGAGTTACCAGAGGCCCCTCCGTCACTGGCGAATGCTGCACCGGACTATCCGGAGAAGTTCCGCTCACTGGCCTCCTCATCTCAGACTCGGCACCCAAGGCTTTAGGGCCCCCTCGGATTCCTCCACCCTCACGGAACCCAGTCGAAGGTACTGGGCCCCAGGCCTCCTCAATAGTACCTCACCCCGGGCTGAAGGTGCCTGGGATGGACTCCATCTCCCGCTCCGGCCAGGTCAAGGGCACCTAGGCCCGGAACTCCGGAACGCCAGCACCCAGACTGAAGGTGTCTGGGTGCTGCTCTGACCTCCGACTCTGACCCCGTGTTCAGGGCGTCCGTCCCCCTTTATCTCCTCTCCCCAGCATCACAGCAGGTTCCCCGCCCCGCTGTACAACCGCCGGAAGAGGACAAAAAGGGCACAGTACTGCAGTGAGAGCTCAACCCCGGCCCAGGGCGACAGCACCACCCACAGGCCACAGGGAACCCCACATGAACAATAAAGGATCCCAATTCCCTAACAATCAGTGCATCTGGGTTACACTACCACCCAGATGCCTCCCCTAAATTTAAATACCCGCTACATAAGGTTATGGGGTAGAATGTGGTAGGCAGATCAGTAATACATCTGTTATAAAATAGTCATGTCTTTTTATTGTTTACTGTCTGTTTCATTGAGAAGTTTTCCCTTTGCTTGGGAGTTGTAACAGGAAGTGAGAGTAAATCTCTGCAAAATAGGACCCCTTTCACTTGGGCGCCTCCACTAAGCGGAATCTGCTTGCTCAGCGGGGATCTGTCTGCTGATCCCCCCCCCCGAGCAGGCAGATGATAGGTCCGTGTCTGCTTCGGTGTGCAGAGCAGACACAGACACAGTTCTGTTCTCCTCTATGGTGCTACCAGATGGAAACGGACCGCCTGTCCATTTACATCCGATCCAACGGATGGAAAATAGGACCACGATCTGCCTGTTTTTGTCAGACAGGATCGGAACAGATGGCAGCGGATATCAGCAGACATATTTCCGCTGACATCCGCAGGTCCGTAGAAGAGAACGGAGGGTCCGATCAGGTCCGCCTGAAAAACTGACAGGTGGACCTGATCTGACAGCCCGTGTGAAAGGGGCCTGAGGGGAAATCCCCTCTTGGACAGTTGGTACCAGAACAGGTGTCCCTAATGGAAAATGTCCCCTCCCCTTGTTCTGGTGACAACTACAGAATTATGGATTTCACCTCTTTTTCTGTTTTGAGAATTCAAAAATTGTGGAGGCAATATGGACTTTCAGGCTACAGTATCACAGTAGAGTTACAAAAATATAAATTTATTTTACAAAAACATACATTGTTAAAACTTTTTTCTTTTGTAGATCATTCTCTGACAAAGTATACTCCTGAGGAAACGGGCAACCGCGAAACATGTAGAGTTTGCAACTGGAGAATTGTTTCTGTGTTCACTTTTGCGGAACTTGTTTGATATCTATTTTTCCCAGATTGCGTCAGAGAAGTGGGTGCTCCATATTAAGTAGCATCCGGTGTCTAGTTTCTACTTGTTCATGGTTTTTCAAATGTATGTTTTTGTATAATAAATGTATATTCTTGTAACTCTACTGTGTAAGTCTATACTGTACCATGAAAGTCCATATTGCCTCCACAATTTTCGAATTCTCTATTCAGTTATAGGACGAAGGTACATTTATTCATTTTTTTTTTATCAAGTAGCTTTTCATATATCATTTTCTGTTTTAGTGACAATGGTCACCAAGACAGAGAGGATGAATCTACAAAGTGGGTACACAGCCAGCAATTATTTTTTTTTACAGAGGTTGTAACCCTCCCTACACCATTCAAGTGTAGCACTATCCCCGCAGGAGCTGCTGGTTAGTTTTGGTCTGCCGTTACCCCACTGTTCTCCATGTTGGCTCAAAGTCTAGGGTTGAAAAGTTGCATAAAACACGGTCGCCAGTCACTGAGCCTTTTCCAATGCTTTTTTATTAATCACAACGTTAGCAGAATGAGGGATGGAGGATTAGGGGGAGTTCAGGTACCTGGTGCAGATCACTGAGACACTTGAGATCCTGGAGACAAGTATACTTGCTGTCACTGGATCTTGCTCACCCGGATAGGCCTCTCTCACCGGCCTAGCAGCCGGAATGATGCACGGACAAAATGAAAAGTCTCTGCCACAGACTTGGTAATCAAAATTTTCAAAGTTCAAGCATAACTGCACAAAGTTCAAGCATAACTGCACAGTATAAGAAAGTCCTTTAAGCCGACCCGGCAATACTGTGAGGCAGATTGGCCCCAAGCTCCTCTCGAGAGACCAGCCTTCCGCATTATAATGCCTCCTCACTGCCTGTTAAATTCCCTCTGAAAAGCACCGCACTCCACAGCAAGTGTAAAAGTGTCCTTAAAAAAATGTAAATTGAGTTGTAGCGGACCCCTAAATCTAGGGGGTCGCTATGCCCAAATTTAAGGGATAGCCTGGGCAATAGTTTGGCCCAGGCTTTCTAATTTAGTGCTGGAATCTGCTCTGTTGTGGTGTTGTCTGGTGTACGGTCCCCTTTGGCCTGTGGGTGGCACTGTTGCCTAGGCCTAGGGTCGAACCTCAGATGACACAGTGGCGTGATTGTATGTCCTCTCTCGGCTGCCTGCGGTGGGCGGGGCCTCACCTGCTGTGCATGCTGGGAGAGGGTATATAAGGGGCAGATGCCATTTTTTGGGAGGAGTGCCTGGGAGGAGTGTCCGGGGGAGTGTGCCCCTTGGGGGTGCGTGGACTGGCCGAAGAGTCTCAGGCACCTTTGGCCTGAGGCTGCGACGTTCCCGGTAGGCCCAGTACCATTGACTGACTGGGTCTACAGTCAGCACATTGGAGTCCCAGGTGCCCAGGTGAGGGTACCCGCTCTGACTCAGAGGAAGCCAGGAGAGGATCGGTCCCACAGAGGAGACGAGTGATAGTAGGTTGCTGTCTCGGGAAAGGCCTGGTGACCTGTCAGAGGGAAGGATTCCTTGCTCATCAAAGTTAACCCTGTAGAGTGCCCATTGGCAGCGTCTGTTCTCTGAATCCTACAGAAGGTTAAGGGAAGTTCTGGATTCAGGAATAACAGGATTCTGCTGCTATTAGAGGATCTCCTGAACCCGTCCCTGGAGGGGACAAAGAGATAGTATTGTTCGAGCTCCACTCCGGCTGCTAGACTGTGAGAGGGATCTATCCGGGTGAGCTAAACCCACTCGGGATCGAGTGGCGACTAGGGTGACCACGTGTCCCAGATTGCCCGGGACAGTCCCGCATTTTGCAGGTCTGTCCCAGGCACCTTCATTCCAGGATAATACAGTGTCCCGGAATGAAACTGACACAGCCACCCCCCGGGCCAATCTGATGCCCCCCAAAAAAGGCCGCCACATCACCGCTTTACTCACCGACAGTACTTGTCCTGTCCGGGAAAGCCTGGAGGAACACAAACCCCGCCCCCTGCTTGTGATTGGAGAAATCATAAATCCTGCCTCTTGTGTCCAATCACTGTGCTGTGATTCGTTACAGCACAAGCTGATTTTTGGGAAGGGGGGGTGTCCCTGAATGGTAATTTGGAAATGTGGTCACCCTAGTGGCGACGAGTGAGTCGGGTGTTGTGTGCCTGAATCTACCTTCTCTAGCTTCTTTCTCTCTTCAATTTCCCGTTGACTGAAATAAAAGGAAAATAAACTCTTTGTTGGGGTTAAAGTCGTGTGGACATTGGCCTTCTTGGGGAAGAATATAGACTTTTCCCTACATTCTAGGGATGAGAACCAGTGGAAAGAGGTAACTCGCTGCAGGACCCAATACTGTAAACACTGCCTGACCTCCTGACAAGGAGGACACGGGCTTGTGGCATGGTGTGTCCTACCCCCCGCAAGTGAAGGTAAGCGGGGGCAAAAGGATTGGTGTGCTACAGAGTAATGGTCACTAAAGGTGGATTTTGCAAATGGGACTTGGTTTGTTTTTATCCGACATTACAGTGCAAGCCTTGATTGCATTGACTAAGGCATGCTGCCAGGCTACAAGCAAGTGAGGTGGGACAAAGTCGTGCTGAACTTGTAGACATAACAGGCAGAGTATAATCCCACATGTTGCTGTTATCTGCTGCAAAACATCATGCACCAAAGCCTACTAAGACCCCTTATCCTAAGAAAAAGTCTAGAAGCCTGCTAAAATACCATACAGCAGAAAACCAACATAAATTTCTCTTCAGCCCTCTCCAAGAATGAAAAACGTAATCTCTAAATAAGAAGGAAGAATTAAAACTTTGGGGCCTGTCTGTTCAAAAGTTGCTAAGTGATTAACTTCAAAATGTCTAGATTTGCTCGTTTTCAGAGGAAAATTTAACCCAGATATCTACAAACCTGTTAATCTAAAACTGAACTTGTGCTTTGCTCATCAATCACCCTGACCTCACATAGCTCCCAAGTGTCCCTGATTTCGAGGGACTGTGCCTGATTTGGAGCAATGTCTCTCTGTCCCTCTTCCCCCCTCATTTGTCCCTCATTTTGGTCTGATCTATATAGTTGTTTAGAAAATGCACTTTTTATCTTTCAAAATGTGTTTCCCAGTGCTAAACCTTTCATCCAAATTCTAAATTACTGCATTTGCAAATTTTAAAAGCCAATATAAAGGAATAGTAGTAGTAAAAAAAAGCACTTGTGGATTTAATTAACTTTTTTTGGGGTTAATTCTCCTAAGGGAGTGTGGCAGGGGGCATGTCCTATGCCTACATACGTTTGCTAGTAGGTGTCCCTCATTTCCATCTCAAAATGTTGGGAGGTATCCCCTCACTTACCTGCTTACAATGATGGCCAGTGAAGTCCCCATCAACGTTGGTGAACAGTGAAGCCCCCATCAAAATTGGTGACCAGTGAAGCCCCTATCAACATTGGTGACCAGTGAAGCCCCCCAATCAACGTTGGTGACCAGTGAAGCCCCCCAATCAACGTTGGTGGCCAGTGAAGCCCCCCAATCAACGTTGGTGGCCAGTGAAGCCCCCAATCAACGTTGGTGGCCAGTGAAGCCCCCAATCAACGTTGGTGGCCAGTGAAGCCCCCAATCAACGTTGGTGACCAGTGAAGCCCCCCAATCAACGTTGGTGGCTAGTGAAGCCCCCAATCAACGTTGGTGGCCAGTGAAGCCCCCCATCAATGTTGGTGGCCAGTGAAGCCCCCCATCAACGTTGGTGACCAGTGAAGCCCCCATCAACGTTGGTGACCAGTGAAGCCCCCAATCAACGTTGGTAACCAGTGAAGCCCCCATCAACGTTGGTGACCAGTGAAGCCCCCAATCAACGTTGGTGCCAGTGAAGCCCCCAATCAACGTTGGTGACCAGTGAAGCCCCCAATCAACGTTGGTGCCAGTGAAGCCCCCAATCAACGTTGGTGGCCAGTGAAGCCCCCCATCAACGTTGGTGGCCAGTGAAGCCCTCCATCAATGTTGGTGACCAGTGAAGCCCCCATCAACGTTGGTGACCAGTGAAGCCCCCATCAACGTTGGTGGCCAGCGAAGCCCCCAATCAACGTTGGTGGCCAGCGAAGCCCCCAATCAACGTTGGTGGCCAGCAAAGCCCCCAATCAACGTTGGTGGCCAGCGAAGCCCCCAATCAACGTTGGTGGCCAGTGAAGCCCCCAATCAACGTTGGTAGCCAGTGAAGCCCCCAATCAACGTTGGTGGCCAGCGGAAGCCCCCATCAATGTTGGATGTTAGTGGAGGAGGGCCCCTTAACCACTTAAGCCCCGGACCATTTGGCTTGCCAAAGACCAGAGCACTTTTTGCGATTCAGCTTTGCGTCAATTTAACTGACAATTGCGCGGTCGTACGATGTGGCTCCCAAACAAAATTGACATCCTTTTTTCCCCACAAATAGAGCTTTCTTTTGGTGGTATTTGATCACCTCTGCGTTTTTTTTTGTTTTTTTTTTTGCGCTATAAACAAAAATAGAGCGACAATTTTGAAAAAAAAAACAATATTTTTAACTTTTTGCAATAATAAATATCCCCAAAAAATATGTAAAAAAACGTTTTTTTTCCTCAGTTTTGGCCGATACGTATTCTTCTACATATTTTTTGTAAAGAAAAATCGCAATAAGCGTTTATTGCTTGGTTATAGCATCTACAAAATAGGGGATAGATTTATGGCATTTTTATTAATATTCTTTTTTTTACTAGTAATGGTGGCGATCAGCGATTTTTATCGTAACTGCGACATTATGGCGGACACATCGGACACTTTTGACGCCATTTTGGGACCATTGTCATTGATACAGCGATCAGTGCTATAAAAATGCACTGCTTACTGTAAAAATTACACTGGCAGTGAAGGGGTTAAGTGTGTCCTAGGGATGTGTTCTAACTGTGGGGGGATGGGCTACGTGTGACATGACACTGATCACCACTCCCAATTACAGGGAGCTGTGATCAGTATCCTGTCACTAGGAAGAATGGGGAATTGCTTGTTTACATTAGTATTTCCCTGTTCTTCCTCTCTGTGAGGCGATCGCGGGTATCCGAGTCCGCGGGACCCGCGGTCAGACTCACGGAGCTCGCGGCAGGCACAATGCTGCATCTTAAAGGGGACGTACCTGTACGTCCATCTGCCCAGCCGTGCCATTGTGTCGACGTATTTTGTTGTGCGCTGGTCGGCAAGTGGTTAAATTGCTGGACGGTGGAGAAGGGTCCCAATACACTGGAGGTCATTGGGAAGAATGCTTTTTATATTAGTGATTAATAGGAAGAATTTCCCCCACCCCTCACAAATAGTTTGAAAGATTATTGGTGTCAGTGGTATATTATCTGAGAGGCAGAATTTGATCATTGCTCAAGGAACCCCTAGCAACCTCTAGAGCAGTGGTCTCCAAGCTGTGGCCCAGATACAGCTCTTTTCTTGCCTTTATCCAGCCCTTGGGGCACTATTTCATCCACTGACCTCAACAATGGGAGGAAAGACAAAGGCAGGCGCCACTTAAGTAAAACTGTGTAATTTTAATGTACAATAGCACCAAAACACTCACTCTTAGGTATCTTTATAAAGGCATGTGGAGGTCCAGTGAGATGTCCATCTCCGCTCGTGTCAGCAGTGTCCAGTCGCAGTCTCTCACTGTGCTGTGCCGTGTACAGGGAAGCCGGTGTTCACTCCGGTGGGTGATTTCTGGATCTCGGGCGGCAACCAGAGCGAGGCCTGGAGAGCAAGCTGCGAGTCTGTGCTGGTGCGCGACGTGAGGCGGGATGACGTCACCGGGCCATGATGCGACGCGTTTCGGTGCGTGCGCAGCGAGGGGATAAGAATCACCGTGCGCAACTTTTTCAAGCTGAACTGTATTGGCTATAACAGCCTTTTTATATGCCGTAGCGTTATCGCCACCTAGTGGGGCTAGATGTAAGCACACTCCATATAACAGTGGAGGCTTACGCTAGTATAGGCAAAGTATGCATGGGGCAGGTAAAAAAAAACACTTCTAAAATATGTAATGAGACTAAGAGGGAGCATATAAATGATACATAAATAAAACCCGTAAGAACATTATATGGTGATAACAATATTAAAAACAGGTGAAGCAATATAAAAGGTAATTGTTATCCATAAGCACTTAAAATCAATAATCATAATAAATACACTGAAAAACATATATGTGTAAGACCTCTACATGCCTTTATGAAGATACCTAAGAGTGAGTATTTTGATGCTATTGTACATTAAAATTACACAGTTTTACTTACGTGGCGCCTGCCTTTGTCTTTCCTCTCTTTACATGGCTTGGAGTTCAGCTTCTGCTCCCCTTGCAAGGCAGCCCTGGGTACACAAGACTGTTACCTCACCATAGAGCAACAGCTCAAAGGACTTTTATGGACAAGTGTCCCATATTATATTTCAGTGTGCGCCACTATTTTGTATTTGTCTCAACAATGGGGCATAATTCCTGTTGCTGACACCAACACTGGGGCACTATTCCTTCCACTGACACCATCGAAAGGGCACTATTTCTCCCAATGACACCAATGATGGGACACTATTCATTCTATTGAAACCAACGATGGGGCACAGTTCCTTCCACTGACACCAACGATGGGCCACTATTTCTTTGTTTACTCCCACTGGACAGCCAGGACGTTTTCTACTCCCACTGGCTCTAAACCGGCCCCCTAAAGTCTGAAGGACAGTAATCTGGCACTTTGTTCAGAAAGTTTGGAGACCCCTGCTCTAGAGCAGGGGTCTCCAAACTTTCTAAACAATGGGCCAGTTTACAGTCCTTCAGACTTTAAGGGGGGCCAGACTAGGGCCATTGGGAGTAGAAAATGTCCAGTGGGAGTAAATAATACCATATCTTTGGTGTCAGTGGGAGGACTAGTGCCCCATCGTTGGTGTCAATGGAAAGAATTGATGGTGTCAGTTGGAGGAATAGTGCCTCAATGGTGTCAGCAACAAGAATTATGCCCCATTGGAGTTGGATGGAATAGTGCCCCAAGGGCCGCATTAAGGCAAGCAAAGGGCCGCATCTGGCCCCAGGGCCGCAGTTTTGAGACCCCTGCTTTAGAGGAACCATAGGGTTCCACAAAACCATGGTTGGGAAAGTCTACTATAAATCATCATCATCTCTCCTCAACTGCCCTTGAAATCGGTTATATGACCTCCTCATCATTTTCCAGTTTGAATGGGCCATGTGATCATGCATTGGTTACCAGTCATATAATCTTTTATTAGCTACCACTTGGAATGCTATCCACAATTTTTAATCAGCTGCCACTCGAGGTAGATTGTGTGATTTGTTTATCAACTGCCAATTGGAAGAGATTGATTGGTCAATGCAGTTTGTAATAGGTTGTGTGAACTTTTAGAAACTGTAAATAGATCATGTGGTTCTTTCAATAACTGCCAAGAGAGAAGTGCTCTCTGATCAAAGGTACTGTAACTTATATGGGATTTTGTGATTATATACAGTACAACGAAAGAAAAAACGTTGAAATCTCTTAAAAAAAAAAATAATAATTCCACCCACCCAGCAGTTTTTTGCTGTGGCACGAAATATCCCATCAGATAATGACACAGAGGAGCACCATTCATATTTACTATGAAAATAGCTGACACATAAATTCCTTCTTTTTTTTTTTTATGCATTCATTTTACTGTTCCCTATAACAATACACACCTGGAATGCTAAGAAGAAAGACACACATGCTTTTCTCATCATTCCTTCACCTCTGCTCGGGAAAATGAGTCTTTTAGTAAGCGTTGGCTCCCGCCACCTGTTTAAATGCATATTTACGCCAACTCACTACTAAGGCGAGTGGATTATGGGTTTCATCTGCTCAGCATGTGATTTATTGGTCAGACGGATTCCTAAGGTGCTGGAAAGGTACTCTAAAGCCTCGTACACACGGTCGGACTTCCATCGGACTTTTCCGTGTTTGTTTGTCTGAACGGAGTTGGTCAGGAACACCCATAGCATACACACGCTCGGACTTTTCTGCAAACTTTCTTAAAACTTCTTACAACATCACGTGTTTTTTCTGCTCTTTTCTGATCTTTACTGCCACCCTTTGGTCAACTTGCTATTGTTGGTTGATTTTAACATTAGTTGTTTAGTCCATCGGACTAAAGTCCGATGGTTTCCTGTACACACGGTCGGACTTTGCTCCATCGGACTTTTGTTGGGCAAAAGTTTGTCCGTTTGCAGAGCCAACTTTTGTCCGATGAAATCCAAAACCAAACGAAAAAAGTTTGTCCGATGGAGCGTACACACGGTCGGATTGTTGGTCCAACTTGCTTAAAACAAAGTTTGTTGGGCAAAAGTCCGACCGTGTGTACAGGGCTTAAGAATTCTATTTAGATAGTATGACATGATTCAGTCACATTCTAGACATGTGCAATTCGTTTAGTATCGAATTCGTTTTTTGACAAATTTTGACAAATTCGTTAATTCCGAAATTTCGAATTTTAGATTTTCCAATTTTGCAATTTTTGAAATTCGTAAATTCGATTTATATACAGTACAACAAAAGAAAAAGCTTTGTAATCTCTTCTAAATAAAACAATTTCCACCCACCCAGCTGTTTTTTGCTGTGGCACGAAATATCCCATCAGATAATGACACAGAGGAGCACCATTCATATTTACTATGAAAACACGTAAATTCCTTTTCCGGATTTCCGAAATTTCGAAAATTCGAGATTGCAAAATTCGAAAATCTAAAATTCGAAAATGGGAAATTTGGAAAGTTGAATTTCCGAATTTCCGAAAAAAGTAAAAAAAACTAATAAAACGAAAAAAATGAATTTTCAGAATTTCCGAAAAAAGCAAAAAAACAAATAAAATAAAAAATTCCAAAAAGAAAAAAAAATGAATGAAACGAATTTTCAGAATTTCCTAAAAAAGCAAAAAACGAATAAAACAAAATTTTTGTTTTTCGAAATTCCTAAAAAAGTAAAAAAACGAAAAAAACTAATTTTCAGAATTTCCAAAAAAAACAAATAAAACGAAAAAAAAATATTTTTCGAATTTCCAAAAAAAGGGAAAAAAATTAATGAAACGAAAAAAAAGAATTTTTCGGCAGTGCACATGTCTATCACATTCTATTTTATTAAGTAGAGAATGAGGAATGCATTAATGGAAGCCTATGCTTTGAGATTGATATATTTTCTGCCTTGTTTGAAATCTTTAAAACTGCAATTGATTCAGTAACTGTCATGTGTTTACATAGTCAGTGACAGTTAAGGGGACCATAGTCTTTTTGATGTATTTTACTGTACATTTGAACATGGCCAGGTAGGTAATAGGGTTGCCTCCTTTTCTTCAACCCAAACCCGAACACTTTAGTGCAGTGGCGACTGTGCTAAAAAAAATTGTGGGGGCAGCAAACAATCCTGCCTACCGGTTGCTCGACCGGCCGCTCGATCACCCGCCAGCCCCGCACTTACCCCATCAAGGTCGTAGCTTCCCCCCTGCATCTGTTCCTGAGTCCCGGTGGTCGCATCTCCTCCCGGCCAATCGGGTCTCAGGACCTGCTTCCTGATTGGCTGGGAGGAGAAGCAGGAAGACATTAGCGAATATTAATTCCCCACCCCACCCCATCCTTTTTAAAGCCAATTAGAGCCTCTGTCTGTAATCATGTGCTTCGGGGAAAAAACAAAAACTTTGAAATCCATACCTCCGGCACTCTGCATGGAGATTAGGGGTCGGGCCCGTGGATTAGGGGGGTGGCGCCCCCCCGTGCCCCTTATGGACGAGCCACAACTGCTTAAGTGGCACATGGCAATTTTTTTTGATGTTGCAGTAAACAATATAGGATTATAACAGACCTGGGACATATTTGGATGCCCCACGGTGAGTTGTAATGCGGCGAACAGTGGGTGTGGCCAAATTGCTCTTGCTGACATCATTACCCCACCCTTTAGTGATGCCAAACCTGCTCCCCAGACAGCCGCCCACAGCTCAGCAGAATTTCAATCTTGATTACTTGGGGAGCCACAGCCCAGTCTGAAGAATGTGTCCGGGTTTCTGGCGGACTGAAACCCGGACACATTATTCAAAACCCGAACTGTCCGCGTGAATCCTGGACAGGTGGCAGCCCTACCAGGTAATGTAAATAACTTCATCAGCACATTCGTATTAAAAAAACTCAGATTTTTTTTTTTTTTTTTATGTATAGTTTATCATATCTGTGCAGAGGAGGATGCCAAATTTGCTTACATATGCATACTTAACTCCTTCCCGCCGAGCGTACGCAGAAATGCGGCCTCAGCTTTAGGGGGTTATACTGTGATGATACAGTTTTTTAGAGCGGGCGGTCAACTCTTCAGGGATAACAACTGATGTGGCTAAAAGCCGGTCGGCTGTTATACCGGAGGAGCGGGAGGGGACGTCCCCCCCCCCTCTCGCCACCTTCCGCTGCTCTTACCGGGCCTCCCGTTCCACCGGGAGACCCGGTCCTTGATCCGGCTCTTCCGTCGGCTAGAGAGAGACTGGCTTAGTTCCAGTCTTCTCTCTGTAAACACGGAAGCAACATCGCTTCCGGTTTACTCCACTGCCAATGGCGCCGGTTTAAAAAAAAAATGACAGTATTCAGAATCGCAGTTTTAGGCGATCTGTATACTTTGAAGTGTAAAGGAGGGATTTGGGGTCTTTTAGACCCCCGATACCCCAAATAAAGAGTACCTGTCACCACCTATTACTGTTACAAGGGATGTTTACATTCCTTGTGACAGCAATAAAAGTGATCAATTTTTTTTTTTTTAAAGTGGCAAAAATTTTTATAAAATACATTTCACACTGGATACAAAGGAGCCGCTCTTTCAGGGCGCATTGCAGACGCTTTTTTTTAGAGCAATAGCGCATGCAACGCGCCTCAGTGTGAAAGCAGTCTTAATGGGACTGTCATACTCCAGCTGGTGTCTATTTAAGGCTAATTACACCTTTGGCAAAAAATAAATCAATTAAATAAAATAAATAAATAAATGCACCTGTGTTTACTATGCTTCAGTTTGTGAACGAACAGGGAGACTATGAAGAGCCCTTCCTGTTCATTCACTTTTTTTAGCTGAGGCTACTGAGATGGAGATTGAGGACTGTGTCATCGATCTCCTTTCTCTCTCTCTCTCTCTCTCTCTCTCTCTCTCGCAAAAGGGAGACATTTGTTTAGATCCCTCATATTTCTCCAAAGCCATTGTCCAATTGCCCAACACATCTGTTAAAAAAAAAAAAAATTTTTTAAAAAGTAATAAAATTGTAAAAAAAGAAAATAAAATGACACATCTGTTAAAAAATTTTTTTTTTTTAAAAAGTAATAAAATTGTAAAAAAATAAAATAAAATGACTCCGCTCACTGACACTAACCTCTGTCCTATTGACATTGCTCTCTCTCCTACTGACACGATCCACTACTCTACCGACAGACACCGTCCACTGCCTAAAGCCTCGTACACATGATCAGACTTTCCAAATGGAATTGTGTAATGATAGGATGTTGTCGGATAATCCGACCGTTTGTATGCTCCATCGGACAATCGGACAGAGGTTTTCCCGGATACCCTCATGCCCTACCCACACCCCATCAATTATAAATTATCATTGTAAGTATGTACTGCGGTGCAGGGGGTTTATACCTTACCCCCATTCACATTTCCATCCTTCTACTTACCTAATCTTTCCACCTTAGATATATCACGCGCATGCTCCTGATGAGTGGCATAGCGGCCACGAAACGCGTCGAGCAATATGATGCCGTGTTTTACAATTCCAAGTTCCCATTGTCTTATTATCCAGATAACTCAAACTCTACAGGTCCAAAGGCCATAGGCCCTGCAGGAATCAATTCTTTACTACGATTTTACATTACTTTTGGTTGGTGATCCATTGGAATTTTTTGTGTCCCTAAATTGTGACATTACTCTTACCATACCTTATGAATATTGCTTAACCATGTTTATTGTTTACCCATATAGCAGTGGTTACATCATGAAACTATATGTTATCATCATGTGAATTGTTATACTATGTTTACCATGTACCTCAATACCATTACTGTTTGTATTTGCTATATGACCTTTTAAATAAAATTCTCTTGGTCCACCTAATATTTTCTTGCAACCCAGTGCTTCATTTAAAGTCCCACCCTTTTTGCTCTTCTCAATGTATCGGACAATTGTTGTCGGATTTTCCGACAACAAATATGGGATAGCATGCTTTAAAATTTTCCGACAACAAATGTGTGGTGTCGGATTATCCGATCGTGTGTACACAAGTCCGTCGGGGGAAAAAAAATCCAAAGTACAAACACACATGATCAGAAGCAATGCTAAACATAACACAACATTAGCAGAAGTTGCCCAAAGGGTGGCGCTAAAGAGCTGCAAAAAAAAAACACGTAGTTTCGTGTTTGGCCAACAATTCTTTGCAATTTGTATGCAATACAAGTTCACGGCCAATGCACTTCGGACAAAATTCAGAGGCTTTGTCCGCAGAAAATCCGATCTTGTGTACGAGGCTTTACTGATATGTCCACACAACGTCCACTGCCCTTAGTGACACTGCTCTACTGACTAAGGTAGGCTACATTTATATTTTTACAGAGACATTTGTTTTATTATATTTTTCTTGCTATTTAGTTAGGCCTTGCTAGTTAGTTTCTTTAACAAAAAAAAGGGGCAATGAACCCCGGTGATCTTTGATCTCCTCTTTCATGTTGTTCAGGTAGATCTCCACCTCTCAAAGGTTGTCTTAGCAACATTGTAACATGTTGATCATCTCTGAGTTTTTGGGGGGTTTTTTTTGTCAGGCTTCAGAGTTACATAAATGGCCTACACCTTTGATTCAACTTTGGTCAAAGCTGCTCAGTTTGTTTTTATCTACTGGTGCCCCTTACCTGCATAGGCATTTGTTTTGGTGAAGGTGAACTAACTCTTTAAAGTAGGGTGACCAGACATCCCGGTTTCAGGGGACAGTCCCCGGATTGAGGACACTGTCCCCGGACCAAGTCTGTCCCCGGTTTTGTCCCCAGATTGGACTTGAACAGGGGCTGGGGCAATTTCAAAGACAGTGCAGAATTTAAAAAAAAAGATCTGAATTACACACCCCGCTCCTACTAGCTTAGGGGGGTGTATTTTTTTCCATTATCTGTGCCCCTTTCTGATGATCATGTGCTGGTCGGAGCGGAGGGACTATTTCTTCAGTTTCGGGGGCATGCCCATCCAGCTCCGCTCGCATGTTCTTCTGCCTTGGCTCAAGTCCCCACCAGCCGCCTGCCTGTTTATCTCCTTGCCTTCCCTGGTGGAGTGATCTTCCTCCACTCCCCACCCAGTAGTAGCCGGGGCCCGGAGAGTAAGACTTGACAGGCTGTGAGGCGGGCGGCGGTGGCGACGGGCAGAGAGTCGCTGATTGCCGCCATTACTAGTAAAAAATAAATATGTCCCCGGATTTAATTTTAAAAATCTGGTCAGCTTACTTTAAAGCATCTTTGTATTGATACGGAGCAAGCAGCCTATAGAGAGATTCTATATAGCTTGCTTAGCGATACGGGCTTACAGTGTATGTTGTTACATTTCTGTTTGTGAAAGTGTCACAGTGAATTTTCTAGCCCCGAGCGTTATGATTAATTGCACTTCTGAGTATTTCTTGCGAGTTTGTTTTTGAAGGTGAAGTATTTGAAACACATTCCAAACCCTTTTATTTGGAAAAAAATGGATTGAAGAGGTTTCAGTCTTGATCACTGATGACCTTGTTAAATCACTGCTGATTGCTTTTTCTAGTATACACAAGTGCAATTATGCAAGGTCAGTCAGCTGATGAACTCATAAAGTATATATTTGTATGTGTAAAAATGTATTTGAGAGGGGCGTGGCCTGGATGGCAATGGGATAGGTCGCATGTGATGTGAGCTCCGTCTGCCCATACTCCTAACCTACCATCCTGCCTGCATCCTGCTCGGTTCCTGCCATCCCCTACATCCGAGGACGTGTCCTGCTCTCCCTGCGGTTCCTGAAGCCTGTTAGCCCGCTGGTTTGCCGCCACTGCCGTCGCGGCGTTTCCCGGTCCTCTGCTTCAGGAAAGGCCCCGGCTTCGGCCTAGCTCCTGGTTCGGCGGCCATCTTGGCCCTCCCGACGGCGGCCCTGGACACTTCTCCTTGCCTCCCTGGGCGCACTGGGCTCCATCCTCTTCTACATCGGCCCCCGGATTACCTGCTGTAGCTGCTGGGGTGTCTTTGCACTCTACATCTGCTGTGTGAGTGGACCACGGTCTCGGCCTGACTCCCGGAACGGCGGCCATCTTGCTCCACCCGGAGACATCTTTGGCAAGTATTACAGGCCTCCCTGACTCCCCTGAGCTCAGATTCCCCTGCATACAGCCTGTTGCCATTACAGCTGCTTGAGAGTGACCTGCTGCCTACGTTGGGCCGTCCCTGGGCAGCGGAGGGGGGGGGAGGTTGTGGAGGACCCGGCCTCCTTAACAGCGGCCATATTGGTGCACCCAGGGATCTTCCCTGTCGCCTTACAGCATGTCTCCGTCTAAAAATAATTCTGAAGCCATCGATAAACTGGCCAGATACCGCAGGCTTGAGGAGGGGGATCGGCAGGTCAGAGACGGCGCTGCTGCTATCCTGGATGCGGATCACTCTGTGGTGGCTACTAACAAATTACTGGATGCCATCGCCATGTGCCAGAGCACGCTTACCACCAAGATCGAGGAGGTAAAAATTGATGTGTCCCTTATCCGGCAGGATCTCTCTACCCTCAGGGACCGCGTGACGGAGACCCGTATTAGCAGAGCAGAGGATATCTTACACCCTTTACAACATACCACCGATGAGGTGCGCCGCCAGTTACAACAGATTAGCGCAAAACAGGATGACATGGAAAATCGCCTTCGGAGATGTAACCTCCGCTTCATCGGTCTTCCTGAGTCTGCTGAGGGCACCGATCCGGAGAGCTTCCTTGAAAACCTCCTAACCTCAACCTTCGGCAGAGACGCATTTTCGGTAATGTTTGCAGTGGAGAGAGCTCATCGAATCCCTGGCCGCCCTCCTCCCCAAGGAGCTCCACCGCGTACCCTGATAGCGAAGTTCCTTAATTTCAGGGATCGCGACAAGATCCTCCGCCTAACCAGAGAGAAGGGGAATATCCCCCATACCAACGCTCGTGTTGCCGTCTTCCCGGACTTCTCCAATGAGGTGCAACGGCAGCGGTCCAGGTTCCAGGATGTTAAGAAGCGCCTCCGCACTCTACACCTCAAATACGCCATGCTGTACCCTGCAAAGCTTCGTGTGGAGTGCGACGGTCGGACCCACTTCTTCGAGGACCCAGAGTCTGCATCCACTTGGATTGACCGGAGAGATCGGCGAGATTGAGCATACCGCGCTGTCTGGGAGCTGTGAGTACTTTTCTTTTCTCTCCCCTGCCGCCCCCTGTGCCGGTGGCACTCCCTGTTCGTGCCCTGGTGATTCGCCTCACGGTTGCTCTGTTGCTGGTGAGTGCCCTCCGCCGGGACGGGGGAGACAGACCTAAAAGCCTTTTCCGCCCCTCCTTGGATCTCACAGCGTGCTCGCCACCTTCGGGTGATCTAACTGTTAATTCCCCGTTCTCCCCACGCATGGGAGATGCTCGTAGAGGGCAGCTTACCGAACGTTGCTGGAACTTCCTATCCTACTTTACGTACCACCCTGATGGCAGGCGGGCTCCCTTCTGCACGGCTGCTATGGTGTTGTGCTTTTGTGGCCCCTACACCCCATGCACTTCTCAGAGAAGAAGTCGTCCCCCTAGGTTCTCTATGGACTTTTTTCACTCCCCCCGTTTACCTGATTGTTTTTTCCTCTTTTTTTGTTTTCTGTTCATCACAGGTATCTATGTCCCTTTGAAATTAAGTCCCTCGCCTCCAATGCTTTTTTCACGTTGGATGTCCCCGGTTGATACCTGGTTTTGGGATACTATGTTCATGCCGAGTTGGGGTGGCACTGGACTGGGAGGGAGGGGAAATGTTTTGGCTGTTTTTTATCTGCCACTATGTTCACAATTGTTCATTTCTGCTAAAGGTACTATGTCATTGTCATACATGCACTATCAATATTGGTTGCTGATATGTTCTGTGCTGTCTGATGTGTCCTTATCTGCTCTGCTGGTCCTGGTTTGGCTGCGGTCTATTATACACACCATATACCCACCATGAGTTCCCTGAAGTTCCTCACGTGGAATGTTAGAGGCTTACACAATAAGATCAAACGCACAGCGGTCCTGACATTTCTCAAATCTCAGAGAGCTGACATTATCACACTGGTCGAGACCCACGTCACGGGCCACTTGCAATCCTCCCTTAAAAAACCTTGGGTGGGGTGGGCTTATCATGCCACTCACACCTCATATTCCAGAGGAGTATCGGTCCTGGTTGCCAAACGGGTACCTTTTGAGCTTATACTGCTCCGCACGGATCAGCAGGGCAGATATGTGTTTATGCACGTCACCATTAATGGGTCTCCTATCCTGCTACTTGCCTGCTATATTCCCCCCCCGTACAACTCAGCTGTAATTCAGGAAGGCCTTGCCTTTATGACACAATACCCCTCCGTACCGGCAGTGTGGATGGGGGACTTTAATATGACCCTGATCCCCGCCCTGGACCGTCTGGGCACACTGGATCCCCCCCTTAACCCACCGACCCATACCAGACTGCACCGCATAATGACCGACTTTGCTCTTGTCGACACTTGGCGCCACAGACACCCGCACACTAAAGTCTTCTCATGCTTTTCAGCCAGTCATAACACAATGTCACGAATTGATTTTGTTTTTATCTCAATGTCCCTGCTGCCTAAGTTAGGAGATGTGGGCTTTGCTCCGAGAGTACTCTCGGATCACGCCCCCTACTGGGTCACGATTCAGCTCCTGAGGGCTTCCCCTGCTCCTTCTTGGCGGCTAAACCCGTTCTGGCTGACTGCCCTGCAGGACCAGGATGACATCCCCACAGAATTGCAATACTATTTTACGGCCAACAGGGACACTGCCGCGCATGATGTGGTGTGGGAAATGTTTAAACTTCACGCTCGTTCCCTACTTTCCACACGTATTAACAGGCTTAAACGGTCATCAACATTTATTGTCCAGCAGGCTGCGGAGTACCTGCAGGTGCTGGAGGAGGCGTTCCACCGGGACCCCTCGCCCAGCGCGGCCAATAATCTAAAGATTCAGGCGCGCCAGGTCTCCCAATTGCACATAGAGAAGGCTAAACAACGTATCTTCTTCTGTAGACAGAGGGTGTTTGAGTATGGAGAGAGATCAGGCAAATTGCTCGCATATCTCGCCCACTTGGATATGCGTCCCCCTGTGGTGGTGTCCTTGACCGACCCGCAGGGGAACGACATCACCGATCCGCAATTGGTGGCGGAGGAATTTGGGAGATTCTACCGTGCACTTTACACTTCCAGGGTCGCCCACACTCCCCAAGACACCAGGCACTACCTAGCGGGAGTTCAATTCCCTAAACTGACAGACGACCAGCTTGAAATTCTGGAAGCCCCTATTACTGAGGAGGACATCTCCGAGGCCATTTCCTGTCTGGCCTCATCCAAGGCCCCAGGATTGGATGGCCTACCTCTTGAATTCTATGCCACCTACTCTGAAATCCTAATCCCTGAACTTAAGTACCTGTATAAATCTATATTTGACTCAGGAGTCCTACCCCCATCTATGCGAGAAGCCCAAATAGTCGTAATTCCCAAACCCGGAAAGGACCCTAAATACCCGGAGTCGTATAGGCCCATTTCCCTGTTACAGGTAGATATTAAAATATTAGCTAAGATTCTAGCCTCCCGCCTTAACCAGGTTATTCTGTCATTGATACACCCTGACCAAACCGGCTTTATGCCAGGGAAGAACACGGCCATGAATATTCGCCGCCTATTTATGAATATTCAGGGGTCCCATGATGAAATTGGCTCGAGGGTCGTGGTGGCGCTGGATGCCGCCAAGGCCTTCGACTCCGTGGAGTGGAACTACCTGTGGGAGTGTCTCTCAAGATTTGGATTTGGCCCCAGCTTTATTCGCTGGGTCCAACTCCTCTATCAATCCCCGAGGGCCAGAGTGTTTGTGAATGGTTGGCTTTCTGACCAGTTCCCGCTGGAGAGAGGGACCCGGCAGGGCTGCCCCCTTTCCCCCATGCTTTACGCATTGGCTGTGGAGCCGTTGGCCATAATGGTCCGTGCGGACACTTGCATCCGAGGTCTCAGGATGGGGAACCTGGAAGAAAAGATTGGGATGTATGCCGACGACACACTTTTGTATCTGGCGGACTCCGGTCCTTCTCTTATAGCAGCCCTCCAGTCCATAGAACGTATGGGTGGCCATTCGGGTCTGAGTATTAATTGGGCTAAGTCCCAGATCCTTCCGATTGACCATTTCCCCTCCTCGTTCGCGTCCCCTCCTCTGGCTCTTCCAAGGGTCTCCCAGATTAAATACCTTGGCGTACAGGTCACCAGATCGCTCTCAGATTATAAACTACTGAACATTGAACCCCTGTTTGCTCTGATCAAGAACAAGACGCAGACTTGGGCCAGACTACCCCTGGGTGTTATGGGTCGCGTCAGCTTAGTTAAGATGATACTCCTTCCCAAGATACTCTATTTGGTCTGGCATGCTCCCCTCTATATACCACAAAAATTTTTCAGGACAATTGAATCCATCCTGAATTCATTTATTTGGGGTCATGGCAGACACAAATTATCCTGGAGAATCCTGAAGAACCCTGTGACGTTGGGAGGAGCTGCTCTCCCTGACTTTCAGGATTATTATTTTGCCTCCCAGCTGTCCCACTTCTATTATTTTGATAAACATGAACTAACGAGATACCAGACACTACTCTGTGAGCACCCAGATGACTCGGCCCACACCCCACTTCAATCGGTCCTGAGAGCCCCAGTGACAAGACGCCCCCCCCAACACACAGCAGACATGTTGACTCACCACCGGAGGGTATGGCGGGCGGCACTGCAGAGAACTGGGACCCCAAGGGTACACTCTCATACCCCTCTCTGGTACAATACATGCTTGCCAGAATTATTGTCCATTCCGGACCCCGCGGCGTGGATACGCCATGGGATCTTATACATACACCAGATCATGACTAATTCAGGCCTTAAATCATTCCAAATGCTGAAGGACGAATTTTCCCTCCCCAATTGCCTGTTTTTCAGGTATTTGCAACTCCGCCACGCCATACAGGCCCAGTTTTCTGGCTCTTGCCCGTCCCTGGCAGTTCCCTCCATAGTGGACACAGTCACGGGTAATGTGCCTGCTAAGCTCATCTCCACTTTGTACTCCGCCATTCGTCTCCCTAGCACCACAGCATTGGCCTATACTGCTAAGACTAGATGGGAGGCGGATGTTGGACTTATAGAGGATGGGGACTGGGGCGAGATTTTGGAGGACGTGAGAAAGGTTTCCCCCAAGCTGTCGGACCGCCTCACACAGCTGTACATTATACATAGAACATATCTGACCCCTCAGAGAGTGGCACGTTTCAGGCCCACGTACAATCCGGGATGCCGCCTCTGTGACCATACCCCGGGCTCCTTTTACCACCTCATATGGTTCTGTCCCACCATTCAGGCATATTGGACACAGGTGATACGCTTCCTACACGATCAGATGGGCTCCCCTGCTACCCTTGACCCAAAGATGTGCCTACTTGGCCTGTTGCCAGACTTGGATGCCGACAAACCCCTCCGTACCTTTTTACATGAGACGCTATTCTTGGCAAGAAAAGTAGTGGCCCGTAATTGGATGCAGGCCCTGCCCCCTACAATTCAGTGCTGGAAAAAGGCGGTTAACGATGCTCTCCCATATAAAAAACTGATTTATGTACATAGAGGGTGTCCGCTAAAGTTTGAGAAGGTCTGGGACAGATGGATGGCGGATGGTGAAACGTGTACTTGATATGTCGATTCTTTATTTTTGTTGTATACCGGTTTTACTTTCACTGCTGTTATTATCTTTGTGACACACAGATGCTTCACTGTGTTCATGTATGTACTATTATATTGGCCATACTGGCTTATGTTGATTTATGTACCATGCATACTTTTCAATAAAGTTGATTTCCAATTAAAAAAAAAAAAATGTATTTGAGAGATTTACTGATCCACTTAAAGAAACCCTCCACCGTATAATAATAATTTTGAATGGATGGTTAAAGTGGTGGACTGAGGTCAAAATTGAGGACAACATTTTATCACCATTTCAGAGCCATGAAATCAGAGGAGGATGAAAGAATCTCCACTGCCATATCTCAATGACCTTCCCTCCCTCCAATTGGGTCGTCATTACACTTGAGGTATTGTTAGGCCTTAATTTCTATCACTGGAGCCTTTAAGCTCACAACCGTTGGTACTCAAAGCTAAACCTCTCTACGAGGACCACCGGTCCTCCTAACCAGTCTTTGAATAATATGGCAATTAGACAAGTGCATTCGTTTTCGTCCGAATGCATTTTCGTCCGAATTTTGGGTATTTTCGTTATCGTTATATCAAACGATAACGAACGCGTAGAATCCAAAAACCGAAACACCTGACATAAAGCATTTGTTTATTTTCATTTTCGTTGCGACAACAGTTCGATATAGATAGGAGATTCGACATGACAGTGACAATAGCGATCTGTGTCTATCGAACCTGTGGTTGAACGTGCCTAACCTTAGCTCCATTAGTCCAAGATTATTCTACATGGAGAGAAAAGATTCGACATTATAGAGACATGAAGTTTCGACGAAGCAGCTAAAAACATACAATCGCCACGAGCGGACATTTATGGTCAAATGCTCTGCCCATAGGCTATAGAAGAATTCTTATGTTGGTTGTCTAGTAATACTAATTAATAAATATAATTATTACTAGTGTCATAAAACATTAGAATTCATCTATAGCTTGTAGGCGGAACATTCGACCGTAAATGTACGATTGCGGCGTCGTACAGTTTAGCTGCTCCGTCAAATCTTCTTAGAACATTCGACAGACACCATAAGCCTTCAATAACAGATTCAACCTTAATTATTTCGGATTTTCGGACTAATGCATTTTTTAACGAAACAAGATAAATAAAAACGTATTTTGGGAGTAACTAAATTAATTAATTTTTCGGACGAAAAACGAAAAACGAAACGAAATATTTCAGTGTGCACATGTCTAATGGCAATGTATAAAGAAGCTTACAGGAAAAAAAAATTCTTCCCATAACAAACGTTGGCTGGTGGAAAATGCAGATGTCCCATATAGACATTAGACTGTCTGTCCATCCAACTAAGAACAGACTGATCAATAAGATGTATTATGCTAAAGATGCAGGGAAACTCTGCCTCTTTGCTTGGCCGTCTATAGGCACCGGTATATTACAGCCATGTCTACTTGGAACGGCTTTCTCCAGTAATGAGAGATTTCCTGCTCTCTAACTGGGGCTATATAGGGCATCATGTGTAACCCACATACTTTAGGTGACATGTAGCGCTACCCCCTTAGGAGCCGCTCGATAGGATGGATCCTGTGTTCTTTGCCTCGACCTTATCAAGAACCTCAGCCCCTCTGACACGCCAGCTTGAGTGTACAAACATACAATATCACCGAAAATCACTGAAAGTAATACTTGGTACCCAATAGTAGTGCTATATCAAAGGAAACGGGCACCAAACCAGGTAGAAAAGGCAAACTTCATATATTGTTACCTAATATGACTGGTAACTAGGCAAGCATAAAATAGATTATAAATGGTAATAACACATCTTAGCGTACAAAGTGAATAACAGCAAGGACTAGGCATAAAATGATATTTGGCGTCCAGATCAGCATAAACAGTAGCAAGGCCACCTCGATTGCAGCAGTGAGTAGTAGTAAAAAATTTCTACTGAGTGCTGGAACTATACTGCCAGAAAGTATTTATAGCAGCGATGCTAGTCCTAGACCAACTGGGTATGTACTATCAAAAAGAAAAGGAGGGTGATAGCAGAGAGGGGAGGGGAACAAAGGGGGCTTGCAGAATAATTATTATGGGAGGGGCAGTCTTTTGAAATGTTGTTCAGTCGGCTATCGTTGGGGCCCTTTAAGAGCATTAGTGCACTTTACGACAGTCCCTGTTAACCTGCATGCAGTATAGGTATGGTATACTCTCGGCACAGGTGCAATGTAGATGTGATTCAGATGTGGCAAATGTTCAGTATAATGCGGTCTAGGTTTGGGATAAGTGCGGTAAAAGTGTGGTATGTATTGGGTACACTTGGTGTCCTGCTCTCTGTGGCTCAGTCCCTGCTAGCAGTATCAGTAATGGATGAATAGTCCTTATGCCAGTCCCCGGATCCTGCGGTGACCTCTCGCTGTAAAAGGGGGGCCCCCTCAGTCTCTCAGAATGCTTCCGGAGATTCAGTGGTTGGTAGCAGAGGGTGAGAGAATGCTCTGGCCTCCCTGCGGCAACAGATGCGATTGCTGCAGTCTGTTGCTGCACTGCCTTGGGTGTCTCAGCTGGTCTGGCCTTTTAGCAGTCTGGTCAGTGTGCAGCAGAAGAGCTCTCTCATCGGTTCTCTCAAACTTCAAGCAGAAGAACTTTGACGGTTTAATAAAAATCATCCTTCCACTCCTCCCACTGCACAGTGCATATTCGGATCTGTAGTGTAAGGTAAGGTGACCAGATTTTTTAAATGAAATCCGGGCCCTATTTTTTATTTATTTATTTTTTACTAGTAATGGTGGCAATCAGCAACTCTCTGCCCATCGCCGCAGCCGCCCGCCTCAAAGCCTGTCAAGTCTTACTCTCCGGGCCCCGGCTACTACTGGGTGGGGAGCGGAGAAAGATCACTCCGCCAGGGAAGGCAAGGAGATAAGCAGGCAGACGGCTGACCAGGACTTGAGCCAAGGCAGAAGAACATGCGAGCGGAGCTGAATGGGAATGCGCCTGAAACTGAAGAAATATTCCCTCCGCTCCGACCAGCACATGATCATCAGAAAGGGCCACAGATAATGGAAAAAAATACACCCCCCTAAGCTAGTAGGAGCGGGGGTGTGCAATTCAGAATTTTTATTTTTAATTCTGCACTGACTGTCTTTGAAATTGCCCCTGTTCAAATCCAATCCGGGGACAGACTTGGTCTGGGGACAGTGTCCTCAATCCGGGGACTGTCCCCGGGAACCGGGGATGTCTGGTCACCCTATTGTAAGGAGCCTATTCATCCCATTATATGGCTGCCATCTCCAACCTCAACTCCCAACAGTCCCAGCTCTCAGCATAGACATCTATAGGCTTGCTTGGCTCGAGCTCTCCCCTTGCTGGTCAGAGAAAAATGGTGCGGCATAACATCAGTGTCTCGGTAGAGGAAGCGAAAAATAAAAGGTAATGTCTCCTTCTCCATATTGCAGTAGCCCAGCACCTGGCTACAGACGCCACCAACATGTGACCGTTGTAGGTCTATGATGTCACAAGCATCTCTGCCCCTTTGTATATGTGTAACTGCAGGATGGAGAATCTCCTTTCTCAGCTCACTGGGCAAGTGGGGACACAATCGTGAGAATTTCACGCGGGTTCAGGCATACTGGATTCAGGCCAAGTTTGGATTCAAACCCTGCTAATCTGTAGTCATTATAATTATAGCGCACCCACCCCAGCCTTTACCTGCTTTTCTTAATTTGGCTCCTCCGCAGGAAAGACTGAAGCACACCGCACTAGCAGCCTGTACCCTCCTGGATGGGTAGGTTGAGCGGTGTTAGTTTTCTCGGGCCTGCCTGCGGCTGGTGTTAGAATCCTCCCGAGCTGATCTCGCTTCTGCCTTGGCCAGAAACAAGTCCTTAATTATCCCCAGTAAAGTCACTGTCCACACCAACTGAAAGTCCAACTTCTGTATTTATTTCACATGGATAATAAACAGTCCCTTTAAGAGCAGACAGGTTGAGACGAGACACAGGTCAGATAAGGTGGGAGGGAGGTCCAGGCACAAACGTAATCTTTGTTCTCTTACTGTTCTGATATGCACGAACAAGTTTGGTGTACGATCTTTGTCACAGACCTAATGAATATGAAAGTCGCTGCCACTGATTTGGTGAAGATGGTCACTGCCACTGACCGGGTGAATAGGGCCTTGCCCTATTTGGTCACTGCCACTGACCTGGTGTGCGTAGAGTCACTGCCACTATGACCTACAGAACATGCACTGCCTTCTTGAAGAAGTTGGCCCATGTCAAAGAGAAAAACGTCCCTCCGGAGAGTTACCAGAGGCCCTTACTGTCACCACGACTCTGCGCTGGGTCTTCAGAAAGGGTCACCTCCCTGGCCTCCTCGATCCAAGATGCGGGTCCCCTCGCAAGGCGGTACCCTGGGAGCTCTCGATCCTTAGCTGACCCCAGCCGAAGGTTGCTGGGCCCCGGACCTCCTATTTAGTACCTCACCCCAGACTGAAGGTGTCTGGGATGGAACAGCAACTCCGCCTCCGGGCCTAGGGCACCCGGAGGCGACACACACGCACCCAGGCCTATGGTGCCTGGGCGCAGAACAGCCAACTGACCAGGCCTCCAGGCCTAGGGCACCCGGAGGCGACACACCCAGGCCTAAGGTGCCTGGGTGTGGAACCACAACGATGACCGACCCCCCTGGAAGATGGCCATCCCCATTTTATACCCTCTCCCGACAGGCACAGCAGGTGCCCTGCCATACTACTATCAAGAGGGGACAAGAAAAGGAACAACCCTGTACTGTGGTTCAACCTGGGCCTATGGCAACAGCGCCACCTATAGGCCCTAGGGAACTGTACATCAATACTAACTCCCAGGGCCAGAAATGGTCTATGAACCCTAACAATTTGTGTATCTGAGCCTTATTATCACTCAGATCCTTCCCTTAAATATAGCACCCCGCTACATAAACAAAAACGATAATTGATTTGACCCTATTGGCATAGAACAAAAGTTCAGTGTGACAGAACCCACTGTCACTGTGTGTTTTGGAGGGGGCTGTAGGCTGGCCTCCTACCCACAGACTATAGCCCAGAAGAGACTGAGAGACTTGGGGGCGAAATGGCTTTGAGATAACGTAATGTAATACTCCAACCCCCCCCTCTTGTTGCTGTTGTAGCGGGGTCTCCTTTAAGGCCCCGGGACTCCATTACCCAGAACCCCGTTTGGCCACCGCAGAGACTCATGGAAGGGGCTATTTAAGGAAGAGGCGAGGCGGAGCTCGGCCTCTTTGGACACCGCGCTGCAAGCAACAGCTTCTTCCTGTGCTGCTGCGGTGCAAGGCCTGAAGCCTGGGGCCTTGCATAACTTCCGAAGAGCCTTCCACCCCTACTGCTGAGCCTGGGTGGCGCCTGACTTGTCGAGTGAGGACATCAGTTGGATCAGGGAGCCGATCGTTGCAGACGCTGTGTGCGGATTCACAGCGGGTGGAGGTCCCGGACTGGGATCGCGTCCGGAGTGGTGAGCGGGCACCTGCCCAAACCAATAGACTGTGCCGTGTTTAGGCCTATAGACTGCATAGGCCCACGGTTCGTTTATCTGCTGTTCCCCGGGGGGACCGGTAGCAGGACAGAGTTGGAGTGTCCCCCCCAGTATAGTGTTCCAAGTTATTGCCTGTTGTGGATTACAAATACTTTTCATCAAGTGCACCACCGAAAGCTGGCATGCGAAGAAATCCCTATAGGATGTGACTGAGATTTATTCCATGTCAGGCCTGACCGGGGTGGGGAGTTAGGATATTGTTTAGTGCGCCATAGGGCGCGCATACCATAATAGCTACGCGTGGTGGAGTACCGCACAGCGCCATTATTGTGTGCTGAATTGATTGCTGCAGGGCTCTGCAAGCCAGTTGCATGTGATGTTATGCCTATGCTATTTACTGCAAGAGTAAAACCGTTATATCTAATCTCTCACCTCAGTGTGCTGTCTTGCTGTTTAGAGATTATTTCATGCAATATCATTGAATTTGGTACAAGCTTAACCCTAGACTAACTGTGCCAGAGTGGGTCGAGTAAGATTGCCGGGGGTTGGCGGTACTGTATACAGGGCCCGAAAGCAAACCAGCGGCTCTCTTAACTGGGGGTAGCGTTACACTGTGTTTAATTGTGTTGGGTCATGGCACGTAGACAAAAGTCTGGAGACATCTCCCAGCAGGGGATGTGTAAGGAGGGGATGTCTGCTTATCATAATCCCTTGGTGTGTTTCAACTGTAGTTGTTTGAATATACAAGTGTTGAGTTTCCATTGGTTCTTCCTTGTCCCCTACCTCCTCTATGACAAGGCTAAGGGGAGTGTCCCTAACTGTGTTTAAAAGTGTATGTTTGGTACTTAATAAAGGTTTTTTTGCTCTGCATATTTAACCCTCAACACCTGAATGGCTTGTCTCGTGATTGGGGGGTTAAGGGCTGGTTATTGCGAGTCTGCAGGCTGCGGGTGCGTTTGGAGAACAGGAGACACAGGTCTGGTGGAGGTTCCCATACGGGGTATCCGAGATCCGTCACAGTGGTGGCAGCGGTGGGATATCTGATATCTATTTTCAGACTGGGAGGAAGTGGTATATGACGAAAGCACTCAAGCGGAGTGTGGGACGTTTCGTTACATTCAGAAATATAACTTTTTTTGAACACCTTTCTACTCTTGTATGGCCACCTTTACTGTTTCTACTCTGGAAGAATGTGAGCTTGTAAATAGTTTCTCAGGCTGTTGGGAACCTAGTGAGAACAAATTGAGATCTAACCAACAACAATCAATTAGGCTTTAGCCTCCAAAATCAAGAAAATGTTTGGTTCTTGTCGGAATAAGGTTCACATTTACTGTAACTTTCATAACTATGACTTCTGGAATATTTGTCTCTATAGGATCAGGCGGTATGGCTCTGTTCCTAGACTCGAAAACAAAAACAGTGCACTCCAGTGCAGTTGCTATGCTGGAATGCAAAGATGTTGTGTGGGTGTGTGTTTTCCTTTCACGGGGTGGATTAACACATGGTCCTGAACGGCCGCTGCCAAGGATCCTTAGCCAAGGAGTAGCCTTTGCCAAGCAGGGAGTCCAGATGTCGTCCAGGGGACGGGAAGGGTCAAACCACAGAGGATTATGCTGCCTAGCAAGAGATGCACCAATCCGGCACACTCAGAAATCAGACTTCATTGTGCGCTAATGGGACAAGTGACAACAAGAAAGCTGGAATTTCAGATCTTGTTAAAGGCATGGAGGTGACTACTACTTCTCCCTTTCAAGTGCACTATACGTATTTCATCCAACTTTCACCCAAATCCAAAACTTCTGTCATCACACACGTGTGTGACCTTGTGTATGCAAGTGATGTCACCTTGCAGGCTTGTCAATCGCCTAGGGATCTAATAAAAACGCACAAACTAGGTTAGAGGAACTGGGCTTTCAAGCATCAGAGTTTAACCACTTTAGCCCCGGACCATTTGGCTGGCCAAAGACCAGGCCACTTTTTGCGATTCGGCACTGCGTCGCTTCAACTGACAATTGCGCGGTCGTGCGACGTGGCTCCCAAACAAAATTGATGTTCTTTTTTGCCACAAATAGATCTTTCTTTTGGTGGTATTTGCTCACCTCTGCGGTTTCTATTTTTTGCACTATAAACAAAAATAGAGCGACAATTTTGAAAAAAATTCAATATTTTTTACTTTATGCTATAATAAATATCCCCAAAAAATATATAAAAAAAAACATTATTCTTGACCTTAGGTTTATATGCTATCTATCAGGAGAGGACTAGGCAGACATGTTAAACTGTTAAAAACATGTAACAACAGCAAAGCTGAACAGTACCGCCCAGGGGGCAGTCCCTCTGGCTATAACCCCTCACCCTGCACTCAGCAGCTCAGTTTTTTTCTGCCTAGCATAGGAGTAGGACCTGGCTCCCGGTTGGGACCATTGGTCCTGGAAATTTTTTGCTTTTTTCTCCTTTTTTGATCCTGAGATCTACTATCAACTGCCGGCTGGGTGACAGGCTGGATAATATAGATCCTTGTAGTCTCCCCAGTTTGGCCATCGAGCATGAGCAGACCTTTAGCTACGCGCTGGGTCGGCCATGAAATACCCCGTTTGCGCCAGGGGTGGCCGGTGAGCTATATGCTCCGGGGCACACATTTGACCGGGTTACTGCTGTCTGAGTCACAGTGAGCCGTGGCCGACAGCCACTCCGTACTGCTCGGGTGATGGGTCTGTCTGGAATGCGTCCAGCAGTCCCCGCAGGACGGGTAAGTAGGGTTCCACCTATTTCGGCAGGGTGGAACAGCTAGGCATTCCCGGGGAGGTCGACTAGGGGGTCTCTCACTCTCCCTTTCCTCTCTCCCTGTCCCTTCCCTCCTCCCCATGCTTCTGTGTGAGCTGGGCCTTCTGTGAACCCGACCGGGCGGGGCTCCGGGTCCTGGCTGGGGACTGCGCTGGGTGTCCAGGGTCCGCTCTCCATGTGGGGTGTTGTCTGGCCAGCCTTGTGGGGGGCCTCCGCTCGGAGGCCCATCGTGTTCGCGGCCTTTTTTCTATCACCTCAGAAACAAACGGCGGACATTTTGGCGGATCCGGCGCCATTTTCTTGTAGCCGCGTTAGTGTTAATGCTGAAGCAGCCGGGGGCCATTTTCTTGTAGCTCACGCTCTTTTTTCTGAGGCAGCCAGCGGCCATTTTCTTGTAGCCCCAGCTTAGTTTTGGCCTCTAGCGCTGGGAATGTCTTTCTGAACGGTGCGAACAGCACAGAACGCCTCAAACACAGGAGAACACCTCAGGCACAGGGTGCAGGAGAGAGAGCGGACTGCAACGCTGTGCAGTACCTGGGTCAGGGTGGTGAGTCCTCTGGGTGGCCCCTCAGTCTGTAGCAGCTAGGAGGGTGGACCTTTTTGTGTACCTTGCCTTTAGTCCCTAAGTGGCTGTCAGGCGACAGCATGGCGTGGTCAGCATGGCGTCAGAAGCTGCCGCTTCTTCCCCAGACATCCCTGTGATAGCAACCGGTGCCCCTGCACCTGCGGTGCCTATGGACGCTTTGTCGTAGGTCCTGGAGTCTTTTGTTGCCAGGGTGGAGGTGGTGTGGAAAAAGGGGGGTAAAAAATGCCCCTCCATCTTCTGGGGAAAGCTGTGATTCAGACTCGGGCCTGGCTGTGGCACACGGCCCCTGTTCTGACATGTCAGAGGATGCAGACCAGGACCATTCAGACAGTGAGGAAGACTCCGTGTCCGGGTCAGCACAGGAAAAGGCGCTTGTTGGAGCACTTATCACCGCAGTGCGGGAGACCCTAAAATTGGAGGATACAGTGGGGGCATCTACTGAGGTGTCGGACCCTTTTGGGTCCCACAAGTCGGCCCGCACTGCTAAGGTGTTTCCCTACATAACTTATTTTGATAAGTTTATATACAAAGAATGGGAATGACCGCAGCGGGCCTTTTCGGTCCCAAAACGCATGGCGGTCCATTACCCCTTTCAGGAGAGTGTCCTGAAAAAATGGAAATCTCCCCCGATTGTGGACCCCCCGGTATCCAGGTTAAACAAGGTAACCACGACTCCGGTAGAGGGGACCCCTGCTTTTAAGACACTGCAGACAGGAGGGCCGAGGCAGTGGCTCGGTCCATGTTCACGGTAGTGGGGTCAGCATTACGGCCAGTTTTGGCCACGGCCCTGGTGTCACAGACACTTACCGAATGGGCAAAATTGTTGCACCACGAGTTGGTTGAGCAACAGGCTTCCCCGGTCTGCGTGGAATTGGCCGACCAGTTGGTACTTGGCCTCAAGTATGTCTGCGATGCGGCCTTAGTTACAGCTCCCTTGCTTTCCAGAGCCTCCGTATCGGCTGTGGTGCTACGCTGCCTGATTTGGCTAAAATGCTGGTCCACGGACCAGACTCCCAAGAAGGCTCTGGCGGATTTGCCCTTCCAGGTAGAGATGCTATTTGGAGCCTCGCTGGATGACATTATTAAAAATGTCACTGGGGGTAAGAGCACACTGCTCCCACAATCCAGAAAAGGTAAGGAGCCACGCCATAGGCCAGGGCCCTCCTTTCCCACTCTGAAGCGTTTTCTTCGTCACCCCGGGCCCCCAGGTAAGCGTTCCCAGGCCGACAAGGGGCCAGCTGAGGGACAAAAGCGTCCCTGGTTTTGCAAGCCAAACAAGCCTGCGAACAAATCTGCGACAGCATGAAGGTTTACCCCAGCCCGACTTTCGGGTGGGAGGTCGCTTTCGCGAGTTTGCAGCTCGGTGGACCTCCCTGCTTTCTGACCAGTGGGTTTGCAAAGTGGTTTCATCAGGTTACAAGATAGAATTTCTTTCTTGTCCACCAAACAGATTTTTTTCCCTCCAACTTTAATCTTCCTCCGGTTTGTCGGAACGCCCTGTTTGGGGCAGTGCAGGACCTGCTGATGCGCGGGGTAATAGTACCTGTGCCGCTGCCGGAAAGGTTTCAGGGATTCTACTCCAATCTGTTTGTAGTCCCAAAAAATTACGGGGTCCATCCAATCCTGGATCTCAAGGCCCTCAACACCTTTGTAAAAGTACGAAGGTTCAGGATGGAATCAGTTCGCTCTGTGGTCGCTTCACTCCATCCGGGGGATTTTCTGGCGTCCTTGGACTTGCATGTCCTCATATACGTCAGGCATCTGAGATTTCTGCGCTTTGCAGTAGGGGACCAAGGGTTTTCACCAAGGTGCTCGCCCCGATTTTGGCTCTGCTGAGACAGCGAGGAATCGCTATCGTGGGCTACCTGGACGACCTCCTTCTGACAGCTGCTTCAGACTCAGAATTAGAGGAGGATGTGGCTATAGCCAGTCAGACCCTTCAAGAGTTTGGTTGGGTACTGAACCTGCAGAAGTCGTGTTGATGCCGACTCAGCGCCTGGAGTACCTGGGCTTGATTCTGGACTCCTCAGAGGCGAGAGTTTTTCTCCCTTTAGAAAAGTTGCAGACTCTTCGGGCTGCGGTGAAACTGTTGGCATCCCGCAAGTGGTTGTCGCTGCGCTTTTGCATGCGAGTCCTGGGTCTAATGGTAGCCTCCTTCGAGGCGGTACCATATGCTCAATTCCACCCTCGAGTCTTGCAGAAGGAGATCCTGTCCGAATGGGATAAATCTCCGTTGTCCCTGGATTGTCAAATCCGGGTGAGCCAACTAGTCAGGGCTTCCATGGTCTATTGGCTGAGATCTCCAGCCCTTCAGTCCGGAAAGTCGTTCCTTCCCTTTCACTGGATGGTGATCACGACGGACACCAGCCTTACCGGTTGGGGGGGAGTTTGGGGCATACAGTCGACACAGGGTTGCTGGACGCAGGAAGAATCCCGCCTGCCGATCAATGTGCTGGAACTTCGGGCGATCAGGCAGTGCCTCTCCACATGGTCACAGAGGCTGCAGGGACGTCCAGTCAGGATCCAGTCAGACAACGCCACGGCAGTGGCGTATGTCAACCATCAAGGAGAAACAAGAAGCTCGGCTGCTGCATTGGAGGTCGCTCACATCCTGCGGTGGGCAGAACTGAGCGTGCCGGCTCTATCGGCCGTATACATTCCGGGCGTAGAAAACTGGCAAGCGGACTACCTAAGTCGCCAGAGAGAAGTTCGTGGGGGGTAATCTTACCCATAGAATTTAGAAGGTATATCAAATATTTTAGGTGTTCAAGGAGCCATGAGGATAAAAGGAAACTTCTAGACAGCCGCACTCCAAAAAAATATTTTGCCTTTAATTATAAAATGGGATCAAAAATATGATTAAGCACTGATTGATAGTGTGAAACGCGTCAGCTCTTCTGTCCGTTCTGCTGTGGCATGTATTTTTGATCCCATTTTTTATAATTAAAGGCAAAATATTTTTTTGGAGTGCAGCTGTCCAGAAGTTTCCTTTTTATCCTCATTGCTATACGCATTGCCAGCACCTGTGGCTTCTGATTTGGAGAAGAGGTTCATTACAAACTGATCTACCTGGAGCGGTGACTCCCTTTCCATATCTGTTCAAGGAGCCAGCTATTAGGCTTGTGCAATTCGTTTCGTAACGAATCGAAATTCGTCCGAATTTAGCAACTTTCGGACATTCGGAAGCATTCGAATTTCCGAACAAAGCAATTGCGAATAAAACCGAATCCGAAATAAATTATACCGCAAAATAGCAAATGCCCGAATGTCTTCGGCATAATTCGTTATGAAAAAAGTTACGAATGTACGAATCCATTCGAAGCACAATAACACTCACTCTGCTCTCTGCTTCTCCCTCACCATGCTGAACTCCCTCTCAAAATGGTGTACAGGGGGCGGAGGCTATAGCCGCATGAAAAAATGAAAGTAAAATACGAGATTTCGAATCCATTCGAAGCACAATAACACTCTGCTCTGCTCTCTGCTTCTCCCTCACCGTGCTGAACCCTCTCAAAATGGTGTACAGGGGCGGAGGCTATAGCCGCATGTAAAAAACGAAAGTAAAATACGAGATTTCGAATCGTTACAAATAACCGCAATGTATTTAGAAAAGTACAAATCCATTGGAAGCACATTAGGCATAATAGGCAGCGTCGTTGTGAGAGAGACACGGAAAATTACGAATCAACGAACCCAAAAAAAGTTACGAAATTAGGAGTGTTGGCCAGAATCAAAGAAAAACAACGTACCCTACCGAAAGTACGAATTATAAATCAACTAAAAATTCAACGAAAAATTACGCTTGCGAAAATACGAATTAGTCCGAACACGAAAAATCCCGTCTAGCAAAATTACGAATGATTACGAATCAACAGGACCGAAAAGAAACGAAGCGAAACTAAACGAATGTTTCCGTTGTGCACAAGTCTACCAGCTATTAACTTAGATGCCCCTTGTAGCAAATTGCGTTAAGATTATTCCAAAATGGTAGGAAGAAAACGGTAAACAGGGGGGAGGAAACACTAGTTCAAAAGTCAGAATCTATTTCCTTAAGAGTTGATATGTCTGTCACCTTTCAGTTAGTACCATATATGTGGTCACTGAAACCAAAAATATCACACTGCAATCGGGCAGAAAACCGGTGTATAGTCCAAAAATGGAATATGAGCCCTTAAAACCGTTGTGTTTTACAGAAACATATGGTATTGCCCCCTGGGAGAAGACGCATGCTCATCTCCCAGGGGGCAATACCATATGTTTCTGTAAAACACAATGGTTCCAAGGGCGCATATTGCCTTTTTGGACTATACACCGTTTTTCTGCCCGATTGCAGTGTGATATTTTCTCAGACGGGGCACTCGAGAAGAGGAGGAGCCAGGAGCACCGCTGAGGGACCCCGGAAGAGGAGGATCAGGGCTACTCTGTGCTAAACCAACTGCACAGCGGAGGTATGTATGACATGTATGTTTTGTTTTGTTTTTTAAAACCCTGAACCTTTCCAACCCCTTTAAGTGACTAAACTTCCCTCATTTACAGACCGAAGTTCATTCCTTTGATCTAAAGAACAAAATGTTACAATGTTTATAGTTAACTCATCGGCTGAGGAATGTTGTGAAACTTGGCAGATTGCCTGTGTTTTTGGGGGTTTTTTTGGACAGCTGTCGACTTCAGCAGAGAACTCTGCATAGAATCGGGAAAATGCTTTGATAAAATCGCGAGGGGGGAAGAATCGCGATCTCGATTCTTAACGATTAATTGCGCAGCTCTACCTTGCCGGTTTAAAAAAAAAAACAGCCGTTTACTACCACTTTAAAATACGTATCTAAACGCCCAATGTGCATGGCCTTACTGAACTGGGTTTAAAGGCATACACACAACATAAAAACGACTGCACAGAGCTCAAGATTGATGTGACATCTAGGGGATAAATGTTTGTCCAGGAAAAAGATCTGGTCACTGATGAGGCCTGAAATAATGGCTCCAGTCTCTTGTAAAGTAAGAAGGATGAAGACATTGCTAGCTTCTTTTTTTTTTTTCTGTGAAAGCTGAATATGGGTTTTATTTTTATAGTGGCGCTGATCCAGCTTGAATCAATATAACTAAGCATAGGCCATACCTGTGGGATCAATGGCGAAACAGTAGATTTTTTGCTTAGCCTAATTTTTTTTTTTTTCCCCATGTAATGCTTTAAGAGATTAAAAATTGTGATTTATGTAAGGTTAAAATCCTTCTCTCTGAAATGGCGGTCTTCAAATAAAATCCTAACCTCCGTTAATGACCCATTACCCCTGAGGTTATACAACATTTACATAGGGACAGCTGCACTTAAAAAAAAAACTCAGTTAATTGGATGTATAAGATAAACAACCGTTTCAACATCCTAGCTCAGATTTTATTGGCCCAGTAAAATAACTATTTACTCCTAGCATAAAGTACTTTGTAGATACATTCGCATATTGCTAAAGTTTTTTTTATTTGAGGTTTGCATGATGTAACAGAGTGATCACTCTGGCTGTACAGTTTAAATATACAGTATGTATTTCAACATAATTTTTGACAGTTTGCCATAACATTTCTTAATTTAATTTTTTATATTTTTATATTTTTTTTTATTCTTTATTTTTTTGTTTTTATTGTATTCCTATTTTATATCTTATTTTATTATACTTTTATCATACTCTAAAATACTAGCATTGTTAAAATGTTAACCGCTTCCGGACCAGCTGCCGCAGTTTTACTGCGGCAGGCTGCCTCCCCTGCGCCAGCCGTCGTAGCTGTGCCCGAAGCGTGTCCCCGGAGCCGATGCGAGTGCCCGGTGGTCGCGATGACCGCCGGAACACCCGCGATTGCTCGTTACAGAACGAGAACGGGGATGTGTGTGTGTGTGTGTAAACAACACACAGATCCCGGTTCTCTCAGGGGTGAGGAGACTGATCATGTGTTCATACAATGTATGAACACCGATCAATCTCTTCCTCTAGTCAGTCCCCTCCCCCTACAGTTAGAACACACATTAGGGAACACAATTAACCCCTTGATCGCCACCTAGTGTTAACCCCCTTCCCTGCCAGTGACATTTTTACAGTAATCAGTGCATTTTTATAGCACTGATCGCTGTATAATCGCCAATGGTCCCAAAAATGTGTCTAAAGTGTCCAATGTGTCCGCTATAATGTCGCAGTCCAGATAAAAATCGCAGATCAGCGCCATTACTAGTAAAAGAAAAAAATAAATAAAAATGCTATAAATCTATCCCCTATTTTGTAGACGCTACAACTTTTGCCCAAACCAATCAATATACGCTTATTGCGATTTTTATTACCAAAAATATGTAGAAGAATACGTATCGGCCTAAACTGAGAAAAAAAATGGCTTTTTTACAAAAAAAATGGGGATATTATAGCAAAAAGTACAAAATATTGTGGTTTTTTTTCAAAATTGTCGCTCATTTTTGTTTTGTAGTGCAAAAAATAAAAACCGCAGAGGTGATCAAATACCACCAAAAGAAAGCTCTGTTTGTGGGAAAAAAAGGACGTCAATTTTGTTTGGGAGCCACGTCGCACGACCGGGCAATTGTCAGTTAAAGCGACGCAGTGCCGAATCGGAAAGAAAATGGCATGGTCATTAAAGTGGATGTAAAGCCACTCTCATCCTTTCTAAACTACTGCCATAGTGCTGATCTATAAGGATATAGATGCCTCCTGCATGTATCCTTATCTGTCAAATGTCTCCCCTCTGTCTGTTATAAGAACTGAAAAACTGCAGATTCTGTGGGTGGGTCTGTTGTCTGGAGCTTGGTGGGTGGAGTCGTGATGTCAGTAGACTCCCCGCCCACCTCTACACTCCCCTTGTCAACATGCATTTTCTCCTGTGTATTCCTTACACTGAACTTCTGCTATGATCACTAACATCCAGTCAAAATCCAGAAAAGTAACCACATGACTTCAGAAAAGGAGTGGGGGTGGGAATTAAAAAATAATGCCTGTCTCAGGCTAGTGCACGAGATATGTAAATAACCTGTCACTCACAGCAAGGGGGAAGAATGGACAAAAGTTCTCCTGTTTGCCCATTTATCTCACTGAAAAACGAAAAGAGGATTGCTCAGAGCTGGATTAACTTTGTGGCAAGACCTGGCACAGATGATAGGAAATCTTATACACTACATTGTGACAGCAAAAAAATAAATAAAAAAAATTGGGTTTACATCCACTTTAAGGGGGGAAATCTTCTGGGGCTGAAGTGGTTAAACTGTAAAATAGTCCAACTGTTCATCCACGCTTAACAATTACTATTATGTTAAGAGTACAAATTATTATTATCAGATGAACCGCTCATACCGTATTTACCATTCTTCCAATATAAGCGTTTTTTTTTACACATTCTGTAAAATAACCTCTTGTTTGTACAGATCATCCAGAAAACAATAACAATTATAGAAAAAAAATGTTTCCAGACAATTCTTTCTCTCGGTCGATTGTTCATTTACAAAAAATAGCATGAATCAGGAAAATACAGCATTATGGCCAATAGATGGAGCTATGATCATAGTAAATAAGTTTTTGTTTTTGTCATATGATCATCCGCTCCCTCTATGGCTATAATACGGTATTTTCTTGATTCGCACTATTCTTATATGAATGAAGAACATGTGTCCTGGAGAGGAAATAACTTAGCAACATTTGATTTACCAGGCATTCGCACAGAGCAAATATACATGCAGTTTCGCAGGAGGAATAGTTTTGCATTTTTTTTTTTTTTTTGTAAATACAGTCCTTAACGTTAAACACTTTGATTTAAATTTTCTTCAGGCCATTTAAAGCAGGGGTCTCAAACTGGTGACCCTCCAGCTGTTGCGAAAACTCCACGTCCCATGAATCATTGCAAGGCTGAAGGTTACAAGCATGACTCCTGTTCAGGCAGAGGCATGATGGGACTTGTAGTTCTGCAACAGCTGGAGGGCCACCAGTTTGAGACCCCTGCTTTAAAGAGTTGACCAAAGGGAACCACTTAGGTGTTTCAGAACTGAACTCCCAAGAAAAATGCTTAAATTACACAGCTGAAATACACATTTGTAATCTGCCTTATCTGCCGGGATATCTTGTCCATCCAATTTTTATGATTCCTACACCTCTGCCAGACAGCATAGCCAGAAGGGTGGCACCACTTTCTCTATTAGGGTTAAAGAATGCAGTAGTGTCACCTTCTTACCATGGGGAAGCAATGAACAAAACCATTGAGGTCTCATTCATATAGGCAGCAAAGGTGCAGTAAAACAGGTGGATGACCTGTGTTTTTACTGCCCCCCCCGACCACCCACCTAAAATCTAACATGGCAGCTGGAGGGCTTCATACACATGCCATGACTTCAGTGCTGTGCTTAACAGCTGTTGCAAAATGTAGCTAATTGCCACCTGTCAAACTTGCCAATTTAAGTCAATGGGACTGCATCGCAACGGTATGTCAAACACTTGGTTTGTGGTTGCGGCGTGGAATTCCCATGCAAAATCCCACTTCAGCTGTTAGAAAAAAAAATAAAAAATAAGACATTAACCACTTCCCACCCGACCACTGCACATATACGGCCAAGTGGGTGCTTCCTCCTGAGTGGACGTTCAGGAACATCCCTCAGAAGGAGGGGGATCGTGCGCACGTGTGCCCGCGCAGTGGCGCGATCCCGGTGCGCTCGTGTCACCCGGACACGGCGCATTTTCGATCGGCAGGAGGGCTCTGTGATTGGCCCTCCTGATCACATGATGGCTGTGTCCAATCACAGCCGTCATGTAATGTAAATAGAGAGCCGGTTTCTAGGCAATCGGCTCTCCTCATACAGAAGATGTCGGTGAGGAGAGGAGAGCGGATCTCGGCAGCCGGCCGGTGATCAGTGAGTATGAGCTGCTTTTTACAGCTTTTTACACACTGATCACCGGCCCAGTGTCCCCACACAATGTAAACACACAAGTCCCCAAAATAGTGTCCCCAAAACATATGTCCTCACACACATGTCCCCACACAGTAAAAACGCCTGTCCCTCACATATGTCCCAGTAAAATCATCTGTCCCAATGATCATCTGCACACACATGTCCGTGATCAACCTGCGCACATCTGTACATGATCATCTGCACACACATGTCCGTGATCACCTGCGCACATCTGTACATGATCACCTGCACACACATGTCCGTGATCACCTGCGCACATCTGTACATGATCATCTGCACACACATGTCCGTGATCACCTGCGCACATCTGTACATGATCATCTGCACACACATGTCCGTGATCACCTGCGCACATCTGTACATGATCATCTGCACACACATGTCCGTGATCACCTGCGCACATCTGTACATGATCATCTTCTCACACATGTCCGTGATCACCTGCGCACATCTGTACATGATCATCTGCACACACATGTCCGTGATCACCTGCGCACATCTGTACATGATCATCTGCACACACATGTCCGTGATCACCTGCGCACATCTGTACATGATCATCTGCACACACATGTCCGTGATCACCTGCGCACATCTGTACATGATCATCTGCACACAAACCAATTATTAAACACTTAACAGGATTTTTTTTACCAAAGACATGTAGCAGAATACATTTTGGCTTAAATTGATGACAAAATTAGATTTTATTGGATTTCTTTTAAAATAGAAAGAAGAAAATATTGTTTTTTTTCCAAATTTCCGCTCTTCTTTTTTCAATTATATCGGGGAAAAAGAAAATGGAGTCCTGAAAAAATACCACCAAAAGAAAGCTCTATTTGTGTGAACAAAGTGATAAAAATTTCATTTGGGTAAAGCGTAGCATGACCGCGCAATTGTCATTGAAAGTGCGAGAGCGCTGAAAGCTGAAAATTGGCCTGGGTAGGAAGGGGGCAAAAGTGCCCAGTATTGAAGTGGTTAAAGGGGTGGCAGTGTTGCCTCCTGAGTGCCTGTAAACCTCTACACGGCTGCCTCTGAAAAGTGATCCAGTGCAGATCACCTTTCAGGAGGATGGTTAACACTTTGCATATTTCTTCTAGCAACATGCTACCTACGGGCACATCCAACACTTATCCTCTATTACCGCCCCCCCCCCCCCCCCTCTCTCCCAGTCTGTTGTGCAATGGATGACAGAAGGCTAATCCATAAGACAGATTCAGGTACTTCTATTACCGGTACTTGTATTTAAAAATACATTTAAACTATTTAATGGAATAATGAACCGCATTCATTTTATGTCTGTCCGGAGTTCAGCTTTAACCCACGGAAATTTACCCATAGCTAAATATTGGTTTTGGATCTCCCTACCCATTAAATGCCAACAAATCTGTCAAAAGTAAATTATATGAGATTTTTTTTTTTTATATGTTCTTTGCTCCATAGGAAAAAACAAGGAAGAGTGAGAAATCCATAAAAGAATGACAAATATCCGTGTCTAGGCAGTATAAGGTATGTGTATATCCATACTAAGCCTATAAAACGCTTTGAATTCCATGTGTCACTGACTCCACAAGGCTTTAACATATGATTCTTTTAATATGCTTTCCCGACTCGTTGAAGTTAAAGGGAAAGTATAGGTTTTTTTTTTTTTTTTTTTTGCTCTATTTCTTTTTTGAAACGTTCGACAATTTTATAAATGGCTACTTTATGGTATGAATATTATTTGTATGAAATCAGATGTAGCAATATGGACTACAATTGCAACGAACAGTTATTCCCTGCCCTATCTGTATATTTGTGTAGCAGGGTCCTAGATTTAGGGGAAGTGTTTGAGTGGTAGTTGTGCTCAAACACCCCAATTGTCAGGATTCTATCAACCATTTTTGTCCGCAGGGAGAATATCGATGTATAGTTCCCTGTGGCCTGTAGGTGGCGCTGCCATGGTAGGCCAGGGTTGAACCGCTGATACAGTGCTGTGTCTTGTGTGTCCCCTCTCAGCAGCCGTACAGTGGGTGTGGCAGGCCTGCTGTGCCTGCTGGGAGAGGATATAAAAGGGGCAGTTGCTGCCTGTTCGGGGTTCTGTCTGTTCTGACGTGGTCGGGGGTCCTACCCCAGGGAGTGTGTTCCTGTCCGCCCTGGGCACCTTTGGCCCAGGGGCAGAGGTCGGTGAATCAGTCCCAGGCACCTTTAGTCCTGGGGCTGCAGCAAAGGCCTTGGGCCCAGCACCTTCGGCTGGGGCCCATCAAGGATCGAGGAATCCCAAAGTGCCGCCTTGCGAGGGGACCCGCATCTTAGACGAGGAGGCCGGGGGAGGAACCATTCCGAGGGTCCGTGAGAAGTCACGGTGAAGGAAGGGTCCCGGTAACTCTCTGGAGGGATGTCTTCTCCTTGCAAAGAGGTCAAGCTTTGAAACACCAAGTTCACCAGGTCTGTGGCAGAGACCAAGTTCACCAGGTCTGTGGCAGAGACCAAGTTCACCAGGTCTGTGGCAGAGACCAAGTTCACCAAGTCTGCGGCAGAGACTGTGCGGTTAAGTTAGAGTACCATTTGGCTGCTAGTCCCTGTAACGGCTGCCCAAGTATGAAAGGGGTTAACGCCATTTAAGATATTCCCTCTCTGGACACACATCCACTGCCGATCCTCCACAGTCAGGCGACCGCTTCCCATAGGATTAATCCTTCCAAACATACGAGACAAACACTCTGTGTTGAAGTTCCAAAAACAGGGAATTAATTTATTACCAGCGCATGATAAACACATTTCTCTTCAAAAAATCCTTCCCTCCCATCCTTGGGGAACAGGGCGGGTTAAACTGTCCAATGACAATGGTCATACAGGTCAGGTGTGTTCAAACTTCTCTTTCAGTAAACAGTCTTAGCAGGAGGGGTGATTTCCCCCCCCTCCTCACAGAAAGACACTTAAACATCCCATAATAGGCAGCCAGACGGTCTACCAAGCTCCAATCCACATCACCACAGTAGCAGACTTTATTACCACAAGCCACAATAGACAATAGAATGCAATCACACCCCATCACAGCAAATATTACAGCCCACACACAATATACACCCAATATATGTATATACAGCATTGAATATGACTATCCCAGATCATGGTGGGATTCTCATTCCCCCTGTGCCCCCAGTGACCCCTGTCACAGTCCCTATCTAGGGAGACTATCCAGAGGGGCTGAGTCTGTTTGAGAAGCCAAGCAGTGAAGTGTATTACGTTTGTGCCTGGACCTCTCTCACACCTTATGCTGTCCTGTCCTCTTGCTCCAACCTTTACTTATCAGAGACTGTTATTTATGAGAAATAAACTCTACGTTGGAGTTACAGCTGGTGTGGACCTTCAAGTCACTGGGGGGGAAACCAGGACTTATCTTTATATTAACCATAGAGGTGAGAATAATTCTCTGGAGGATTCTGGTTTTCTGGCTGTGGAGACCCGCCAACAACACCGCTCAACCTCCTCACACAGGAGGGTACGGGCTTGTGGCGTGGTGTGCCCTCTCTACCTGCGAGGATCCAAAGGCAGGTGAAGGGTGTGAGTGCGCTACATTATATTATCCCTCTAGTGCCCGGTGTTACTAAACTGACATCATATTTGGGAGCCTAACCAAAAGGGATTGTGGGATTGGTAGTTCCACCAGATCTATCCATACTACACAGAGGGGGTGGCTGGAGAAAGGGGGGCGGTGCCCGTGCGCCCATAATTGACGCACTGCCGCTGACGTCATCAAGTAAAGTCCAGGCAGTGCATCATCCCGACATAGGAAGTCTGGATCCACCAGCTGCCTGGACTGATGGCAGTCTCGGCCTCTCAGCGAGCCGCTGAGACGGACGCTCCCAGCCCCTCCACAGCCCAGCGCTCCAGTGAGCATGGAGGAGGAGAGCAGCTGACTGACAGGCAGCAGCTCTCTACTCGGGGAGCCGAGAGAACCGAGCCATCGGCGGTGTTCTGTGGCTCGGTTCTCAGTGAAAAGGTGGCATGGGGACAGATGCCGCATTGGTCCGATGCTGCATCCACCTAGGTAAGTATGAAACTGTCTGGCATGAGTATGTATGAATTATTTGTTCTCTGTATATTTAACAGACTATGAAAAAAGGTTAAACCATTTTATTTTTTAAACCTGAAAATAATATATAATTATGAAAAAATTTGAAGTTCGGTCTGGATTCTAGTTGTACACAAAATTCAGATGACGTTGAGGAAACATTCTGATTTTAGCACAGGTACAGCGTTGGCTGTGTAGCGGGTATGTACTTTCCCGGGTGTAAATTTGAACCTGACAGAGACATTGGTGATGTGTAATTCCCTGCAGCCCAGCAGGTGGCTCTGTCGCCCTGGGCTGGGGTTGAATCATTGCTGTGTGTCATCCCTCTTTTTTGTCCTCCCTCGGCAGCGGTATGGTGGGGCGGGGAACCCACTGTGCTTGCTGGGAGAGGGTATAAAAGGGCAGGCCATCTTTGTCATGGGGAAGTCCGAGGCACCTTCAGCCTGTGGACGGTGGTTTGTGTCGGTTCTCTAGGCGGGCCTAGGCCTAGAGGACAGCCGGAGGTCGTGTTCCATCCCAGGCACCTTTAGCCTGGGGTGAGGTACTCAGATGGAGGTCTGGAGCTCAGTGCCCAACACTGAGTTCCGCGAGGGAAGGAGATCCTAGGGAACCCCGGGAGTGGGTACCCGAATCCGGAAGGCGTAATGGACCGGGGGGAGCTCCTCACTTGAAGACCTGGTGCAGCATATTGCCAGTGACGGGTGAGCCTCTCATCGGAGACCGCCTGGAAGGAAATTCCCCCTTCGCTCGGAGACCGCAACCCACTTTCAGGGAGGAAAGTGGAGAACACATTGTGTCTGGGCCTACTCGCATCCACACCTCCTTTTCTGTTCTGTTTCTACCAAGGGAGTTCAACTGTTTGTGTTTATTCAAGAAGAATAAAGGAGTGTTGAACTTTAAAGGTGTGGGGCTCATTTCCTGACAGACATTGTTCAAGGTAACTCTTGGTGGAGGCTCCAGGTGCACAACACTGACCCGAAGGTAAAAGAACTTTGCTTATATCACACTGACACCTGTGGTGAAAGCCAGGCGTGGTGTCCCCGCTCCCTTCCCCTCTAAGGTACCCCTAGACAAGAGACAGACGAACTGAAGAAAGAGAGGGGCGTAAGGAGGGCGCTACAAGTGGGGGCTCGGGTCCGGTATAGTGTTTGTGCACCACAGTATTGAACGTGTCTGCTGGAAGAGTTACGCGAGTAGGCAGGCCTTCATTGGCCGAAGTGCATCCCTGCTCGAAGTCGTGGACATGACCCAATGAAGGGAAAGGCCCGCGCAGAAGAGTGGAAAGAGGGGGAAGTTCAGCCGTGTGAAGTAGTACACGTGGGGGCTTCTATTGCACTGCGCCACCAGGCACACCCCCCATCGCTTAGTTCGTGGGCGTGACTCAGAAACAGAAAAGAAGAAAAGCCCGCGAGCTGGAGCAAAGGGGAGGAGTCCAATACGTGAGAAGGACTACACGTGGGACGTTGGCGCAAAAACTTTGCAGTGTGCGATGGATCAGCAACAGGTCGCCATGTTCGGACATACATCGTGGATTCCAGTTCACCCTTCCACCACGACATTGACTGCTGCTGCTCCGGTAACAGATACGGGGATCCGGCTAAAGCCAAGGGGTCGATTCGCCCTGTATTCGTGCATGGACGTTGAGGCCCTGGGTGTGATTTTGTCCCGGCTGTTCGGGACTGGTGTGCCAACTGAAGCCATTCGGGTGATGCGAGGCCTGTGGGGAGTTCCTGTTCAAAGTGGATTCGGCGGTTGAGAAGCCAAGAACCATCTACCCTGGCCGTGCTACGGCAACACCACTCAGAGAGGAGGAATCACTGCTGTGACAGCCATCCCTGCGCACACTGCAGCGACCGCGGAGGAGGTCGTAAAAACTCAACGGGAGAAATCCGAGGATGCTGACTCGGTCACCACGATCTCGCAGCGTCCACCACCGAAGAGAAAGACCGGCATGGTAGCCCCGACCAGCGGTTGTGGTGGACCGTCTCGCCCGCTTACGCCCGGCCCGGATGGATCTGTCGTCAAGAGTTCCGGACGTCCCGTTTCAAGTAAAGGCCGAGGTAAGCCTGGCGGAGAGATTTGGTGTGTGGGAAGAGGTGAAAGCTCGGTCTCCACTACAGCATACCTGCCTGCGGAGGAGTGTGACACTTCTGACCTAGAGTCGCTCTCGGACATGGGAGACGACGTTGCGACGATGAACTGTTTGCAGAAAAGGGCTGGGACAAAGTACCTCTCGCTTCATTCCGGAGGACCAGGGATCCACCCATGTCTACAGGGGAAAGTACACCCCGGGTGGAGGCACCAGCGCCTGAAGAGAGGTCCCATCCCCAGCCTGCCTCTACATCCCCGGTGCCATCTGTACCGAAGACCGGGGAAAAGAGACTGTTACTGCGGGCACCAATGCCCAGATCAGATGTGATCAAGGTCCCTCGCCACCCGGACTCAATAGTTTTGCCTGGCGAAGGGAACAAAGCTACCATGCCTCCTTTGGCGAGACTACAACGCCTATTTGGCCAGAAGGTTGCTGCGGAGTAAGGATGGGAGTATCCATACTTGTCGAAGGAACTGCTCTATGAGGTGGAAGTGTGCCGGGAGCGCTGGTACAATGACTTTGTGTGGACCCACCTTCAGGTTCCCCACGCCCGCAGGTACCTGGCATGCTCTCCAAAGGCCTCTCAACATTTTAAAGACTGCAAGGCAGAATGGATGTTGGGACGGCACATCCATGCAGACAAGGTGTTGATCCGGCGCAAGGAAGGAGAAGATGTGGAGTATAATCTGGAGACCATGGATCAACACTTGAAGCCACTTGTTCTGCTGCATCCCCGTTTTTACCTGTAGGAGAGAAGAGACTCCGTTCTTATCATGCTGCTGAACTTTCTGGGGCCCGTTGCTTTTGTGCCCAAAGAAATGAAGGACTGTTCCTGTTGTTCTTCACTTTCTACAAGAGATCATGGACTCTGGGTAGATAGGGCCAAAGAAGAGAGGAAAGTTCCACGAGTGCAGTTACCGCGGTGCTGTCACCAGGTGGCAGTGTTGCGCAACGTTAAACACTTTTCACACACTCACTCTTTGGAGAAAAGGGATTTCTTCCCGGAGAAGTTTCTTTTCTCTCACACGAATACATGTGTCAGGGTTATGTGTGTTGATTTCTTTCTTTCTTTTCCCTCTGCAGGAGAACATCCCATCAAGACCACTGAGGATGGGGTGGGTCTTAGTCAGGATGGGGGGGAAGTAAAATGTGAATATGTGATTCAAAGTTATGATTTAATGCTGTTGTTTTCTCTTCTGTCTTTATTCCCTTTTTATTACAGGGCTCAGACACAGTGTTTTAGTTGGGTAGTTTTTCTAAAAGTTTTATTTTTGTGCAATTGTTAGTTGGTCTCTGGATTGGATTATGTCAGCCGTTGAGGGCATGATTTACTCCAGACACTGGGGACCAGTGTCAAACCACCAGGGGGAGTGTGTAGCGGGTATGTACTGTCCCGGGTGTAAATTTGAACCTGACAGAGACATTGGTGATGTGTAATTACCTGCAGCCCAGCAGGTGGCGCTGTCGCCCTGGGCTGGGGTTGAATCATTGCTGTGTGTCGTGCCTCCTTTTTGTCCTCCCTCGGCAGCGGTATGGTGGGGGCGGGGAACCCGCCGTTCTTGCTGGGAGAGGGTATAAAGGGGCCGGCCATCTTTGTCACGGGGAAGTCCGAGGCACCTTCAGCCTGTGGACGGTGGTTCGTGTCGGTTCTCTAGGCGGGCCTAGGCCTAGAGGACAGCCGGAGGTCGTGTTCCATCCCAGGCACCTTTAGCCTGGGGTGAGGTACTCAGATGGAGGTCTGGAGCTCAATGCCCAACACTGAGTTCCGCGAGGGAAGGAGATCCTAGGGAACCCCGGGAGTGGGTACTCGAATCCGGAAGGCGCAATGGACCGGGGGGAGCTCCTCACTTGAAGACCCGGTGCAGCATATTGCCAGTGACGGGTGAGCCTCTCATCGGAGACCGCCTGGAAGGAAATTCCCCCTCGCTCGGAGACCTCAGCCCACTTTCAGGAAGGAAAGTGGAGAACACATTGTGTCTGGGCCTACTCGCATCCACACCTCCTTTTCTGTTCTGTTTCTACCAAGGGAGTTCAACTGATTGTGTTCATTCGAGAAGAATAAAGGAGTGTTGAACTTTAATGGTGTGGGGGCTCATTTCCTGACAGACATTGTTTAAGGTGACTCTCGGTGGAGGCTCCCGGTGCACAACACTGACCCGAAGGTAAAAGAACTTTGCTTACACCACACTGATACCTGTGGTGAAAGCCAGGCGTGGTGTCCCCGCTCCCTTCCCCTCTGAAAGGTACCCCTAGACAAGAGACAGACGAGCTGAAGAAAGAGAGGGGAGTGAGGAGGGCGCTACATAAATAGCTCACCGACTTTCACATACTTGTTTAAGCACATACTAAATTATATGCAAAAAAGATCAAAGTATTTTATAGTATTTAAAAACCACAAGGAATTGTTATTAATGTTTTGCAGGAGCTTCCTGTAATGTAGACCGGTCACTGCTCTCTCTCCTTGTGCAGGGTGACTGGTCTTGTTTCCGCCCCTCTCCTCTAGTTTTCTGCAGGCAGCCTGCAGTGGGTGGGGCCTGTCGGGTTCCTCCCACAGCTCTGCTTTCTGTTTAGGCTAAGTACAGCATGATGATGCCACTGCTACTTTGACAAGGTAATATTTGGTTTGTAAAGGTATTTGGTGCACACAAAAGTGGATTTATATCCTTTTTGTGGCTATTAATCATAAAAGGGGGGGAATTGGGGAATTGTGGGACTTTTTATGAAGCTCATGGTAACAAAATGAATAGAATGGTGGATATTAAAGTATTTAATAATGCGTAGATGCATGTTTACATACATTACATTTCATATACATATAAATGCAGACTTCCATAGTAATATATCTGTTATCAACATATTTATAAACATTAAAGGGGTTGTAAAGGTACAATTTTTTTTTCTAAATAGCTTCCTTTACCTTAGTGCAGTCCTTCTTCACTTACCTCATCCTTCCATTTTGCTTTTAAATGTCCTTATTTCTTCTGAGAAATCCTCACTTCCTGTTCTTCTGTCAGGACGCCCACTATCACACAGCTCCTTTCTCTATCTGCAATGTAGAGAGCGTCCTGACTCTCCTGTAGTCCAAGGGAGAGGGTGAGCACGACACTCCACACCAGGGAGAAAGCCTCCCATTACTGTGTGGAGTTACAGACAGAAGAACAGGAAGTGAGGATTTCTCAGAAGAAATAAGGACATTTAAAAGCAAAATCGAAGGATGAGGTAGGTGAAGGAGGACTGCACTAAGGAAAAGGAAGCTATTTAGGAAAAAAAAAATTGTACCTTTACAACCCCTTTAACCACTTAAACCCCGGACCATTATGCAGCTTAATGACCAGAGGTGATTTCACAATTTGGCACTGCGCTGTTTAACTGGAAATTGTGCGGACATGCAATGTTGTACCCAAATGAAATTTGCGTCCTTTTCTTCCCACAAATAGAGCTTTCTTTTAATGGTATTTGATTGCCTCTGCGATTATTTTTTTTTGCGATATAAATGGAAAAACACTGAAAATTTAGAAAAAAAATGATATTTTTTACTTTGTGTTATAAGAAAAATCGAATAAACTCAATTTTAGTCATACATTTAGGCCAAAATGTATTCAGCCACATGTCTTTAGTAAAAAAAATGTCAATAAGTGTATATTTATTGGTTTGCGCAAAAGTTATAGCGTCTACAAACTAGGGTACATTTTCTGGAATTTACACAGCTTTTAATTTATGACTGCCTATCTCATTTATTGAGGTGCTAAAATGGCAGGGCAGTACAAAACTCCCCCAAATGACCCCATTTTAGAAAGTAGACACCCCGAGGAAATTGCTGAGAGGCCTGTTGAGCCCATTGAATATTTTTTTTTTGTCCCAAGTGATTGAATGACTAAAAAAAAAAAAAAAAATTACAAAAAGTTGTCACTAAATGATATATTGCTCACACATGCCATGGTTATATGTGGAATTGCACCCCAAAATACATTCTGCTGCTTCTCCTGAGTACGGGGATACCACATGTGTGGGACTTTTTAGGAGCCTAGCCACGTACGGGACCCCGAAAACCAAGCACCGCCTTCAGGATTTCTAAGGGCGCAAATTTTTTATTTCACTCCTCACTACCTATCACAGTTTTGAAGGCCATAAAATGCCAAAATAGCACAAAACCCCCCCAAATGACCCCATTTTGGAAAGTAGACACCCCAAGCTATTTGCTGAGAGGCATGGTGAGTATTTTACAGCTCTCATTTGTTTTTTGAAAATGAAGAAAGAACATTTTTTTTTTTTTTTTAATTTTCAAAACTTTGTGACAAAAAGCGAGATCTGCAAAATACTCACCATACCTCTCAGCAAATAGCTTGGGGTGTCTACTTTCCAAAATAGGGTCAGTTTGGGGGGGTTTTGTGCCATCTGAGCAATATATCATTTAGTGACAACTTTGTGCAAAAAAAAATAAAAAATTGTCTTTTTTCCGCAACTTGTGTCAACATATAAAATATTCCATGGACTCGACATGCCTCTCCGTATATAGCTTGGGGTGTCTACTTTCCAAAATAGGGTCATTTGGGGGGGGGGGGGTTTGAACTGTCCTGGCATTTTATACACAACATTAGGAAGCTTACATCCACTCTTCTAACCACTTGAAGACAAAGCCCTTTCTGACACTTTTTGTTTACATGAAAACATATTTTATTTTGCAAGAAAATTATGTTGAACCCCCAAACATTATATATTTTTTTAAAGCAAAGGCCCTACAGATTAAAATGGTGGGTGTTGCATTTTTTTTCCCACACAGTATTTGCGCAGCGATTTTTCAAACGCATTTTTTGGGTTAAAAAATACACTTTTTTTAATTTTAATGCACTAAAACACACTATATTGCCCAAATGTTTGATGAAATAAAAAAGATGATCTTAGGCCGAGTACATAGATACCAAACACGACATGCTTTAAAATTTCGCACAAACGCGCAGTGGTGACAAACTACATACATTTTTAAAATCCTTTAAAAGCCTTTACAGGTTACCACATTAGATTTACAGAGGAGGTCTACTGCTAAAATTGATACCTCACATGCATGATGCAATTGCTGTTTACATATGACGCCAGACCGACGCTTGCGTTCGCTATTGCGCTAGAGCAGGGCGGGACAGGGGTGCTTTTTTTTTTTTTTTTGATTATTAATTTTGCTTTTTTATTTTATTTTTAAACTGTTCCTTCCATTTTTATTTTTTTTTAATCATTTTTATTGTTATCTCAGGGAATGTAAATATCCCCTATGATAGCAATAGGTAGTGACAGGTACTCTTTTAAAAAAAAAAAAAACTGGGGTCTATTAGACCCTAGATCTTTCCTCTGCCCTCAAAGCATCTGACCACACCAAGATCGGTGTGATAAAATGCTTTCCCAATTTCCCAATGGCGCTTTTTATATCCGGGGGGGACATTCCCTCCCACTGCTTGTAAAAGCAGTCCAGAGGCTAATTAGCCGCTAGGATTGCTTTTACATGAAAATCGGCCGCTGGCTGAAAAGAATGATACCAAGATGATACCTAAACCCGCAGGCATCATTCTGGTATAAACATTCAAAGTCCAGCAACATACCAGTACATTACTGGTCCTTGTTGGACATGTATTGTAATCTTTTTTTTTCATGCAGCCTCCCTTCATCCACCCACTTCTAATGATGGGCATACATGCACCATTTATATATGCCGAAGCATGGGGGCATCCTCCCGCAAAAAAGTTATGCCGCACACACATGGTCGGACTTTTCCACGGGCAAGCCTCCGTCGGAATTTTGACCGTATGTACGCGGCATTAGGAGCAAAATCGCTCCTCCGCTCCTCCGCCCCTGCTGCCCCAATGCTTCGGCATATATGCTTCTTTTTTTAACTGTGGTGGTGAAATCACCTCCTACAGCACTGGAGTCGCAGGGATCAGGCCTGTCTCTGCGAACACTGCAGTTATGTGTGTTGTGTTTTACATGTGACAGTGATCAATCGATACTGCACTTGGGTGGCCTGGGCTGGATGGGGGGGGCAAAACGCAGGTGCTAGCAGGTATCTGGGCTGATCCCGCTAACACTGCGTTTTTGGGAACCCTAAACTGCTGGGGACGCTAGTATAGATCTGATCAGATCAGATATTGATCTGTTCAGATACTATACCACTAAGAGAGGTGTATGCTTCACGCGTGGGTGTTAGCGTTTCTGGCACTAACCTGACGCTGCCTGGGGCGACGCAGACCCTCTCTGACGCTAAAACCTAATTGATATCACCTGCCGGGCGATCAGGGGGTTAAACCTTTATTGGGTTATATACGGCGGGTGCCCTGACACTATAAAAAGCAAACTAACTGACCAGCGTCACCCGTAACACTTATATGGTGATCACTGGTAAAAAGGGTTAACTAGGGGCAATCAGGGGGTTAAACCTTTATTAGGTAATATATGGGGGTACCTGACGCTATATAAAAACCTGACGGGGAACCTAAATAACAAAATAACTAACTGGCTAACCAGTGTCACCAGTAACACTTATACAGTGATCACTGGTGAAAGGGTTAACTAGGGGCAATTAGGGGGTTAAAACCTTTATTAGATAATATATGGGGGTACCTGACGCTATAAAAACCTGCGGCGAACCTAAAAAAAATAACTGGCTACCTATCTGCATCACCGACACTAAGACAGCGATCAGAAAAACGATTGCTTAGTGACAGCGGTGCTAGGGGGTGAAAGGGTTACCTGGGGGGCGATCAAGGGGTTAAACCTTTATTGGGGGGGTTAGGGGGCTACACTGGACCTAAAACACTCTGCCCTGACACTTTTACAGTCACAAATGTCACTGATTGCAGTGATCAGTAAATAAATGGTCACTGCAATCAGTGACACTGTGACTGGGGGCTGGGGGGTGATCTGGGGGGTGGTCTGGGGGGCCTGGGGGGGCGATCATGTGCCTATGTGTCCTGGTGTCAGTGTGCTGTTTAGTGCACTAACCTGATGTCTTCTCTCAACGGCGCTCGGTATATGTGAGCGCCGCAGGAGAGATGACATCACTTCCTCCTGCCTGTGTAAACATTACACAGGCAGAGGAAGCTTTTCATTCGCCGGGAGCGATCGCGAGGGGGTGGCCGGAAACGAATGGCCGTCCCCTCATCACGGATCGCTCCTGGAATGAAGCCGACCGCTCACTGTATAGAAGGGGGGTCCGATGGGACCCCCCAACTATACGAAGGCAGGCAGGTACAGGTACGTGATTGTGCCTGTCCGTGCCATTCTGCCAACGTATATATACAGTGAGCGGTCGTTAGGTGGTTAATCACATGATAAGATTAAGGGTTCCACCAACATTCAAGATTGGATATACACATATTGCAAGATGGCACCTGCGCGGTCTATGATCTTTCTGATCCCTATCACAATAACCATTGTATATATGAGCACATATCTTAGTGGGCGTGTAATTGAAGTACACGACATCTGGTAGCTCGACACGTTTCCTGGCTTTGGGCCACTCTTCAGGAGCAGACGTGGTGTATCTGAAATGGGAGAATAAATTAACTAGGTTAACTAGCTTGTATCAATATAGGGGAGGATAGAGGGAACCCCCCCCCCCTTATTTTACACAAGATCACTTACAAGTATATGTGCACTTAATGACGTGATGTCAGGGCCGGTGAGCCACCCGGAGGCATCAGTATCGGGAGCTTGTTTATAAATGTTTATAAATATGTTATTATTATTATCAGATATTACTGTTTCAGGAATTGCCACTATGGAAGTGTGCATTTCTATGTATATGAAATGTAATGTATGTAAAAACATGCTAGCTCTCTCCTCACCTGCTCCCATTCTCGTCTCCAGGACTTTTCCAGAGCCCCCCTCCCCCCAAGCCTATGGAACTCCTTACCCCAATCTGTCCGTCTATCTCCTTCTCTATTCACTTTTAGAGGATCCCTGAAAACCCTCCTCTTTAGAGAAGCCTATCCTACCCACACCTAACAACTGTATTTTCATTTTGTCCATCTGATCATCCCCCACAGCGACTACCCTTTGTTCCACTTGACCCTCTCTTCTAGAATGTAAGCTCTAACGAGCAGGGCCCTCTGATCCCTCCTGTATTGTAACTGTACTGCCTTCCCTAATGTTGTAAAGCGCTGCGCAAACTGTTGGCGCTATATAAACCCTGTATAATAATAATAAAAATAAAAATACTTTACTATCCACCATTCTATTCATTTTGTTACCATGAGCTTCATACAAAGTCCCACCTTTTTTGTTGCATTTTTGCTCCTTTTCCTCTGTAGCACACAGACCATTTTTCTCCTGCTTACCTCCACCTGCAGAGTAGGGCACACCATGCCACATGCCCATATCCTCCTGGTATAAGAGGTTTAGCGGTGTTCATACAATTTTTGGGTCCTGCAGCGAGTTACCTCCTTCCGTTGGTTCTCGTCCCTTGAGTGTAGGGAAAAGTCTATTCTCTTTCCTAAAAGAAGGCCAGTGTCCAAACTGTTTTAAACTCCAACAGACAAGTTTATTTTTCTTGCTTGGAACTTAGTGGGAAAAGGTTGAAGATAGAGATAGAGTTGGGTAGGGAGACAGGTTCAGGCACACGTCACCCAGTCACCCCATTCTCCACTCAAGCCTGAGTGGGTATTGCTCACCCGGATAGATCCCTCTCACCGTTCTAGCAGCCGGAGTGAAGCACGAACAGTTACTTTAGATTTCGTCCCCTTCAAAGACAAGTTAAGGAGATCCTCTGCCACAGAATCCTTTAGTTCCTGAATCTAGAACTCTCTAGCGCCCGAAACATAACCAGTGGAGCACATCACAGGAGCTATTGTGCAACTCACGGAATCCTTCCCTCTGATAGGTAACCAGGCCTCTCCTGAGACAGTGACTTCCTTCACCGATCCTCCGGACAGGTCCTCCCCTGGTTTCCTCTCTTTCAGAGCAGGCCACCCTCCCTCGAGTACCCTGGGACTCCGATGGTTTGGTTGTAGACCTAGTTGAAGGTACTGGGCCTACCTGGAACACTATAGCCTCCGGCTGAAGGTGCCCGAGACTTCTCGACCAATTCACGCACCCCTGGCCAGCAGGGCCAAAGGGCACGACTCTCGCCACCAGGGGTCCCCCTTGGAATCCCCCGGCCAATCTCCCCGCCTAATGGCGTCTGCCCCTTATGTACCCCGACATGCACAGCAGGTAGACCACGCCCACTGTATGGCTGCCGAGAGAGGACACCCAATTACGCTACAATGCCACCTGTGGTTCGAACCAAGACCCGGGCAACAGCGCCACCTGCAGGTCAAGGGGAACCATACACCCAGGCAACACCACAGCAGAGCAGAGTCCATCTAAAGAATCAGAAAACCTGAGCCAAACTATTGCTCAGGCTGCCCTTAAATTTAAGGCACAGCGACCCCAATTTTCGGGGTCCGCTACACCTCTTTTTGTGGCTATTGTAGAAAATAATATTTAAATGAAAATTTTTGTACCCACAGTTCAGCTTTTACATGTCAGTTTCCCGTAGCGGCAGAGTACATGAATGGTTACTTTTGGTGTCTGACCTAGCTTATTAGGCCATCCAGCAGAACAGCTATATTGTCCGTATATTACATGCAGCGATCCGAAGCAAGGGGTGATAATTGTCTGTGAAGCAGAGACAGGTGCCAGCTGAAAAAGTCTTCATTACAGAGAATGAACCCCCCCCAGGGGAAATCAGAGTCAAGTCCTTAGGAGCCAAGCCACGTTAGCCGCTCCCCAACATTGACATCCATACAGTAAATCCATGCAGAGGCATGCCATTCCTCGCCAGGATTCTGACATCCCCTTCTGGGCTTTAGGCTCTGGCTGCTCCCTGCATCGGACTCGGCTCTGGAAAGTCTGATTTTTAAACCTGGCACTCGTCGTCCGCTGAGCTGATCGCATTAGGAAATGGTTGGCTCAGTCACAGCTTTAATGGCAGAGGGAGAAATTGCAGAGCTGTTTCATTTTCCCCTCTTTGGAGGAATTCGGTCAAAGCAAGGCTGTAGGGGTGCATTGGATCACGAGCAAAGATGTCAAGTCATTCTGCCAATGATTTTTACTTTGGAGCAAAGAGACTATTTTTCCTAGTTGTGCTAACAGCAAAGATTTCTAATAAAATTACACAAAGTAAGAAATTAAAGTTGGCTCCGGAAGATTTTACCCCCTACATGAGCAGGCTATTTTTTGCTATTCGGGAATGCGCTACATAGTCTCTTTTTGAGATTTGTTGTTTACAAGTTAAGTTAAAAGTTAAAAAATAATTTTTTTGCTAGAAAATTACTTATAACCCCCAAACATTTTAAAAAAAAAATTCTAACACCCTAGAGAATAAAATGGCGGTCATTGCAATACTTTGTCACACCGTATTTGCGCAGCGGTCTTACAAGCGCACTTTTTTGGGAAAATATACTTTTTTTTTTAATAAAAAAATAAGACAACAGTAGAGTTAGCCCAATTTTTTTTTATATTGTGAAAGATAATGTAACGCTGAGTAAATTGATACCCAACATGTCACGCTTCAAAATTGCGCCTGCTCGTGGAATGGCGACAAACTTTTACCCTTAAAAATCTCCATAGGCCAAGTTAAAAAAAATTCTACAGGTTACCTGTTTTGAGTTACAGGGGAGGTCTAGGGCTAGAATTATTGCTCTTTCTCTACCGATCGCGGTGAGACCTCACATGTGTGGTTTGAACACGCGAGCTTGGCGGGACGGGGCATGTTAACATATTTTTATTTTTTTTCTTATTTATTTTACTTTTTTAGTTGTATTTTTTACACTGTTCTTTTAAAAAATAAATTGTGTCACTTTTATTCCTATTACAAGGAATGTAAACATCCCTTGTAATAGAAAAAAGCATGACAGGTCCTCTTCTTAAATATGAGATCTGGGGTCAAAAAGACCTCACATCTCATATTTACACTAAAATACAATAAAAAAATGAATAAAAAAAAATTACAAAAATAAAATGTCCCTTTTAAGAGCTTTGGGCGGAAGTGACGTTTTGATATCACTTCCGCCCTGCTATGGTATGGAGACGGGTGGGGGCCATCTTCCCCCTCACTCATCTCCATACCCAGCCACAGGAAAGACCCGATCGCCTACGCCGATACGGACGGCTCCGGTAAGCGGCGGAGGGCACGGGAGAGCGGCGGGAGGGGGGACCCTTTCCAGCCGCTGATAACGATGATCTTGCGGCGAATCCGCCGCAGAGACCACCATTATCAGAAACCGGACCGTTTAGTAATGGGGGTGATCAGCGACTTTTAGTGGGACTGTGATAGTTTAGCGTGTAATCTCAAAATAGCTGACACAAAGTTGCACAAATTTAAGGAGAGATGAAGGCTAAACTCTAGGAATTATTTGTATTGCATAGTTGCATTGGTGCAGCTTGGCACAATGTAAGTAAGCATATCTCATACCCAGTGGCGGCTGGTGCTCAAATTTTTTTGGGGGGAGCAAACAAACTGAAAATAAAACCCATTAATTGCAGCCACTGTGCCCATCAAACGCAGCAACTGTGCCCATAAATTGCCGCCACTGTGCTATCAAACGCATCTACTGTGCCCATCAATTGCCACCAGTGTGCCCATCAATTGCTGCTACTGTGCCCATCAATTGCTGCTACTGTGCCCATCAATTGCTGCCAGTAGTGCCCATCAATTGCTGCCAGTATTGCCCATCAATTGCCGCTACTGTGCCCATCAATTGCCGCTACTGTGCCCATCAATCGCCGCCACTGTGCCCATCAAATGCTGCCAGTGTGCCTCCCACGCCCACCCAGCACTTATCTTGTCTCGGTGGGGCAGCGGGTCACGGCGGTGTCCTCCACGCTCCTCGATGTCTTCTCCCGTCCTTTGCTATGATTGGACGCCTTATAGGCGTCCAATCACAGCGCCTGTTGTTTCAGCCAATCAGGTGACAGACCCGAGCACCTAATTGGCAGAGAGGCGGTTTAATTATTTGCTTTCCTAACACAAAGCTGAGTGAACTGCGAGCGCCCAGTATGGTGCCCGCTGTTCACCTTTTTGGACGCCTATTAGAGCCTATGGCTCTAATAAAGTGCTTCCAAAAAATACCCTGCCGCCGTAATTCAGGTGCCCGGCGCCCGAAAAGGGGCCAGGCACCTGAATAGGGGGTGGTAGTGGCGACTATAGATTCATGCAATGCATGAATCTATCCATGGTAATATAGGGGTGGCAGGAGAGAGGGGGCAGCGCCCGTGCGCCCCTTATGGACGCACCGCCACTGCTCATACCTGATTGACTGCTGGGTAAACTGAAAATCCCTGTAGTAGTGAGCGCTACTACAGTGATAGCCACGATCTTCCAGGTCACTGCTCAGGTTCTATGCAAGTTGCCCCACTGCACACTGACCACAAGGGGTCGCTCACTCAGCACCACTGTTATTTATAGAATGTCTTGGATTTTTTCAGTGAACACAAGACATTCTCTGATTGGGCGAGGTGGAGAGGAGGGGTAGTAACGTCACAATATATACCTCTTCCTCTAGCTGTTATATTATGCTTTAGGGCTTTATTGTGGGAAGAGTTATGTTTTAGGGTCAAGCTTATGGGTTAGGAGGTTTGGGAGACAGTTGTGGAAAATGACCAGTGTCAGGTTCTTGGTCCTGGACTCCTGAAAAGCATTGCATTGCACTGATAAGGTTTTGGTTCGGATGTTACACTTTTTCTGTATTATTGTTTTCTCTCAAACTTTTAGAATGCCAATGGAGTATATCATATGCTTACCATTTTCATCACTCCCTGCCCAGGGGAGAATACATTAGCACATTCACTTTCAGCAGCAGGGGATCTAGGCCTAGCCATTTTGGACAGCATTGGTTATTTTATTTATACACTGTCCACAGGTGTGTCTCAGTGCACTATTTTTATGTTTTTTTTTTCTCTTTTTATTTATGGGTGGTAGGCTATGGGTCTTCCGGCCGGCCCTAAAGTCTAGGGGGAGGATGGGTGGCCATCAGGCTCCTTCTTCACATGTCTGGGGGGGGGGTCTCTATTTGGGAGCGCCCCCCACCCAGTATTTGTTGGTTGGCTTTGGCTGACCACAAGGAGCTGGGGTCCACTGGTTCTTTTGGCTGGGTGAACCTGTGTATGTCTTGCCCCTGTCAGGAGTCTTGAGCTCTGGAGGGCCAGGGAGGGGTCCTCCTTTGGAAGGGGACCAAAGATACACCCTAGTATGCTTTTTTGGTTTTTGGTGGGGGTTTTTTGCACACTGCACAAAAAATAAATATAAAAAAGGTACAAGAGATTAGCCCTGGTAGTTTTCAGTACACTGCTCCTAGCAATGCTGTACCCTAAGGTCCTCACACACAAACCCACCTGTGACCCTTCTTATATCCCCAATGCCAATCCTCACACTAGTCCAACCTGGAACAACACTCACTAACCTATTTTGTAACACTATCCCCCCTATCCATCACACTACCCAATGCACCACCCCAAACACCCGCCCTCACACTAACCCTCTCTGCAACTTTAACATTTATCCTCATACTATCCCACCCCAAAACCCTCAACATAACCCTCCCTGTATCCCTAATACTAATTCTCACACTAACCCATCCCTAAAAACCCAACACGTATCCTCATACTAAGCCACTCTGTAACATTAACCCACTCTGTAAGCCTAACACTAACCCACTCTGTAAGCCTAACACTAACCTACTCTGTAAAGCCTCATACACACGGTCGGGCTTCAAACAAACTTTTCCATGGATTTTTGTCCGAAGGGAGTTGGCCGGGCACACCCATAGTATACACACGGCAGGACTTTTCTGCAAACTTTCCCAAAACTTTCCCAACATCACATGGTTTTTCTGCTATTTTCTGCTCTTTACCGCCACCCTTTGGTCAACTTCTGCTATTGTTGGTTGATTTTAACATTGGTTCTGGGCATGCGTATTTGTACTTCGGACAAAAGTCAGATGGATTTCTGTACACACGGTCGGACTTTGCACCATCGGACTTTTGTTGCCGAAAAGTTTGTCCGTTTGCAGAGCGAACTTTTGTCCGATGAAAACCGAAAAAGTTTGTCCAATGGAGCGTACACACGGTCGGATTTTTTGGAAAACGTGCTCATTTTGAAGTTTGTTGGCAAAAAGTCTGACCGTGTGTACGGGCCTTTAGCCTGACACTAACCCACTCCGTAAGCCTGACACTAGCCCACTCTGTAAGCCTGACACTAGCCCACTCTGTAAGCCTGACACTAGCCCACTCTGTAAGCCTGACACTAACCCACTCCGTAAGCCTGACACTAGCCCACTCTGTAAGCCTGACACTAGCCCACTCTGTAAACCTGACACTAGCCCATTCTGTAAGCCTGACACTAGCCCACTCTGTAAGCCTGACACTAGCCCACTCTGTAAGCCTGACACTAGCCCACTCTGTAAGCCTGACACTAGCCCACTCTGTAAGCCTGACACTAGCCCACTCTGTAAGCCTGACACTAGCCCACTCTGTAAGCCTGACACTAGCCCACTCTGTAAGCCTGACACTAACCCACTCTGTAAGTCTGATACCACGTACACACGATCGGAAATTCCATCAAGAAAACCTTGGATTTTTTTCCGACTGAATTTTGGCTCAAACTTGTGTTGCATACACACGGTCACACAAAATTCTGACCGTCAAGAACGCGGTGACGTACAACACTACAACGAGCCGAGAAAAATTAAGTTTAATGCTTCCGAGCATGCGTCGACTTTATTCCGAGAATGCGTGGTTTTTGGTGCGTCGGAATTGCATACAGACGATCGGAATTTCCTACAAGAACTTTTCTTGTTGAAAAATTTGAGAACCAGCTCTCAAATTTTTCTTGACGGAAATTCCAACAGAAAAAGTCAGATGGAGCCTACACACAGTCGGAATTTCCGACCAAAAGCTCACATCAAACTTTTCTTGTCGGAATTTCCGATCGTGTGTACGCGGCATTATACTAACTCTCCCTTTCACCACCAAACTTGCATTCAACACTATCCCTACACTACACTTACTCTAAGTAAGCTTGATGCCTTGTTTCCTTCCTCACCATTCCTGCAACTTTCCTGCAATTAAAAATACCAGTGCTAAAATGCTGATGGCGAAATCTCTCTCCACCAGAGAAATATAGTGTATACACCAGCTTGATGAAAATCTGTTCATCATAGAACTCCGGTCAAGAGTCAACAACAACCCACAACATCCAATCATATTGCATGATCCAGTGTAGTGAAGTCTACTAAATCCAACGTAATCACGCATTGGTTGAGTGGCTTACTGCATACAAATCTGTTTGCAAAATACTATTAAATTAGGTTTCATTTTTCCTTGAATCTTCTGTTGACCATACATCATCCCCTTCATTCAGATTCTTAATACATCTCAGTTGGTTTCAATAACTGCACTATTAAATAAGTCATATGGTGGATTATTTTATTATAATGTGGGATGAAGATGCACACATGGCTTTCACACATCATCAGATGCATGATAAGTTCTGATAAGAGCCAAAAGATTATGCAACACAATCGCAGACAACGCTGCTGCTCACGAAAATGGTTGCTTATGGTCATCCATCTTGGGAAGTTGTGGACAGAGCCAAGAAAATTCTGTATTTGTGCTACTCATTCTTTGGCTTAAACTGCTGTTTCAGAAGAGAAAACTAAATTAGATATGGACAATCTGCTCTGTTCTATTATTTTTCTGTCCATGTTGGTTTCCATCAGGTGGTCCAGGCTTACTGCAAGTCCAAAACCAGTGACCTCTAGACACTAACTGTATAGCATGCCAGTATAATTGACATTCCCACTAAACAATTTCTTGGATAAAATCAGTTATAGAATAAGAGGGGTGTTTTTGTATACAGTCGATATGACGAAATGACCGACATTCCTGTAGCATCCCCTAGTGGAGGGTTGTTTAGCCAATTCCTGTGCTGGGGCCTATAGTAGAATATGCAGCAAGGCGTGTTGGAACCTCACCTATTGCTCTAGCTCTCTCTTCTCCGCCTAATGTCTTATCAGGAAACTCCCGCTAACTTGTTAAAACATACAGGGTCTCCAGAATCCGCAGTTGCAGACTAGGTCCATAGGGGGTCACACCAAACATTGGCCAATATAATATGAGGGTCACAGTCTACAAGGCACATGGTCCAGGTGGGGAACTTGCCCCCACCAATAGGCTGGTCGACCTTTTGCCTTGCCACCACCAGTTTTCTAACTGAGCTAATCTCTATACAGTACTTCCCAGGTATAGGTCACCCTATGATCCACAGGAGTAAAGAAACTCAGTCCACCTCCTACTTGAACTCCAATTTACTGAAGGAAGGGTATGCAACAAAACAGTCCATTTTCATTATAGTTCATTTTCGCACGGCGAGTCAAGCCCAGGACTAGGGGGACCACATTTCCAAACTGCCATTCAGGGACACCCCCTTCCCAAAAAAGAGATTATTTTTGATACCTTTTTTATCCCCCCAATTTGTCAAAACAAAAGCAAACAGTGGTCACCAGTTTAGACAGGTGGTATACAATGTGCATGTGTTTTAACTAAGTCACTTAGTTGCAGTGGCCTACTTTGTACATCACGGGGTCCCCTAGGGTGACCAGATATCTCCGGACAGTCCCTGGATTGAGGAAACTGTCCCCGGAGCCAGTCTGTCCCCGGATTTGTCCCCAGATTGCAGTGGCTTGGGGGAGGGCATCTGGTACTCTCGCCCCAGGTGCAACATTTAGAGGGGGCGCAAAATGATTACTGTGTTTCCCCCCCCCCACCCAGGGACTCCTATTGTCCAGTCTGTCCCCCATGATCCCTGCTGAGGAGAGGGGCGGTGCAGAACGTACGGCGGCTATTGGAGAAGCTCTTGGCATTTGATAATGAGGAGTGGCTGGGTGTCGGGAACAGTACCTGGTGCTGGGGAGATCCCTGCTCCAATGAATTATCATGGAGGCCATGGAGAGGTGAGCAAAATAACCGATCTACACTGTTCATGTAGGGGGTAGGGGTATGAGTAGTGGAGGAATCGGGTAGGTCAGTGCAGTGGTCAGTATAGGAATCGGGTAGGTCAGTGTAGTGGTCAGTGTAGGGATCAGGTAGATCAGTGTAGTGGTCAGTGTAGGGTTCAGGTAGATTAGTGTAGTGGTCAGTGTAGGGATCAGGTAGATCAGTGTAGTGGTCAGTGTAGGGATCAGGTAGAGCAGTGTAGTGGTCAGTGTAGGGATCAGGTAGATCAGTGTAGTGGTCAGTGTAGGGATCAGGTAGATCAGTGTAGTGGTCAGTGTAGATCAGTGTAGGAATCATGTAGGTTAGTGTAGGAATTGGGTAGATCAGTGTAGTGGTCAGTGTAGGGATCAGGTAGATCAGTGTAGTGGTCAGTGTAGGGTTCAGGTAGATTAGTGTAGTGGTCAGTGTAGGGATCAGGTAGATCAGTGTAGTGGTCAGTGTAGGGATCAGGTAGAGCAGTGTAGTGGTCAGTGTAGGGATCAGGTAGATCAGTGTAGTGGTCAGTGTAGGGATCAGGTAGATCAGTGTAGTGGTCAGTGTAGATCAGTGTAGGAATCATGTAGGTTAGTGTAGGAATTGGGTAGATCAGTGTAGTGGTCTGTGTAGGAACCAGGTAGGTCATTGTAGTGGTCAGTGTAGGAATCAGGTAGGTTAGTGCAGTGGTCAGGTAGGTCAGTGCAGGAATCAACTTGGTCAGTACTACTGTACTAGTGGAAGGGACTCAGGGAGTGCTAAAAGTCTGGCGGGGGTGCAAATTTCTTGCCTTGTCCCGGACGCTGACAACCCACGCTACACCACTGACTGCATATATAATTTGAGGAAAATATGCGTATAAATTGGTTTACCATTTGCCAATAAAAAAAAAAATATGTCCCTGGATTTCATTTTAAAAATCTGGTCACCTTACCTTAGTCTGCCTGTTAAGGATGCCGCAGCCGGCTTCCCGGCCCCGCTCCTTAACAAACTGCTTTTACTGCACCCTGATTGGGCAAACCTTGCCCAATCAGGGCGCAGAATGCACTGTGCAGGGTGGCTGTGTCAGTTACATGTCAGTCGTTCTTTGACAATAATAAAGTTGAGTTATCTCTAATTTCCATTACCTTACATCAGCCTTTCTCAACCTTTTCAACACAGAGGAACCCTTGAAATAGTTCTCCGGTCTCGGGGAACCCCTGCTAAAAATTAGAAATCTACAATTCATGATACCTTTGTGTAATGGTCAGTGGGAAGAATGGTCCTTACACTTGTAGTCATTGGGAAGAATTACCTCCTTACAGATAGATAAAAAGATCAATGGTGTCAGTAGGAAATTATCTGAGAGGCAGAAATTGCCAAATGCTGAAGGAACCCCTAGCAGCCTCTGGAGGAACCCTAGGGTTCCACGGAACCCTGGTTGAGAATCACTGCCTTACATGTTCACTGATACTTTGTTTACTTCCAGAAGGGTGTTTTCCATATATTGAATATAAAGATTAGCTCTTGGAATGGAATATTATAATATATTGAGCTATAAATTCTTGTTATTTCGAATAGCGCAAAAAATAAAAATCAAATACCATCAAAAGAAAGCTCTATGCGGGGGGAAAAAAGGACATACATTTTATTTGGGTAAAGCATCGCACGACTTTGCGATTGTCAATTAAAGCAACGTAGTGCCGTATTGCAAAAAAATGGCCCGGTCAGGAAGGGGGGTAAACCCTCCGGAGGTGAAGTGGTTAAAGTGCTCGACCAGGGGAGTGGTGGGGAAAAGCTAATGTGACCATAGTAAAGTGTAAGAGGAGAATAGGAGGGATTTAATAGTTTACCAAAAGACAACTGAGCAGGGCTGACACCAATTCTTGCAATTTCAGCCCCAAAAAAAGGCATGTGCTGTCACTCCACAGGAGAGAATTGGGATCTGAGTGTATTTCTGGCAGATCAACCAGTATTTTTCTGTACTTTCAGGGACTTTTAAAGGGAGAAAACATGAGGGAAATGTATATGTATTACAAAAATGAGCATTGTATGGTTTTTTTTCTCATGTCCTTACAAACACTTTAAAACTTGGAATGGCCTAATGCCTTGTACACACGAGCGGAATTTCCGTCGGAATAAACTCAGACAGGTTTTTCCGACGGAATTCCGACAGAATTCCGCTCAAGCTGTCTCGCGTACACACAGTCACACTAAAATCCGTCTGTCAAGAACGCGGTGACGTAAAACACTACGACGAGCCGAGAAAATTAAGTTCTATGCTTCCGAGCATGCGTCAAATTGTTTCCGAGCATGCGTGGTTTTTAGTCCGTCGGAATTGCATCCAGACGAACGGAAATTCCGAACATGTTCTCTGTCTAATTCCGTCAGAATTTCCGACGGAAAAAGTCAGATGGGGCATACACGGTCGGAATATTCCGTCTGACTTTTTCCATCGGAAATTCTGAGCGTGTGTACGCGGCATAAGGGTCTATCATTGCTCTTATGGGGCCTTGCCATTTGGCCTTGTTGGTAGTCCAGCCCTCTACGCATCTTAAAGATCGGTGCTGCAAAACATTGTTCAGCACTAAAAGTCTGCCTCTAAGTCATCACCGTGAAAGGGAAATTGTCCCTCTAGACCCATTCCACATAATTGTATTTTGGCAAACAAGCAGGATGACCCAACCAGTGTATCCAATTAAAGGCAGAATACGCCTATTTTGGATGCTCTAAAGGCACATTAATCAGGGAATTCATTGGAATCATTATATAACGATATCATCTCCGCTCTACTTCTATTGTATGAGAAAACACAGACGATATGTCCCGAAATGAATGAACTTCAGAGCCAATTATTAGCTTCACATGTGTCATCCATGATTTATGGTACAATAGAATTGTGATTATAGTTGGGAGGGGGGGGATAAATTTGAGTTATATGTAATTTCCATTACCTTACATGTTCACTGATACTTTGTTTACAGAAGGGTGTTTCCATATATTTATGTAGCGGGGTCTCTAAATTTAGGTAGGACACTCAGGTGTGTAAGTATGGGAATAATGGACCATTTGTGTTCGTGGAGGATTGGACGGTGTAATAATCTCCTTGGCCTCTGGGTGGCGGGGTACCCGTAGGCTCAAGGTAGATTGGCCATCACAGTGCTACCCTTTTTGTCCCTTTCCGGAGATGGTACGGCGAAGGCAGGGAACCTGCCACAGTGTCGATGGGAGGAGATAAAAGGGGGAGACGCCCTAACCACGAGGTCTTTTGGAGGATCTTCTTCATGCACCCAGGCACCTTAGGCCTGGGTGCGGGCGGTTCCGGATTCCGGGCCAGGCGCCCTAGGCCTGACCGGAATGGAGTTGGAGTCCATCCCAGGCACCTTCAGCCTGGGGTGAGGTACTAAACCAGGAGGCCTGGGGCCCAGTGACTTCGACTGGGTCCTGCGAGGGTGGAGAAGTCCGAGGGTCCCTGAAGTGGATGGGGCTCATGTCTGAGGTGAGGAGGCCGGGGAGGTTACCCATTCGGAGAGTCTGGAGCAGCATCAACCCGGTGACGGATGGGCCTCTGGTAACTCCCTTGGAGGGACATCTTCCCCTGACAGGGGCCGCAGCGCAGCGAAGGTACTCCTATCTATGTTCTCTTGAGTCGCTGGTAGAGACTCTCAAGTTCTAAGTCCTTCCGAGCTAATGCTATAGTAACCGCTGGCGAGATCGCAGTGGTTTAGCTGATAATCAGGATAGTGCCTCGACCTGCTCATCCCCTGTATCAAAATGTTATCAAGTCGCAACCAGTTGGCTACTGAAGCACTGTTTATTGTGAGATATGCAATAAAACAAGAGTTGGACTGTGATCGGTGTGTGGAACTCTGGTTAATGGGAGCAAAGGGAAGTGTTGGCACAGCAGGACTTAATTCTAGACAGAAGCACACAGGCCCGAGGAAATATCTGGTGCTGGCCTTCACCTCACCCACAGCTATGGGGAGGACATGGGCCGTAGCGCATCTCACCCTGTCATGTGACATACCCCTAGACAAAAGAGATGGGGTGAGGCCGCTACATTTAATATAAAGATTAGCGCTTGGAATGGAATATTATAATATGTTGAGCTATGAATTCTTGTTATTATTTCGAATTATTCTCTTAAAGCGGTAGTAAAGTCCGCTTTGTGATTTTTACCTACAGGTAAGCTTATAATAAAGCTTACCTGTAGGTAAAATAGTCGCTTCTTTGGTAGCCGGTGACATCACAGGCGCATGCGCTCTGAGGGATTGGCATACCCGTGCCGTTCCTTCAGAGCGCTGTGCTCTGGCCATGATACCCACATGTATGCACAGGAGTGACGTCACCGCGGCTCGGCCATTCAAGTTGCCGGAGCCTGCGAACCCAGAAGGAAGACTGGTGGAAGATGGAAGCCCTGTGTCAGCGGTGATTGCGCACCACAGGAGGACTTCATTCTAAGGTAAGTATTTCATAATGTTCTAGTATGCACATTATGCCATTGCTTTGCAGGTTTTTTGTTTTTTTTTTAATGCCGCAGTTTACTACCGCTTTAAAGTGGTTGTAAAGGCACAAGTTTTTTTTACCTTCATGCATGAAGGTAAAAAACCTTCTGTGTGCAGCAGCCTCCTAATACTTATCTGAGCCCCCTCTAGATCCAGCGATGTCCAAGAGAGCCTTGTTTATCCGGGGGCTCGCACTCCTGATTGGCTTTTGGCATCAGTGGGAGCCATTGGCTCTTGCTGCTTTCAATTTCAGCCGGTGAGCCAATCAGGAGACAGAGGGGGCAGAGCCGAGTCGCGGCTTCGTGTGTGAATGGACACACAGAGGCAAAGGTGGGGAGTGCACCTGCTGTTTGCTGTGGGGGCACCCAGCAGGAGGAAGGGGCCACGAGAGCCGGCGTGGGACCCTAAAATAGTTGGATGTGGGCTCCTCTGTGCTTAACCATTGCACAGAGCAGGTAAGTATGACATGTTTGTTATTTTAGGGAAAAAAAACAAGGCTTTAATATGCCTTTAGGAGGAAATACACTGCATCTGAGCACCACAAACCAACCAAAAATTCTATTTAATAAAAAACAATTATTCAAAGTAAGCCCCCCCCCCCCAGTAGGTATCAGTATTAGGAATAGTGTCCCATCATTGGTATCAGTGGAAGGAATAGTGTCCCATCCAGGGCCGCCATCAGGGGGGTACAGGCAGTACACCTGCAAGGGGCCCGGATGGCAACACCCCTTTCTTTTTTCTTTGTAAGGGGCCCGGAGGTCCCCAGGGTCCCGGATGGCAACCCCCCTTTTTTTTTTGTAAGGGGCCCAGAGGTCCCTGGATGGCAACCCTTTTTTTTTTGTTCTTTTGTGTTTTTTTTTGGTTCGTCAGCACCCAAAGCCCCCCGACCTCAACAATTCGTAGCGGCAGCCCCCCCACTTCTCAATTTGCGGCGGCAGCACCCCCTCCGTTCTCCTCTGCCCATGCCTGAAGCTGTGTAAGGGGCCCCAAAATTCCTGATGGCGGCCCTGGTCCCATCATTGGTATTAGTGGGAGGAATAGTGCCCCATCACTGGTATCATTGGAAGGAATAGTGCCTCATCTTTGGTATCAGTAGGAGGAATGGTATCCCGTCATTGGTATCAGTGGGAGGAATAGTGCCCCATCATTGATGTCAGTAGGAGAAATGGTGCCCCATCATTGGTATCAGTAGGAGGAATAGTGTCCCATCATTGGTATCAGTGGGAGGACTAGTGTCCCATCATTGGTATCAGTGGAAGGAATAGTGCCCCATCATTGGTATCAGTAGGAGGAATACTGTCCCATCATCAGTATCAGTAGGAGGAATAGTGTCCTATCATTGGTATCAGTGGGAGGAATGGTATCCCATCATTGGTATCAGTGGGAGGAATAGTGCCCCATCATTGATGTCAGTGGGAGAAATGGTGCTCCATCATTGGTATCAGTAGGAGGAATAGTGTCCCATCATTGGTATCAGTAGGAGGAATAGTGTCCCATCATTGGTATCGGTGGTAGGAATGGTATCCCGTCATTGGTGTCAGTGGGAGGATTAGTGTCCCATCATTGGTGTCAGTGGGAGGAATAGTGCCCCATCATTGATGTCAGTGGGAGAAATGGTGCCCCATGGTTAGTGGGCGAAATTCATTCCCATTATTGGTGTCAGTTTGTGGTATAGTGCCCCTTTGTTCGGGTCAATGGGGGAAATAGTGCCCCGTTATTGATGTCACCACCAGGAATTATACCTCATTGTTGGTGTCAATGGAAGGAATGATGTATTTTTTCAGTGGGAGGAAAAGTACCCCAAGGACCAGATAAAGGCGAGCAAAGGGCCGCAGTTTGGAGTCCACTGCACTAGAGCTTAGTAAATGATGTAAAGCTTCACTTTGTACAGAATACCCAATCAAATGTAAGGAAAATTAAAAACAGCCTGCCAGGAGAAAAGCATTTAGAAGAGCTGGGCAAACACCCAGTGTGCATGAGACCTAAGGGTTAGGTTAGTATATGGCTAAGTGTTGCATTTCAGGGTTAAATTGGTTGTTAAGCCTTTATAGTATAAGCATGCCATCCCCTCTGTTAAAGCGGAAGTAAACCCATCCATAAAACAGTTTCATTTCCAGCACGTGCCGGAAATGTAACACTCCCATTGGTTGTGCTCTCAACCAAACTGTCAAACCATCCAATGGCTGGTGTCATAACTGATCACATGTGCAGCATCATTGCAGTTGTAGATGTAGCGACCTCACCCCTCTCACCCCTTCTCATTCTCGGCTTGTTGGTCTTGTCTAGGGGGCTAGTACTGGGGGGAGGGATGCGATACACCACGGCCCATGTCCTCCAGAGAGACTGGAGGTGAAAGCCAGAACTATCGGGTTTTGTGTGTGTGTCCCAGTGTCAAATCCTTTCCTCGAAATGACTCCCTTTGCTCCTAGTAACCAGAGTTCCACACACTGAAAAAGGTCCAACTCGTATTTGTTCTCTTCCAGCAGTAAATAGTCATACAGCACAGACACATTGAGACCCAGAGAACACTTCAGTATTTGTGGGGAGTAGGTCAAGGCACAATTCTTTAGGTAGAGCTAACCACTGTGGTGTCACCAATGGTTATGATGTATAGTCACTGCCACCGACTATATAGAACAAGAGCATGAATTACCTTCGCTATCACAGCACTTGTCAGAGGGAAGACATCCGTCCAAGAGAGTTACCGGAGGCCTCTCCGTCACCAGCAATGCTGCGCCAGACTTTCCGGAGAAGTTCCGCTCACCGGCATCCTCAATCTCAGACACGGCACCCAAGGCGTTAGGGCCCCCTCGGATTCCTCCACCCTCGCGGAACTCAGTCGAATGTACTGAGTCCCAGGCCTCCGCATTAGTACCTCACCCCAGGCTAAAGGTGCCTGGGATGGACTCCATCTCCCGCTCCGGCCAGGTCAAGGGCACCTGGGTCCGGAACTCCGGAACACCAGCACCCAGGCTGAAGGTGCCTGGGCACGGCTGTGTCCTCCGACTCTGAACCCCGTGTTCAGGGCGTCCGCCCCTTTTATCTCCTATCCCTTTGCGTCACAGCAGGTTCCCCGCCCCGCTGTACCAGCGCCAGGAAAGGACAAAAAGGGATGCAGTCTTGCGGTGAGTGTTCAGCTCCGGCCCAGGGCGACAGCACCACCTGCAGGCCGCAGGGGACCTCACACCACCAGAGTCATCCAAGAACCACAAAAGGGTCTCAGATTCCCTAACAATCAGTGCATCTGGGTTACACTACCACCAAGATGCCTCCCCTAAATTCAAATACCCGCTACATAGACTAAACAGGCAAAGATGGCAGCTTCCTTGACTGAAAACGATAGGAGGGTTTACTTCCACTTTAAATAACATTAAGTGTCCCTGTGCCTGTGCTGTATTAAAAAAGATACAGATTTCTACCTATATCAGAGAGTCTCCCGGCGCTCAAGTGACTCCTCGGCTCTCTCCTCCCCCTGGCTGACAGCTATAGCAGGAGGAGCCGAACACTACCCCTGATGTCAGGCGGGGAGGAGAGAGGAGAGAGAGCCGAGGAGTCAAGTGAGCGCCGGGAGATACTGTGATATAGGTAGGCATATTTTTTATAAAGCACAGGGACACATAATTCTATATAACAGAGGGGATGGCATTCTTATACTATAGATATGATAGCAGCAGGATAGGAGTATCGTGGAGTGGACAGAGCTGACAGGCAGGGAGGGGAGGGGGGAGAGGACAGAGGATAGCTGCGTATGACACAGGCACGTAAACTGACCATGGTGTCAGGGCTCAGCAGCCATGATAAACGTGGTCAGTTTTCAGGGGGAGGGCAGAACCAAGCAGGATCAGCCAGGTATTTTATGTGATAGAAGGGACCAAATTACATAGCAAAAGCACTGTGCTGCTATTCATGCTTTAGGGGAACAGGATTCCTTCACATTTCTTTTTTTAGCGTAACAAACACTTTAAATTGAAAAGGGTCAAAACCATCAAAGCGGTATTAAACCCAAAAGCAAACATGGAATATATTGCAGCTTACCAATTCTTAGATGTGATGGCTGCATTAGTTTACTTTTGATAGGTGTTCTTTCTTTTATTTTCAACTGGTGATCCAGCCAGCAAGTCTGTGTTTTTTCAAAAGCACAAGCTCTCCAGCAGAATGTATCAGTTTACATGGATGAGACAAACCACTTAAAAACACTGGCAGAGGTGCTTACAATAATCGGTTTTATTTACTCATGCAAAACCTTTATAATCAGTTACAGTTTTTTTCCTTTTGGGATAAAGTGTGGGCTGGAGTTTGGCTTAAATTTTTTAGTGTATTTAAATTTGCTAATACATTAAACACTCCCCTCCCCCCAGACTGACAATGGTGCTGTCTGCTTTGCCTCCTGTACTCATTCCTCCAGAGTTGTGTCTTACTAATACAGGTGGTGTGTTACTGGCCAGATTACCAGGTGAAAACACATGGAATAAAGATATAACAAAATGCTTAGAAATGTATATTTAACAGACCAAAAGAGAGCAAATTAGAAAAGTAAATTTTTGTGGCAAGTAAAAGTAACACATGTAGCACAACCCTCTAAAGGGCTGCTTGGAATTACCTGCTCATCTGCACTGCCATGACCTGATGAACATTCCAACCCACCGGACACTCTGGGTTCAGACATATTTGCACCACCTTAAAGCAATAAATCAGACAACTCTGTGCGTTTTATGTTCTGGTACAGTTTACTGGAACAGTTCAAAGAAGATATTGTCACAAAGAGGAGGTAATAGATCTGCTGAGTTTTGGGCAACAGCGCTAACTCAGCACAGGAATTCCTCCAAATAACACAAACCAAATATTTGCAAGTAAAACAGTCTATTATATACACATGTACAGTGGAATTCTGCTTGCACCTGAAAGGATAAACAAGTTAGATTGTTATACTGACACACTTCTAAAGGGGAAAACCTCGGCCAGCCTATAAGCCTTTAACCCTAATGAGAGGTTTGACTTAATGGCAATAGTTTAAGGGCCCTTGTAGCAATAATGACAGCAATGTCCCCATTGCAGATCTGATAGTCTTCACCGGCATGTAGGAGCTCTTTAATTGTATCCAATAAGGTGTAATAGCAAGCAATAAGGTTTCTTGAAATGGTAGTAGCTAAAGGTGTCTATGCACAGTGTTCAAGATAAGTTCAGTAAAGTATTCCCAAGATAAAGATGTCTGTGCAAAGTGTCCCAGTGAAACGGTGAGAAAAGGATTTGTAAAGGTGGGCGATTTAGGACCCTCCAGACAGCAGCTCCTATAGCAACACACGTGTAGAGGATCCGCTGTATCGATCTCCCAATGCGAAGCTTTGAACATAGGTTGGCGGGCAGCTGAGGTGGTACTGGATAGATGTCCGACGTACAGCAAGCAGCGCTAGGCCCCTCTCGCCTGGGTTGGAATGTGATGTACCGCGTGGTAGGCCGCGACCTCTCTCTCTCCTTGCACGGAGATGTCCGTCTTGCGTCAGGCCCAGGAGGAAGAGACCGCAGGGCAGGGCTTTCACTTGTTATATAGTTTCTCCAAGAAATCTCTCAGATGGCAGCAAATATCCCTGGGATATATAGTCCAGATACGGAGTCAGGTGAAGCAATTAACAGTCTGAGGAACTACTCATCCCACAATCCCTTTAGCTTGGCTCACAAACATGATGTCAGTTGATAACACTGGGCACTAGAGGAACATGCAATGCATAGAAACGCCAGAGGAACACTGTACTTTAGTCTCTCAGGGTGCGGCTAGCAATGCTGCCAGTATCTGCTCAGCAAGTTACACACAGGCCAGATGAACTTCTTAACCATGGAGAGGGTTTATTACTCACTCAGAACATGATGACTTTGTTACATGGAGTCCTAAAACAACAGGCTTCTGTCATTACCAGATGTAATCCCTTCTGTGTATCGTGCTGCTGCTTCCCAGTTCCACACACACTCTCACTTACTTCCTGGTACAGCCCCTCCCCCAGCATGCATCAGGAGAAAATGGTGAAGGGTCACACAGTGCTCCAGCACAAACATCACACTTTGCTACACACATATTTATTTATTTATTTTCTGTTCCTAAAGAAATTTATTGAGATTTTTTAGGTAAACTAACAGTTACAGCACATGGGATTTACTGATCTGTAACCCCATCCCAGAGAGAACATCAGCATATGACAGACATAACAAAATTCCGGACCCCTGGTAGAGTGGTACATCTTGAACTACCCTGAGAGAAGAGAGGCATGCAGAAAGCAGAAAAAAAAGCATATTTCATTTTTTATTATTCAAAACTATGTACCAATTTTCCTGTCAAATGAGCACTTCAAAATCCTTTTGAGTGGGAATTTCAGGCATGTACACAACCATATATTTTTATAAATTCATATAATATGCATCTTTATTATTGCTGCTTTAAAAGAATACCCTTATACATAAAAACAACACATCAACGATATCACTGTTTGAATGCCTAGACCTTCATTTATTCCAATTTGAACATCTGCAAATTCTTACAACATATGAGTAAATCCACAATGTCCCATATACATAATCATGTTTGTATAAAGGTCCCCAAAAGGCATTGTTGTTCCTAACACATTTCTTGGATCGATGTCCACTCTTTCAGAGGAAAGGGGTGATTATAGAACCCAAGGGGTGATTTTAGCACACCATATATAATGAATACACACCTCATAAATTGCAGATCCTATGAACATTTCCATTACATGCAACTTCTTGAGCATGTATCTTTCACTTTTATACGTATTTAAAAAATTTCATCTAAGGCTGATTCATCTTGTGGCTTTAGGAGTCCACCATACCCAAGTAGACCACTGGAGACAAAATGGGAAGACTAATGGGGGCCAACGTTAGGTATCAACTACATAACAGCTACCAAGAAGTTCTTATACATTTGACGTCAGGTTTCGGGATATGGAAAAAAAATTAGGTCAAAGCTTTAAAAATCTCCAGCAACATTATGGTAGTAGAAAGGATCATGTCGATGTGCCTATTTTGGTACCGACTTACGATGTCCAGCCAAATAACATTTTGCCATGATAGGACTGCCCCAATGGATTGCACAGATAAGACAGAGAGGAGCTTTCTGTGTCCACAGAGCCCCAAACTTAATCCAAGAGACCATCTGTGAAATGAAATGCCTACAAGCATTTATTGCCCAACATCATTTGGCAACCTCACTGTGCTCCTTGTGGCAGAATGGAAGCATACTCAACCAACAATGGTCCAACATTCAATAGAAAGTATTTTCTGAAAAGAAGAATTTGTTATAGCAGGAAACAGAGGCTCAACTTCTTAAGAATATGTTGATTTTGGAGTGAGTTGTTAGACAGGTACCTCTAGTACAGTGGTTCTCAACCTCGGGGTCGGAACCCCCACGGGGTCAAATGACGATTTGCCAGGGGTCACCAAATCCTGGGCTGTTCCTGAAGCCTGTACCACTCTCCCAGCCTTTTCGCGGCTGCCCACCTGGGCTGTCCCTGGAGCCTGTGAAAGCCCACCTGGGCTGTCCCTGGAGCCTGTGGAAGCCCACCTGGGCTGTATCTGGAGCCTGTGGAAGCCCAGCTGGGCTGTTCCTGGAGCCCGCAACCACCCACTCAGCCTATTCACAGCCTCCCATTCTGTTCACGGCATGGGTGGGGGGACTAGAGGTCAGCTGACTGGTGAGGAATGTGAATTGGGAGGGGCTGGAGGAGACCAAATCTCCTGATTTGGGCATAGGTGTCACTGCTACGAGACACCACAGAGCTGGAGACACAGTGAAGCCGGAGACACAGTGAGTAACAGCACTGCCACTCATCCCAACTCCCTGCCAGCACTGCCACCCAACCCCCCAACCAAGAAGTAAGAGAAGGAATAAAAATAGAGAATACATAGAAGGGAGAGGAAAAGAGAGGGAGTAACAAAGAAAAAGGAAGAGAAAGAATAAGAGAAAGAGCTAAAAAGACGGCTAGAGAGAGGGATGGGGGGGGAAAACGAAATCAGGATAGAGAGAGAGAGAGAGAAAAGGGAAAGAAAGGAGAACAAAAAGAGTAGTACATCCTAAAATGTACCCTAAGGGGTTTTAATACTATACGAATAGAAGGGACTCAGGGAGCCCTAAATATCCGTGGGTTATGGGCGCAAATTACTTGTCTTGCCTTGGGTTCTGACAACCCACGCTACGAAAATAATTTTACTGTTAGGGGGTCCCCACAACTTGGGAAATTTTATTAAGGGGTCACGGCACTAGAAGGTTGAGAACCACTGCTCTAGTACTGCACACCTTTTGACACAGTGCTACCTAAAATTTAAGGCCACAATTCCAGGAAAATTCTCCCTTTCAGTGAGACTGCTACTGCACTGCAAGGCTTTACTGCTCGTTTAGTCTAGGGGCTGCAAAAAGCACAATTTCTTACCTAATCCTCCACCCTCCTGGCAGATAGCGCTCTTCCATGCTCAAGCAGTGGATTGTCCCTCTGTGTCCTCATGCCCTATGGTCTTGATGATGTCTGGACCCTAGACTTCTGGAGCATAGGGAAGAAGATGCTGTGAGGGCTGGTCTAGCAGCTTGGAGAATAAGGTGAGTAAATCTACTTTTTCATGCCCCCCCCCCCCCCCCCGAGATCTAAACAAGCAGTTAACCTAATGCCGCGTACACACGACCGTTTTTAATGTCAATGTTTTTCTCGACGTGATTCTTCTCAAGCCTAACTTGCCTACACACTATCGTGAAAAAAAATGTTGGAGCGAAGCGCGGTGACATACAACACGTACGACAACATGTACGACGGCACTATAAAGGGGAAGTTCCATTCGGATGGCGCCACCCTTTGGGCTGCTTTTGCTGATTTCGTGTTACCGCGTGTTAGTAAAAGTTTGGTGTTAGCCGATTCACGCTTTTTCAGTCTCTGTGCTTTTCAGTCCGTTACAGCATGACGAATGTGCTATCTCCATTACGAACGCTAGTTTTACCAGAACGAGTGCTCCCGTCTCATAACTTGCTTCTGAGCACACGGACGTTTTTCACGACGAGAAAAACGACAACGTGAAAAACGACGAGAAAAAATAGAGCAGGTTCTAAATTTTTAATGGCCATTTTTCTCGTCGAGAAAAATGCTCTGGAGCCCACACACGACTGTTTTTCACGACCAATTAAAAAAATGGCATGAAAAACGGTCGTGTGTACGCGGCATTACAGTGTGATGGGAATTTACTGAAGTTGAGCTTTAAAGGAAACCTGTCACAAAAGACTGCCATTAGTGATTTCTGTGTAGCGACCTCACCCCTCCCTCTAGCTTTATTGGTTATACGGCTGTTGTCTAGGGGTACCTGGGAGAGAGGAATGAGATACACCACGGCCCATGTCCTCCATAGTGAAGAGGTGAAGGCCAGAAAGATCGGGCTTTGTGTAGGTGTCCTAGGGTCAAATCCTTTCCTCGGATTCACTCCCCTTTGCTCCTAGTAACCAGAGTTCCACACACTGAATAGGTCCAACACAGTTTTATTCTTCTCAGCGAATAAACATACAGTACAGTCAAGTTGGGACCTTTGTAACAGTTCAGTATTAATGGGAGTAGGTCGAGGCACAATCCTTCACAGTATCGCTAACCACTGTAGTGTCACCAATGGCGAATAGTCACTGTCACTGACTATATGAGATGGAACATGAATTACCTTTGCTAACATCCGTCCATGGAAGTCACCGGAGGCCTCTCTGTCACCAGCAATGCTGCGCCGGACTCTCCAGAGAAGTTCCGCTCACCAGTCCTCACAAACTCAGACACGGGCACCCAAAGAGCTAGGGCCACCTCGGATTCCTCCACCCTCGCGGAACTCAGTCGAAGGTACTGAGCCCCAGACATCCGCCATAGTACCTCACCCCAGGCTAAAGGTGCCTGAGATGGACTCCATCTCTCACTCCGGCCAGGTCAAGGGCACCTGGGCCCGGAACTCCGGGACGCCAGCACCCAAGCTGAAGGTGCCTGGGTGCGGCCACGTCCTCCGACTCTGAACCCCAAGGTCAGGGCGTCCGCCCCTTTTATCTCCTCTTCTTTTGCATTCCAGCAGGTTCCCCGCCCCGCTGTACCAGCGCCAGGAAAGGACAAAAAGGCACAGTCTTGCGGCGTGAGTTCAACTCCGGCCAGGGCGACAACGCCACCTGTAGGCAGCAGGAAACCATTCACTCCAATGAGTGTTGCATTATGTACAGAAAAAAACAAACTATCGTTGCGCAACACTGCCACCTGGTGGTAATGCCGCGGTAAAGACACTTATCAAATCCAGATGAACTTTTTTCTGTGGCCCTACACTGACTAAAACCCCAAAGTCACTGATTTCTCTGAAGTGTAAGGAGAAGGAGGGAGAACAAAACAGTAACGGCTCCCATTTCTCCAAAGAGTAGAACGCCCAAATACAAAAAAAACGAGGGCACAGTCCTTGTGTTCCGGAAAAGGCACTCCGAAAAGTTCAGCAATGAGCAGCAAGAAAGAACACACAGGAGTCTTTTTCTCCTAAAGGTAGAACTTTGGATGCGGCAGGCTTCAAATGCTTGTCAAAAGCCTCCATGTTACACTCTACATTTCCTCCATCCTTGCGACAAATCACCACTCTGTCCGCATGGATATGCCTTCCCAGCATCCACTTAGCCTTACAGTCCTGAAACTTTTCAGTGACCGTTGGTGAACAAGAAAGGTATCGGCGTGCTTGGGGTACTTTGAGCTTGTCCCAAACAAAGGTATTGTACCACCTCTGGCGAAAAACGTCCACCTCGTAGAGCAATTCTCGAGGTAGGTATGGGTACTCCCACCCATACTCTTGGGCAACCTTCTGGCCAAAGAGACGCTGCAGCCTTGACAAAGGTGGCATCGTGACACGTTCTCCTTCTCCAGGTAACACAATTGCGTTCACCACCTCGGCAGACTTGGGCATAGGGGCCCGCAGTGAATGGTGTTACACTCCCGCAACAGGAGCAGGTGAAATAGAAGTTGAATCCAGAAGAGGGTTTGCAGACAGTGGACTAGATTCTTCCCTAGGCGCCGAAGCCTCCACCCGGGGTACACTATCCCCAATGGACATAGGTGGGTCCCTTGTGACACGGGATGAGGGTAACTTCATCTTGTCCCATCCCTTCCGGTGGAAGATTTTGTCTTTCTCCCCATCATCGCCATTGTCAGACAATGAATCCAGGTCGGAGGTGTCATAACACTCAGCGGGCAGATAATTCCCAGTCACGGAATCATCCCCCTTAATGGCCTCCACCGACAGTGGGCTGCCGACACCTCCAACCACACAGACAGTCCCAACCCCTGGCTCACCTGGGCCTTCAGAAGAACAGGGATGTCCAGGGCTCTTCCCTCCGGATCCATCCAGGCCAGGCAAGCGGCGGGACGAAGCTCTTCCACGACCACAGGAGGCCATCACTAGGCCGACTTTCCTCTTCGGCGGTCGGGGCAGGGAGCTGCTGGTGACCGAGGCAGCATCCTCGGATTTTTCTCTTTTAACCTCTGCTTGGGCAGTCACTTCGCCCTGGTCAGCGCGCACAGGAATACCCGCTATGTCATTGATCTCTCCCTCCGGAGTGGCAGTACCTGTGAGGTAGTTGAGGTGTAAAGCGCGAGGCCTTTCTGTGGATGGTTCCACCTCGAAGAGAAACTCCTTGCAGACCTCACATCGCCTGAATGGCTTCAACTGAACCACCAGTCCCGAACAGCCGGGGCAGATCACACCGAGGGCCTCTATGTCTCTGCAGGTGTACAGAGCCAATCGCCCCCGGGGCCTTAGTCTGATTCCTGTATCCATAATGGGAGCAGCAAATTAAGTCATCTCCGTGAAAGAAGAAGCTGAAATCCATGGAGTGTTTGAAGTCATCTTCGCTGTTCGCTGCTCCAATGCGCACTGACCCACTCATGCCGGAATCTCCACGTGTGTCCGTCCACATGGCCAGACTCCTCCCACACTCTGCACTTGTTCGCTGGCTTTTCCTTTTTCCCGCCCACGAACTACGCAGCTATGGTTTGCCTCGTGGCGCGTTGGCCAATATGGCCGACCTACTCGGAACTCCTCCGGGCAGCAAAGTTCAAATTCAGACACCATACACATCCCGGATACGATGCCCCCACGTGTAGTGACCTCACCCCTCCCTCTAGCTTTATCGGTTATACCGCTGTTGTCTAGGGGTACCTGGGAGAGAGGAATGAGATACACCACGGCCCATGTCCTCCATAGTGAAGAGGTGAAGGCCAGAAAGATCAGGCTTTGTGTAGGTGTCCTAGGGTCAAATCCTTTCCTCGGATTCACTCCCCTTTGCTCCTAGTAACCAGAGTTCCACACAGTGAATAGGTCCAACACAGTTTTATTCTTAGCAAATAAACATACAGCACAGTCAAGTTGGGACCTTTGCTATTAATGGGAGTAGGTCGAGGCACAATCCTTTATAGTATCGCTAACCACTGTAGTGTCACCAATGGCGAATAGTCACTGCCACTGACTATATGAGATAGAACATGAATTACCTTCGCTAACACAGCCCCTGTCAGGGGAAGGATATCCGTCCAAGGGAGTCACCGGAGGCCTCTCTGTCACCAGCAATGCTGCGCCAGACTCTCCAGAGAAGTTCCGCTCACCAGTCCTCACAAACTCAGACACGGGCACCCAAAGAGCTAGGGCCCCCTCGGATTCCTCCACCCTCGCGGAACTCAGCCGAAGGTACTGAGCCCCAGGCATCCGCCATAGTACCTCACCCCAGGCTAAAGGTGCCTGAGATGGACTCCATCTCTCGCTCCGGCCAGGTCAAGAGCACCTGGGCCCGGAACTCCGGGACGCCAGCACCCAAGCTGAAGGTGCCTGGGTGCGGCAACGTCCTCCGACTCTGAACCCCAAGGTCAGGGCATCCGCCCCTTTTATCTCCTCTTCTTTTGCATTCCAGCAGGTTCCCCGCCCCGCTGTACCAGCACCAGGAAAGGACAAAAAGGCACAGTCTTGCGGCGTGAGTTCAACTCCGGCCAGGGCGACAACGCCACCTGTAGGCCGCAGGGAACCTCACACCACCAGAGTCCTCCAAGAACCACAAAAGGGTCTCGGATTCCCTAGTAATCAGTGCATCTGGGTTACACTACCACCCAGATGCTTCCCCTAAATTCAAATACCCGCTACATCTGCTTCTAAAAATGTTAGTTGCCTGTCATGCTGTGACGCTCTTGCTTCAGTTCTTTGCATTCGTGACCTAAAATAAGCAGGCAGATAAGGATGTCTGACTTTTCCATGACTTGCTTAATCTGTGTAAATGATTATAATGTAGCACTCACCTGGAATGGCCACCGATTTGTTCCAGATTCTTTTCCCAGATAGCGCAGCAGCCAGCCAGCAACACCGCAACAGTCACTCTTCTGGCTCAATAAACAGTCTAGGGGTTACCTTTTTAAGATTTATTGCAGAACTTGGATATAACAGCTTAACAAAAGGATAACTTATTCTATCAACTAATGAGTCAGGGGTGGGAGGAATCAAATCTTTTCCTTAGGCCTCTTTCACACTGGAGCGGTTTTCAGGCGCTATTGCGCTAAAAACAGCGCCTGCAAACCGACCCTAAACAGCGGCTTTCACACTGGAGCGGTGCGCTAGCAGGACCTGCTAGCAGCACCTTTAGAGCGGTGAGAGGAGCGGTGTGTTTACTCCTTCCCATTGAAAGAAATGGGAAACCGCGGCTATAGAGGCGCATTTGCCGGCGGTATTGACCCTTTTCCGGTCGCTAGCGGGGGTTAAAACCGCACCGCTAGCGGCCGAATACGGCCGCAATTCCGACGGTATAGCGCCGCTAAAAATAGGGGCGCTATACCACCAGTGCACCTCCTGCCCCAGTGTGAAAGGGGCCTTACTGATGAGGGGGTAATAAGAATGACTGGTTCCTCACGCTTTGGTTAATGGTAATATGAGTTGGTGTTGATTATGCCCTACACTACTGCTGAATATGTTACACTGGTGTATTTGGTGCTTTATCCTTTAGACTATGTTAGTTAGAATGGTTGTTATCTGTATTATTCGACCATGTTGGTCGTTGGAGTGGCTTGATGTTGTGTTAAGACCACTCTCCTGTACTGTATGTCTTTTATACAATTTAATAAAAATACTAAAAATAAAAAACAATATCTCTCTGTTGGACACACTGGCCCTGGGATGGCTCTCTGACTCGGAGAGGCAACTCCTTGTCTCAGAGATCACTCCAGAAGAAGTCGCACTGGCCATTAAGTCCTTCCCGGCAGGTAAGACCCCAGGGCCGGATGGCCTGCCCATAGAGTATTATAGGGCCCATACAGAATTACTCGCCCCCAAACTAGCACAGATGTTCCAAGCCTGTTTGCAACATGACTCCTTACCGCCCTCTATGAGAGAAGCCCATGTCGTTCTCATTCCAAAGCCTAATAAAGACCCTAAACTGTGCGCCTCCTACAGGCCAATCGCACTTCTCAACTGTGATCTCAAAATTTTAACCAAGTTGCTGGCCACTAGACTCAATACAGTAATAAAATCCTTGATTGACTCTGATCAAACGGGCTTTATGCCCGGCAGGTCTACGGACATTAATATCCGTAGATTGTTCTCCAATATACATACACCCCATACTAACCAGGGTACTAGGACCATTGCCTCCCTGGATGTGGAGAAGGCATTTGACACGGTGGAGTGGGTCTATCTGTGGGAGGTGCTTAGAAGAATGGGTTTCCCGCTGAAATTTATAGGTTGGATGCGCACACTCTATACTGGTCCCACGGCATGCATTAAGCTGAATGGCTCCCTGTCTCCTCCGTTCCCCCTGCAGAGGGGCACCAGACAGGGATGTCCTCTCTCCCCGGCCCTCTTCGCCCTGGCCATGGAACCTATTGCTGAGGCCCTCAGGAGCTCGGCCGAGGTCCGTGGTCTTAGGGTGGGCTGGCTGGAGGAGAGAGTGGCTCTCTATGCGGATGATCTGCTGCTTTTTTTGAATGACGCTGCTGACTCTCTGCGGGGCGCACTCGGTGTCATGGATGCCTTCTCCGCCTTTACGGGGTTGAGAGTGAACTGGCACAAGTCTCAGTTGTTTCCAGTGGATGCAGGGGCCAGGTCCTCCTCACCCTCCTCTCTCCCACTTCAGTGGGTTGAACAGTTCACTTATTTAGGGGTTGTTGTCTCAAGGGAGAGTGGGGACTTTGTGCGGCTCAATCTTGACCCTGTCTTGGTAGTCATTAAAACAAAGCTAAAGGCGTGGAGTAATCTTCCTCTTTCTCTCATTGGGCGCATTAATCTTCTCAAGATGAAAGTCCTCCCTAAACTTACATACATCTTTCGGAACTCCCCACAATGGCTGACTAAAGTTTTCTTTAATTCCCTCAGGCAACTCTTCCTCTCCTTTATTTGGGGGCCCAAACCACCTAGATTCAAATATACCACCTTGACCAGGCCTGTGGATAGTGGGGGCTTGGCTCTCCTTGATTGCCACAAGTATTACTTAGCTACTCAGCTTGTGACCGCCCACTGGTGGCTGCAGCCGGACCTGACCAACTCTGCAACGGTGTTGGAGGCGGCCATAGTGGGGTCTTTGGAGGCACTGGAGGGTTTGTTATTCAGGGGGCCTAAAACGCCTCACAATCTCACCCCTTCGATGTGTACCACTATGCGGGCATGGAAGGCGGGTGAGGCGCTGAGGGCACACCAGCCGAACTCCTGGTCTCCTCACACCCCCCTGTGGCTGAATCCTAACCAATCGCATTTCAACACTATCCCGGATCCACAGGCCTGGGCCAAATACAAAATACTGACCCTTAAACATATTATCACTAACGGGGATCTCATCTCCTTTCACACTTTATGCACCAAATTTAATGTGCCGGCATGGGCTCATTTTAGGTATCTTCAAATTGCTCATGCCTACAGGTGTCAATTTTTGGGCCAACCAGTTGAACTGGTATACTCTGAGTTAGAATCCACCCTCCGAGTAAAGGGCCTGGAGAAACCCACGTCTCAGCTCTATGGATCCCTGCTGGTTGCATCCATCCCCGAGCTGTCCTCCCTCCGCAGGAAATGGGTGGAGGACATACCGGGGCTGGATGAGGACGACTGGAGGGAGATTTGGGACTTTCCCTTCTCCCCTCTGGTCTCAGCAAGGGACAAATTGGTCCAATACAAAATTGTACATAGAGCTCACTACACACCTCACAGGTTGCGCCAGATGTCGCCGGCGCATTCTCCGGCGTGCTGGCGCTGCTCCTATCAACCGGGGGACTTTTTCCACATTTTCTGGGTTTGCCCGGCAATCGCACTTTACTGGAAAGAAGTACTCCTGGTGATTACTAAGGTCACTAAGACTAGTGTTCCTTATGAACCTATATATTGTCTGCTAGGGCTGGTTGAACAAATGTCGATGGTCAGAGCCAGGAAAATACTCATATCCCTGTTACTATACTATGCTCGCAAAGCCATTACAATGAACTGGAAACAATCGTCTCCCCCCTCTGTCAGGTTCTGGAAAAGCCTAGTGAATGCCAGTTTGCCCCTATATAAAGCCACCTACTCGGACAGGGGATGCCCACAAAAATTTGAGAAGGTCTGGAGTTGTTGGCTAGATGATAGTACCACGGCAAATGATGCAGTTACCAATACCTAGATTGACAATGTTTTTTTTTGGGTTTTTTTTGTTAGTTTATTGACCCAACTTTTCTCATGTAGCCTTATCCTGTCAATATCAATTTGAGCGCAGATTATCTTGACCTAACCCTCTCCCCACAATTGGGGTTATAGTGTAAGCTAAGTTAGGATGTTTGTGTTTGTGCCCTGTTGCGGCGAGTTGCCACAACGCTGTAACTGCGCCTGCGTGGGCAAATGTTAAGCCCCTGCGTGGGTAATTTTACATGCTCATATAAATTTCAATAAAAAAGATTTTGCAAAAAAAAAAAAACAATAGGATAACTTGGATAGGACATGGGGAGCTGTGGCATACTCCATGAACACCGAGCAATAGGGCATCGGGAGCTGTGGGGTACTCCATGAACATTAAGCAATAGAATGAGGACACTCTTCACTGTCTCCCTACTTCTGAGTATAGTTCCTCCCTCAAAAGCCCAGAAAGTGAAAAGCATCGGGACATCTTCAGTAATGTTCTAGGCCAGGCAAACGCCACAATAGATACCAGCATCCCTGACTAGATCCCCAGTGAAATCCCACACTTATTTTAGAAGATTTTTCTAGCGTAATAGATTTTTTTTTTAGCAGAACAGGCCCTCAGCTCTGCCACAGCTGGAACTTTAATGAGAGCAAGTAGAATTTTCAGCAGAGCTGCCCAGAACGGCAGCCACCCTTCAGGCTGGGAACTTCTCCTTCTGGACAAAAACTGGGCTGCCTCAAGCCCCAGACTATTTATGCACTCTGCAGCCACCTATTGGCCACTCTCCTCCTAGGATTGGCTGAGACCACATAAATATTCAGACGGCTGGCTTGCATCCTCCCAACCCACTATATTAATTATTGAATCCTCCAGAAGACAGGGGAGAGCAATCGAACCTGTAGAGCTCAGAACAGCCCAAACCAATCACAAACGGCTTGACTGATTACAGGAAAGCCAGCGGAACTAAATTTACCTGACCTAAAAAGCAACCTATATAGGAGGGTGCTACAATAAGCATTCAACTCAGTGTTCCAGTCAAGCAAGTAGCATTTTAAAGTGATTAGCAATGGCAGCCTTCATTTTTTTTTATGACCAGTTTCTTTAGTGGCAGTAGAGCATAGTATTATTTTCCCTAAACAGTTAATATGGGTGCTTTCTTTCCATAGGTCTGTGTCTGCTGGTTTGGCGGCCATACCTCCAAAAAAAGAGTACTGTAGCACATATGTGTGTTTGATTACAATGGTAACAACACTAATGAACTAGTATGTTACAGTGAAGAGTGATGGTGCTTAGTCATGACAGCTCAATCTCTAGTTGAATGCTTAAAGTGGAACTTCAGTCATTTTTTCATCTTCCCTTCTATTAAATCTTCTGCCCTGTTTTAACTTTGGATAGTAAAAGATATTTTTTTCTGCCAGTAGATACCTTATACAGACCACTTCCTGTTTCTTGTCTGGTAAAAAGCCTAGGCGTATGACATCATGCACAGCTCTCTCTTTCACTCTCGTGAGAGTTTGCCAGGAAGGGAGGGGGGATGAGTCATAAGAGGGCCAATGAGAGCTGCAGAGCTGGAGGTGTGTGTCTGTGTAAATCCAGGAAGTGAACAGGCAGCAGCTTCAGCTGCCCACAGTTAAAAAGGTTACAGCCAGACTCAGTGGAGGGAGATTTCTGCAGCATATTTGGCAAGTACAGAACACAGTCATGGGCGTCCGCTGAACTTTTTTCAGGGGCGGGGCATCATTTTAAGGTCATTCATGCTCGGTCCCTTTTTGACAATGTCATGAAGGGGAGGGGCTTAATCATTATGACATAAAGCGCAGGCATGCAAAAGGTTTGAGAAACCTGATGCAAAAGCTTAATAGAAGGATCAAGCTGCCATTGTCTGATTAGCAATTTCAATTTTTTTTTTAAACCCCCCCCTCTAGTGGCCGAATAGCGCCACTAAAAAAGGGATTTTTATAACAGCTTACCTGTAAAATCCTTTTCTTGGAGTACATCACGGGACACAGAGCGACTTAGTCATTACTAATGGGTTATATAGATTACCTTCAGGTGTTGGCACTGGCCAATTCCAAACCGGAAGTACCCTCCCCTATATAAGCCCCTCCCATCCGGGAGCACCTCAGTTTTGTAGCCAAGCAATAAGTGTCCCAAAAAGAGGGGTGGGAGCTCTGTGTCCCGTGATGTACTCCAAGAAAAGGATTTTAGAGGTAAGCTGTTATAAAAATCCCTTTTTCTTTTTCGTACATCACGGGACACAGAGCGACTTAGTCATTACTAATGGGACGTCCCAAAGCAATGCCAAATGAGGGGAGGGATACATAAGCTGGGCGCCATCATGCATGAGGCTCTTTTGCGGCCTGCAACACACTGCGCCCAAAGGCGACATCCTCCTGACTTCTGACGTCTACCTGGTAGAACCTAGTAAACGTGTGTACTAAGGACCATGTTGTGGCCTTACAGACTTGAGCCAGGGAGGCTTGGTGATGCACTGCCCATGAAGTTCCAACTGCTCTTGTGGAGTGCGCCCTAACTTTGAACGGAGGCGGTCTCCTTTTCAAGCCATAGGCTTGTATTATGACCTGTCGAATCCACTTGGCTAAAGTAGATTTTTGATGCTGCCTGACCCTTTCTGGGGCCTTCCGGCAGAACAAACAAAGTATCCGTTCTGCGAATCTGAGCAGTGGCTTTTAGATAAGCTTTAACTGCTCTTACTACATCCAAAGAATGCAATAACTTTTCCTCTACCAAACTAGGTTTGGGGAAAAAGGAAGGAAGAACCACATCTTGGTTCAAATAGAACCTCGATACCACCTTAGGAAGAAAGGCTGGATGAGGACGTAATACTACTCTGTCCTTATGGATAACCAGATATGGCTCCTTACAGGACAAGGCGGTTAATTCCGATACTCTTTTAGCCGAACAAATGGCTACTAAGAAAATCAATTTCCTGGTGAAAAGAACCAAGGAAACGTGTTGCAATGGTTCAAATGGTTGTTTCTGTAGAACCGACAGAACCAAGTTTAGATCCCATGGACATATGGGAATACTAACCGGAGGGCTAATACGCATCACTCCTTGTATGAAAGCTTTGACTAATGAATGCAAAGCCAAGGGCCTTTGAAAAAAATATTGACAAGGCCGTCTGACCCTTGATAGTACTCAAGGCAAGCTTCCTATGTACAGCCCACTGTAGGAAGTCCAGAATCCTACCTATTACGTACTTACGTGGATGCCATTTCCTGGCCTCACACCACGTGATGTACGCCTTCTAGATCCTATAATAGATCTGCCTGGATACCGGCTTCCTGGCATTGATCATGGTAGATACCACAGGATTAGAGAGCCCTCTCTTTTTTAGAATGTGGGCTTCAATAGCCAGGCCGTCAAACCTAGGGCTGGTAAGGAAGGGTAGTATATCGGTCCCTGCGAAAGCAGGTCCGGACGATGTGGGAGGGTCCAAGGACTTCCCACTGACATTTTTACAATCTCCGCGTACCATGCCCTTCGGGGCCACGCTGGAGCCACCAGAATCACTGGTTTCTTTTCTACCCTGATTCTGCGGATTAATCGCGGTGGGAATGCATATATCAGCTTGAACTGATCCCAAGGGAACACTAGGGCATCCGAACCGCAAGCTAGGGGATCCTTTGTGCGAGACACAAATCTGTCCACCTTTGCGTTGAATCTGGATGCTAGCAGATCTACATCCGGTGTTCCCCACCGCTGGCATATTGCCTGGAAAACCTCGGGGTGAAGAGACCATTCCCCGGGCATAATTGCTGGCGACTTAAAAAGTCCGCTCTCCAATTTTCCACTCCTGGGATGAAAACCGCGGATATGGCTGTGACATACCTTTCTGCCCATTCCAGGATGCAATTCGCTTCCCTCTGGGCTGCACGACTCCTGGTGCCACCCTGGTGATTGATATATGCCACTGCTGTGGCATTGTCTGATTGAATTCTGACAGGTGACCCTTGGAGTTTGGATGTCCATGCTACTAGGGCATACCGGGCTGCTCGTATCTCTAAGAGATTGGTGGGCAGGGCCTTCTCTGCTTCTGACCACTTGCCCTGGAGAGACCATTGCTCCAGTACTGCCCCCCCCAGCCTATGAGGCTGGCATCTGTAGTGACCACCTTCCAAGAAACCGGACTGAAGGGTTTCCCTTTTTCCAGATTCTGGTACCAACTACCAATGGAGGCTCTTGCGAACGGAAGGGGACAGGGACATTGGTAAGTCTAAAGCCTGAACTTTTTTGTTCCAGGCTGACAGTATGGCCCTCTGCAAGTTCCTTGAATGGAATTGACCGTAGGGTACCGCTTCGAATGAAGCCACCATTTTTCCCAGCAGCCTTATACACAGGCGTATGGATGGTTTTTCTTTTTTGTACCCACTAAGTGGGTCAAATCTTTCAAAGACGACACCTTCTCTGGAGGTAAGAAAATCTTTCTCTGATTTGAATCCAGTCTTAGCCCCCAAGTATTCCAGGCTTTTGACTGGTTTTAGGGCTGACTTGTCTCGGTTGATAATGCAACCGTGAGATTCCAGATACTTGATTGTCTTGTGAACGACCACTTCTAGTTTTTTTCACTGAGTGGTCTATCAGCAACAAGTCGTCTAGATATGCCATTATCGTTACACCTTGTGTTCCTAGTTTGGCCAATCGTAGGGCCAAAATTTTTGTGAACACTCGTGGTGCCGTGGCCAGACCGAAAGGTAAGGCTCTGAAAATGGCGCCCTTCTACTGCAAGGCGTAGAAATTTCTGGTGGGCCGGACAGATGGGAATATGCAAATAAGCATCCCTTATGTCGATCGAGGCTAACCATTCCTGCCCTTGTAGGGCGGTGGCCACCGATCGGATCGACTCCATCCGAAAAAGTCCTGATATGTAGGAACTTGTTTAGCCCTTTTATATTTAATATGGGCCTCATGTCCCCATTTGGTTTGGGGACTGTGACAAGGTTCGAGTAAAACCCGAACCCGTTTTCTTCCAAGGGAACCTTCATGATTACCCTTGGGGCAATAGTTGCTCTAGTGCCAGAAGGAGGGATCCACTCTTCTGGGGATCGCTTGGCACGTTTGACCTTATAAAATGGGCAGGAGGAATGTCTTTTAACTCCAGCCTGTATCCCAGACTTACTGCGGAGATCACCCATCTCTGATGGTGTCCCGCCAGGTCTCTGTGAACAACTGAAGTCTTCCCCTCACCCGATTGAGTGGGGGCAACCCTTCATGACTTCGGGGGAGGTTTTGTACCTCTCTTGACCCAGGGTTTCTTGTTACCCTGTGATTGTCCCTGATTTCTGCCCCCTGGATTTGACCGCGGAGGCCGTCGGAACTGTTTCACAGCCGATGTGCCAGGGACTGGAGAAGTAGGCCTCCTAAAAGAAGGACTTCTACCCTTGTTCTTAACCGGTAAGAGTGAACTTTTACCGGCAGAAATTTTCTGGATATATTTGTCCAGATCTTCTCCAAATAAGCGTTCTCCATGAAATGGGAAGCTAACCAGCAGTTTTTTACAGGGAGCTTCAGCAGACCAGTTTTTGAGCCACAGAAGCCTACGCATATGTACTATAGACAGCGTAAAGCGGGAGGCCTGTTGGATTGTATCCTTTATGGCGTCCACCGCAAAACACAAGGCTCTAGGCAGGTCAGCTAGGGCAAGAGCCTGCTGATCTGGTAAGTCCCTTAAGACTTGTTTCAACTGATCTTTCACTGCTTGGCAGACTCCAATCGCTGCTACCGCAGGTTGTGTCACCATGCTTGCTGTAGAGAAAGCAGATTTTAGTAAAGACTCCAATTTTTTATCTATTGGGTCTTTGAACATTGGAACATTATCTACTGGACATGTCAGTGATTTGTTAACAGAAGAGATGGCTGCGTCCACTGTAGGGACCCTCCATTTTTTTATGAACTTATCCTCCATGGGATAGATCACCGGAAATCTCTTGGGGGGAGCAAATATTTTATCAGGATGCTCCCAATCCTGGTAAATAAACCCTTCTAATAAAGGGTGGATTGGGAAAGAACAGACAGCCTGGGGAGCTTTTAGCAACCCCAGCGAGGAAACCGTAGTGGATGGTGGTTCCGCCTGAGGCATTTTAAATGCTGATCGGACCATGTTAGTCAGAGACTGAACCCATAATCTTTCAGCCTGAGATGCTGAGAAAGGTTCTTCCACTGTTGATTCCTCCATAACTGAATCAACCTCATCCTGATCCCCTTCAGGTAGGTAGATCTCTGTGTGGGGCTGTTCCTCCACTAACAGGCACTCTGAAGGAGGAGACGGAGATCGGACGCGCTTTTCCTGTGACAGGAAAGCAGCGATCAATGCTGTTAATCTCTCTTCCAATCCTCCCAGAGTTGAGGATAAAACCTCCTCTGTTATATATACAGGAGCAGGTGGACTGGGGACAGCCGCAGCACCAGGCACTCCTGCGGGGTTTCTACGGCTACTGACCTCTGAATTCTCAGGGGAGATTGGTGCAGTACAAGCATGCCCAATATCCTCAGAGCCCGATGGAGACCCCTTTGGCTTCCTGGAAGACCTATTTCCGGAGCGTCTGGATGACATATCCTTTAAGCACAAAGCTGAGGTATTCCCGTCGTCATACACCAATTTTTGCTGGTAATAGTCTAACACAGTTGCTGCTATATACCAGCTGGTGTCCACTAAAGTGCCTTTCTATGGGGATGCCTGCATCAACCGCCTCTGTGTGCCACTGTTTGTTGCTAGCTCTGTTTGCATCCAGCTGACACTTGTACTGTGTCTTTTATCCATGCTGGGACACCTGCACATGCGCAGAAGCGCCGCGGCGCGCATCGAGCGTCATCCACCCGCCCCGCCCCTTTTTTTTCATAGGAGGCGCGTGCACACGCCCGCGCGCGCGCCCGTGCGCCCTTTTCGAAATCAAACAGGGACTAGGAGCCAGGGCCCTTTTTGCCGGAGGGCCTGTGCGGTGGATGAGCGCAGCAACAGGGCAGAGGAAGTGGATTCCCACAGAGAAACTTACCAACTGCCTGGATCTTTTGACTTGAGAAAACCAAAGATCCACATGACAAGAAAAATGGACTACAGCGGCCTCTAGTGGTTTAACACAGGTACCGCGGTCCCTTTTTTTTTTTTTTCTTGACTACTATTAAAATTTTACATTTTCAGTAGTTACAGGCATACACAGATATTAGCGGGAATACCGTTAGGTAACAGACAGAAAGACAAATTAGGCTTGGGGGTCCCCCAATAGAACCAAGTTCCTGCCTGATCCCAGCCGCAGGACTTTGTTTGGTCCACAGAAGTCCAAACTTCACCTATCACGGCAGGCATTGTAATTAAACCTTCAGGGACCGGGTTCCCAAGGATTCCACTCCCCTGGACCTGTATAGCACCCTGCACAGACAACATCTTGGTCGTGGGTATGACCAGAGCTCTGGATCCCAGGGTCCAGCCCTCCTAAGAGAGGCATTACAGGCAAAACCTTGCTCTTCTGCTGCAAGGCCCGGGTACCGACCGTTTAGCTATGAAGCTTTTTTGGTGGGATCCGGAACAGCTTACTAAGGCCCAAAAGAACCTGTACGCAAGCCCAGTGAAAACACATGTTACTCTTTGGCCAACACCTTAGACACTGGCAAAAAACTGAGGTGCTCCCGGATGGGAGGGGCTTATATAGGGGAGGGTACTTCCGGTTTGGAATTGGCCAGTGCCAACACCTGAAGGTAATCTATATAACCCATTAGTAATGACTAAGTCGCTCTGTGTCCCGTGATGTACGAAAAAGAAACGATGGTAAAGCGCCGCTAAAACTAGCGGCGCTTTACCGATAACATGGCCAGCTAGCAGTGTGAAATAGCTCTTGAGGATAATTCCGCTTCACTCCATGTCCATATAAATGTAGCGGGGTCTCCTTTAAGGACTCTCAGGACTACCTCACCCAGGACCCCTTTCGGCATCTCCTTTAAGGACTCTCAGGACTACCTCACCCAGGACCCCTTTCGGCACCCAGGGTGCAATGTTTCCACCCCAGAGACTCATGGGTGGGGTTATATAAGGAGGAGGCGAGGCTGCGCTCGGCCTCTTTGGGACACGACACTTCAGTGGAGAGATCTTCCTGTGCGGATCTGCTGTGGTGCAAGGCCTGAAGCCTGGGGCCTTGCGCTGTTACCCAAAAGAGCCTTTCACCCCCATTGTGAGTCTGGGCGGCATCTGACTCGGTCATCCTCAACCACTGCTGAGCCGGAGACCAGACCGCTGCAGAGGCTGTGTGTGGAGACACAGCAGGTGGAAGTTCCCGGACTGGGATCGCGTCCGGAGGGGTGAGCGAGCACATGCTCAATCCATATACTGTATACTATTATTAGGCCTACAGACTGCCGTGGCCCACCTGTTTATATTTAAGTCCCCACTGGAGATCCATAGCAGAACTGAGTCAAACGGATCTATAGTGGAGTGTTCTGTGTTGGCATTTTTTACCCTTTGGATTACAAATGTGTTCCTGAAATGTGCACCACTGTTTAAAGACTTGCATGCGAAGAATTCATCCCCTAGAGACTGAGTTATATGGTCAGGCCTGGCAATCCAGATAGTTTAGTTGCTGCGCCATAGGGCGCATAGTGAAGTACTGTTACACGTGGCGCGTGTGCGCCATATCTTACTAGTTATAGTGTGTCTATTGCTGCAGGGCTCTGCAGATAGATTCATGTGATCTGTTATCACTGTTGATTTTATTGCCAGTAGAAAGTAAACTCGTTATTCTTCTATCATTGCATTGGTGTCTGAATTTAACCATAGAGCATAAGATATATATTGCCCTAGACTAACTGTGCCAGAAGGGGGTCGAGTAAATTGCCGGGGGTTGGCGGAGCTGTCTTCAGGGCCCAAACTAAATCTACGGCCCTCTTAACTGAAGGTATCGCTACATAAATATAGTGTGTCTCCAGGGGGGGGCAAATGACCCCCCTTGCCCTATGAAGCGGACGCCCATGGCTACAGAGGTCACTGTAACAGCTATTCTTTCAGACTGTCTTTCCCTTTTAATCTGCTCTGCACAAATACAAACTGAGTCAAAGATGTTTCCATAGGAAATGCGTAAAGAAAACCAGATTACTTTAGATGCAGTTCCTGTAAATGTCAATAAAAAAAAAAAATTCTGTGACATTCTCAATTCCATCCAAAACTGATATTTTTACGATTGGGAAAAACCGGGAATACTTATTTGGACACTTTATTTTGGGCACATTATAGGAAGTCATTGAGTGATTCAGCTCACTGATGCTCACCAAAACCTGAAAATTTAATTTTTAGTTCCAGATGGAAGTTTTTATACCTTCAGCTTTGACGTGGTAAATTACAACTCGCATGGATCCACTGTTTATACCTCTACCAACCAGCTAATCTCACTCCAAGTAGATAATGATTGACTGTAATACTCTTAAGCCGGCCATAGACGGTTCGGATCTCGGCCGGTTCAGTAGGGACTGGCCAAGATTCTTAACAATGTATGGGCAGGCTGAATGTACCCAAGTTGAGAGAACCCAGCCTTAGAGAGAATTGTGGAGAAAATGAAAAGGCGGACTTTAAGCACTTAAGCCCCGGACCATTTTGGCTAGTTAAAGACCAGGCCCCTTTTTGCGATTCGGCACTTTGTCGCTTTAGCTGACATTTGCGCGGTCGTGCGACGTGGCTCCCAAACAAAATTGACGTCCTTTTTTTCCCACAAATAGAGCTTTCTTTTTGTGGTATTTGATCACCTCTGCGGTTTTTATTTTTTGCGTTATAAACAAAAATAAAGCGACAATTTTGAAAAAAATGCAATATTTTTTACTTTTTGCTATAATAAATATCCCCCAAAAATATATAAAAAAAACTTTTTTTTTTCCTCAGTTTAGTCCGATACGTATTCTTCTACATATTTTTGGTAAAAAAAATTGCAAATTGCAATTGGCGTTTATTGATTGGTTTGCGCAAAAGTTATAGCGTTTACAAAATAGGGGATAGTTTTTTTTTATACTTTTTTTTTTTTTTTTTTTACTAGTAATGGCGGCGATCAGTGATTTTTTTTCGTGACTGCGACATTATGGTGGACACATCGGACACTTTTGACACATTTTTGGGACCATTGTCATTTTCACAGCGATCAGTGCTATAAACATGCACTGATTACTGTGAAAATGACACTGGCAGTGAAGGGGTTAACCACTAGGTGGCACTAAAGGGGTTAAGTGTACCCTGATGAGTGTTTCTAACTGAGGGGGGGTTGGGCTCTGTGTGACATGACATCGATCTCCGCTCCGATTACACGGAGCCGAGATCCGTGTCATTGTCACTAGGCAGAGCAGGGAGATGCTTGTTTACACAAGCATCTCCCTGCTCTATGCCTCCGTGAGTTGATCGCGGGGATCCCCGCGGCGATCGAGTCCGTGGGACCCACGGTCCGTCTCACTGGGATGACAGCAGGGTTGCAAGCGCGCTGCCAGCGGCGCGCGCGCGCGGGCGACCCCCACGTCAGGTAGTTAAAGGCGACGTACAGGTACGTTGATGTGCCATTCTGCCGACGTATATCTACTGGAGGCGGTCGGCAAGTGGTAAAGGCTGCCACTGTAATCCCAATAGAGAAGAAATGGTACTCAAATGTAAAAGATATCAAAATGTATTAAATATCATAGTAAAAACTTTCAGCAAGGGGGAATACATAGGTATGCCATAGTGTGTATAGTCTCCCATAAAAAAAAAACAAAGAGCTGGACAAGGAAACCTGAAAGGGGTTGTAAAGGTTTGTTTTTTATTGTCTAAATAGGTTCCTTTAAGCTAGTGCATTGTTGGTTCACTTACTTTTTCCTTCTATTTCCCTTCTAAATGTTTTTTTCTTTGTCTGAATTTCCCACTTCCTGTAAGCTTGCCCCCATCATCCGAGCTGTTCTGGCTGGGGGTTAGTCAGCGTGCTCGCCATCTCCCTTGGGACTACATCTAGATCTGTCACAGCCCACCATCAGTACCGCCATCAGTACCATCTGGATCTGACAGCCCATCTGTCACACAGGCCACCAACGGTACTGCCATCAGTACCTCCCTCTGTAACATCTGGATCTGACAGCCCATCTGTCACACAGGCCACCATCGGTACCGCCATCAGTACTGCCATCAGTACCGCCATCGGTACCATCTGTCACAGCCCATCTGTAACAGCCCATCTGTCACACAGGCCGCCATCAGTACCGCTATCACTACCGCCGCATAGTCCCGCCATAAGTATCATCACATAGGCCAACAGTAACCTGTCATTACCCTCACACAGGCCCGCCATCAGTGAGCTGTCGGTAGCACCACCAGTACCGCCATGTCTCAAAGAATGTACACACCTGAGGAGGCATATAACATCCTCACCATGTCGGATGATGAGAGCAACGGGGAGCTCCCATTATCCGATTCTGGTTTGGAATACGAGCCAGTGGAGGGTAGTGGATCGGAGTCAGAGTCAGCGGAGGAAACCGCCCCTCCTAAAAGAGTAAGGAGATCAGGACCTAGATCAGAAGACCTGCCTACCACCAGCAGTGCCAGACCCCAGGAAGAGGAGCCAAATACCAGTACTGGAATTACTCATCCAGCCCAAAGAATCCGGGCCCAGTCCTACCTTCCTGATGCCCTGGCAAACCCCTTATGGTTGCCTGCCAACTCAGGATCCGCTACAATCCCCCCTTTCACCGCATAGCCAGGTGTGCAGCCCAACACGTCAAATTTTTCCCAATTGGACTATTTTTACTTGTTTTTCCCCGAAGATTTGTTGCAGTACATGGTGGACCAAACAAACCTCTACGCAGAGCAATTTATTGCTGCCAACCCCAATTCGTCCTACGCCCATATGTTTAATTGGCGACGTCTCACACTAGAGGAATTCAAATTGTTTTTGGGCCTTACTTTTAATATGGGGCTTGCAAAGAAAAGCGAACTGCATGCCCACTGGTCCACCCGCCCCATCCACCACATGCCCATATTTTCTGCTGTCATGTCCAGGACACGGTACGATATGATAATGCGCTTTCATCATTTCAATGACAATTCGCAGTGCCCTCCCCGAGATCACCCCAACCATGACAAATTATATAAGCTTCGCCCCCTAATAAATTCTTTTACCAAACAGTTTTCTGAAGTGTTTATCCCCGACCAAAATATTTGTGTAGACGAATCCCTTATCTACTTTACTGGCTGGCTGCAGTTCAAGCAGTATATCCCGAGTAAAAGAGCCAGGTACGGGGTAAAATTGAATAAAGTGTGCGATCAAGCTACTGGATACGTGCACACATTTCGTATTTACGAAGGCAAAGATTCCCAGCTCCAGCCCCGTGATTGCCCCACATATATAGGAACCAGTGGTAAAATTGTCTGGGACCTTGCATACCCCTTGTTCAAAAAAGGATACCACTTATATGTAGATAATTACTACAGCAGCTTGCCCCTTTTCCGTCACCTGTATCGTGAACAAACCCTGGCCTACGGTACCTTCCGAAAAAATAGGAAGGGGTTCCCACAGAATTTGCTATCAAAACAGCTACAAAAGGGGGAAGCCGCATTCATGAGGAATGAGGAGGTGTTGGCCATGAAGTGGTGGGACAAGAAGGATGTTCACATGATGTCTACAATCCACAATGACAACTTGGTGGAGATTCAGAGAAGACGTGGCCCCGTAGTAAAGCCTGAATGTGTTCATGACTACAATATGTACATGGGGGGGTGGATTTAAACGATCAGATGCTACAACCCTATTTATCAACCCGAAAGTCAAATTATTGGTATAAAAAAGTAGCATTTCATCTTTCACATGGCCCTGTTCAATTCATTTGTCTGCTATCAAAAATCACCCGAAAACCAACCAACCTCCTACCTCAAATATTTTGAAGACATTGTCACTGCCCTGATTTACCAGCAAGGACCCGCCCCAGGAAGCATTCGCTCCGATAGTGTGAGTCGACTGCATGAGCCACATTTGCCCTATAGCATTCCCCCTGCAGAATCTGGAAGAAGACGCCAAAAGAAATGTCGTGTATGCTCAAGAGGAGGAGTTAGAAGAGATACAAGTTATCATTGACCCGATTGTCCCTCCCAACCTGGCCTGTGTAACGGTGATTGCTTCAAAAATTATCACCGATCTATCAGATACTAGTTCCCCTTATTAGTATCAGACTGCCATTTCGCCCTTTCTAATACCTGTGCCTGCCTGCTACCATGTTTCTATCTTCCATGTTAACTGATCCTGGCCTGTTTACAGACAATGTCTTTGCCTGCCGTTTTAACACCTTTCTGACTTGCACGTGCACCTACCTCAGCCTGTTTACCGACGATGCCTCTGTCTGCCGTTTTAACCACGTTTCTGACTTCCATGTGTACTGACCTCAGCCTGTTAATCGACCATGTTTTTGCCTGCCACTTGGACTGATCTTTTGCCCTTCTACTTTAGCACACAGGGGTCTCACATATGTGAGGGGCTCCAGAATAGCGTTCTGAGTACAGAAAATCAGTTTTTGGTTTTCTGTGCTCCCAGAACAGGGTCTGGTTGCCCGGAGGCTTCAAAGAGATTTGGGTGGGAGAAGCCTCTACCCCTGTCCCCCTGGCTCTTAGCTTGACGGTCCTTCCTGCTGCCTGGACCAATACTTTGGCTGTGCTGACCGTATCACTGCCTGTAATGACCCAGGACTTTATGGACTATGTTTCTTTCTGCTGCCTGGACCAATACTTTGGCTGTGTTGACCATTTCTTTGCCTGCTGCCTCTACTGACTATGGACAGTATTTATGCCTGGACATCTCTGCCTGCTGCATGGAACTGTGCTTTGGCTGTGAGGTGTCTCTGCCTGTCTATTCCTGCCTGCTGCCTGGACCGATGCTCTCCTCTGTGGACCACTGCACTACTAAAACCACAGATAATCTTTTGTTATTTGGTATGTACCTGCTATATGTTAGAAATATGAAGGGCCTTCAAAATTGTGATCGGTTTTTAGAAAATTATATGTGTAATTTTATGCTGCTAGAATGCCTGGAGGTGCTATTTGGATGTTGGGCCTCTGTATATGGCCAGGCTGTGTAAAAGTCTCACACATGTGGTATTGTTATACTCAGGAGGAGTAGCAGAATTTATTTTGGGGTGTCATTTTTGCTATGTACATGCTATGTGTTGGAAATATTTTATAAATGGACAACTTTGTGTAAAAAAAAATGCGTGTTCATTTTTTCCCATGTTTTCCAAAAACTTCTGGAAAAAAATGAACCGTTAAAAAGACTCATTATGCCTCATAGATTATACGTTGGGGTGTTTGCTTTCCAAAATTGTGTGTCTTAATTCGCGACTCAGTGGACAGCTCTAATCTCCGACAGGTGGGTTTGCGAAGTAATCTCCTCAGGCTACAAGATAGAGTTTCTCTCTTGTCCACCGGACAGATTCAATACCTCCAATCTCCAGCTACTACCGACCCGTCGGGAGGCCTTGTATGGGGCGGTCCAGGGTCTACTGGAACGCGGGGTAGTTATTCCAGTTCCAGAACTGGAACAGGGTTTTTACTCAAATCTGTTCATTGTGCCGAAGAAGGAGGGGGTTCGTCAGAGCCTGGATCTCAGAGCCCTCAATTGCTTTGTGAAGGTACAAAGATTTCGGATGGAGTCGGTTCAATCTGTAGTCACGGCTCTCCATCCGGGGGACTTCTGGCCTCCTTGGACATCAAGGACGCATACCTGCATGTCCCTATATACTCCAGACACCAGAGGTTTCTGCGATTTGCTATCGGGAAGGACCACTACCAGTTTGTGGCCCTCCCGTTTGGCCTTGCCTCAGCACCCAGGACGTTCACCAAGGTGCTCGCTCCGATTCTGGCACTTCTAAGACAGCGGGGTATCGCTATCACAGGCTACTTGGACGACCTTCTGCTGAAGGCCCCTTCAAGCTCAGAATTAGAGGTAAGCGTGTCCATTACCTGTCAGACTCTTCGAGACTGTGGTTGGATACTAAACACGCAAAAGTCAGTATTGGTGCCCACTCAATGCCTAGTGTACCTGGGGTTGATTCTGGATTCCTCAGAGGCAAAGGTATTCCTCCCTGTGGAAAAGTTGCAGACCCTCCGGGCTGCAGTACGGCAGCTGACTTCCAGGAATTGGTCGTCACTCCGTTTTTGCATGCGAGTGTTGGGCCTCATGGTAGCCTCCTTCGAGGCGGTCCCATATGCTCAATACCACACTCGAGTGTTACAGAAGGAAGTTCTGTCCAGATGGAACAGATGCCCTTCATCTCTGGATTATCAAATCCGAGTGAGCTACCTAGTCAGGAGATCCCTGGTATGGTGGCTGACAGCACCGGCTCTAATGGCCGGGAAGTCATTCCTTCCGGTTTACTGGATAGTGATCCCGACGGACGCCAGCCTTACAGGTTGGGGGGGAGTCTGGGGTGTTCAGTCTGCGCAAGGTCGCTGGACCCCAGAGGAAGCCCTCCTGCCGATCAATGTCCTGGAAATCCGGGTGATCAGGCTGTGCCTCTTCAAATGGTCTCAGAGGCTGCAGGGGCGTCCAGTCAGGATCCAGTCAGACAACGCCACAGCAGTGGCATATGTCAATCATCAAGGAGGAACAAGAAGCTCAGCTGCAGCATCGGAGGTTGCTCGCATCCTGAAGTGGGCAGAGAAGAGCGTGCCGGCACTGTCGGCCGTGTACATTCCGGGTGTGGAAAACTGGCAGGCGGACTACCGGAGCCGCCAGATGCTGGACCAGGGAGAATGGTCCTTACACCCGGAGGTGTTCCAACTCCTCTGCCAAAGATGGGGCACACCAGACGTAGATCTTCTGGCTTCCCGACTCAATCGGAAGATATTGAGGTTTGTGGCCCGGTCAAGAGATCCATGGGCAGACGCAACGGACGCGTTGGTGGCATCGTGGGGTCAGTATTGGCTAATCTATGCCTTCCCACCCTTAAGGCTTCTTCCTCTTCTGCTCCGCAGAGTGGAGGCAGAGGGAATTCCAATGATCCTAATCGCTCCAGATTGGCCTCAGCGTCCTTGGTACGCCGATCTAGTACGTCTGGTAGCAGACGTCCCCTGGCGCCTACCACTACGGAAGGACCTGCTATCGCAAGGTCCCATACTCCATCCTGCTTTACAGTCATTGGCTTTAACGGCATGGCTGTTGAGAACCAGGTACTGAGAGACCGGGGCCTGTCAGACTCAGTAATCTCTACGATGAGAAGTGCTCGAAAACCGTCCTCTAGGAAGGTTTATCACTGCACTTGGAAGGCCTACATCTACAGGTGTGAGGAAATGAAATGGCATCCACGTACCTATTTAGTTTCCAGAATCCTGCTGTTTTTACAGCATGGGGTGGACCAAAGGCTTGCCCTAAGTATGATTAAGGGACAGATTTCTGCCCTGGCTGTCTTTTTTCAGTGACCCCTGGCGGCTCACTCTCTCGTGAGTACTTTTGTGCAGGGGGTTCGACATGTGGCCCCTCCAGTCCGCCCCCTGCTACCTCCGTGGGACTTGAACCTGGTCCTCTCGGTGCTTCAGAAGGCACCGTTTGAGAATATTAGAGATATTCCCCTGTTGACACTTTCTCAGAAAGTGGTCTTTTTGGTGGCTGTTACGTCAGTTAGACGAGTCTTTGAGCTGGCAGCCTTGTCCTGCAAGGCTCCCTATTTGGTTTTCCACAAGGATAAGGTGGTGCTGCGGCTGCAGCCTTCCTTTCTTCCAAAGGTCGTTTCGGCTTTTCATCTCAACGAAGACATTGTACTTCCATCCTTGTGTCCTCATCCGTCGAATCCTAAGGAGTCGGCGTTGCATTCCTTGGACGTTGTCCGAGCTTTGAGAGTATACTTATCTGCTACTTCCCTGTTCCGGAAGTCAGACTCACTGTTTGTTTCGGTGGCTGGTCCCAAGAAGGGCCAAGCAGTCTCGTCGGCCATCATCTCTAGGTGGATCCGACAGTAATACAGGCTTACGCCTTAAAGGGTCAAGCGCCCCCCTTTCTGGTCACGGCGCATTTGACCTTGGCAAGAGGTGCCTCTTGGGCTTTCTGACATCAAGCGTCTGTTTCCCAATTATGTAAAGCAGCGACTTGGTCGTCCGCTCACACTTTCACAAAATTCTACAAAGTTGATGTAGGTGCATCTTCGGATGCCTCTTTTCGGCCGCAAGGTTTTACAAGCGGCTGTTTAGAGTTGCAGCTCCTCCGTTGGAGGAGTGCTGTTTTGTGTTTGGGATGAAGTTTATTTTATGCTGTTACCATCCCTCGTTTTTTCTCTGACACTGATTTGGGACGTCCCACTTTGTCAATAGAGAAGCTGTGTCGGTCCATGGACGAAAGAGTAAATAGGATTTTTTACTCACTGTAAAATCCTTTTCTCTGAGTCCATGGACCGACACAGCACCCACTCCTCCTTTTAAGTTTGTACTGCTTTTTGACGAACTGATCTGCGATATGCAGACTGAGAGGATATACCCGGGGGGTCCGCCCCCTGGGCGGGACTGTAGAAGGTGTGATGCAACACTTTTTACAAGTTTTTCTGCCTAGTCACTCCTAATTAACGGATAATACCCACTTTGTCAATAGAGAAGCTGTGTCGGTCCATGGACTCAGAGAAAAGGATTTTACGGTGAGTAAAAAATCCTATTTTTTGGGTGTAGTTGCAAGTATGCATATTCTGTGTTCAAGAAATAACCTATCAATACAATAAGTTTGTGTAAAAAAAAAAAAAATTCTTAATTTTCCCAAGAATTGTGGGAAAAAATTACAACTTCAAAAAACTCACCATGCATCTTACTAAATACCTTGGACTGTCTACTTTCCAAAAAGGGGACATTTTGGGGGTATTTGTACTTTCCTGGATTGTTATTGTATCAAGAAATGAGCTAGGCCTTCAGTACATCAGGTGTGATCAGATGTGATCAATTTTCAGTGATTTGCACTCTAACTTGTAGACTCTATAAATTTCACACAGACTAAATAATATCCACTAATTTGGGTTATTTTTACCAAAGATATGTAGCAGTATAAATTTTGCCCCAAATTTATGAAGAAAAATTACTTCTTTGCAAAATTTTACAATAGAAACTAAAAAAAAGTGGGTTTTTTTCAAAATTTTCGCTCTTTTTCCGCTTATATCGCAAAAAATAAAAAACCCAGCAGTGATTAAACACCACCAAAAGAAAGCTCTATTTGTGAGAAAAAAATGCTAAAAATTTTATTTGGATACAGTGTAGCATGACTGAGTAATTGTCAATCAAAGCGTGAGAGCACTGAAAGCTGAAAATTGGTCTGGGCGGGAAGGTGTTTAAGTGCCCTGTATGGAAGTGGTTAAAAACGGTTGTGTGTACGCGGCATTAGAGAAGGTCCACTTTGCTTAAATTTCAACTAATTACATTATTCCAGTCTCAACTAGAGTTGCGTACACCATTCCAAATGAGTGAATTATGACTTTCCTAAATCCATAAAATGATTTGAACTATATGTGGAAAACCTTCCCCTAGAATACATCTGATTGCACACTTGTATATACTGCCTTTGAATGATGTAGAACAGACTTTCCTAAATGGGCCTGACACTGCATTCACCTTGTAGACCCAGCCTAGGGATAGGGATTAGCAAGACTGTGTATATATGAAATGTATATATTAAATATAAATAATACCGGAATGTGTTTAATTCTCAGGCTGTGTGTATGTGAAAGTCTTGACATATGAAATCCATGTTTTGGGCTCTGCTCCTTAGGAAGAAACATCTTTCCTTTATGAAAGTCGGGGAAAGCTTGTCAAGGGTTTTCTACAAATAACAATGTCGTGTGGAAGCGGCCCACACGGGTAGCGATAATCCATACATATATCATTCTTCAGTTTAACAACACAGGGACAACTTGGCATGTGGCCAGAGGAATTGGCTTGAAGAGTCTGCATGCATTAAAGGGGTTTCCACTTTGATCCCGCACAAGGCTTCTGCTTCACACCCCTCCCAGTAAGCAGCTGATCTCTGCTACCATCCACTTCTCTTAGCTGGGACTACAAAAATCTATTTACCTGCTTACACTACAGCATGGTCACTTGGAATCCCTTGGAATCCTTGTACCAGCTAAGAGACACGTCGTTTAAAGCAGCTATGGTAAATCTTTCGACAGGCCATTCTTCAAAAGGCAAGGTGTGCTTATCAGACCCTTACCCCCTAAAGCCATGGAAAAAAATGCTGCATAAAACATTGCACACCTAAGGTAAAAGCATAAAAAAGGCAAAAAAACAAAAAAACTCTACACACAAGAAACATAAACAGATATACTTGCCTTATACACTGGTGTCAGCCCATGGCGCCCAGGCAAATGTGGTATTATGGTATTACCTTGTGGTATTACCTTGCAGCGAGAGCTTTTGAGAAGAGACATTTTTGAGGTACTAAATGGAAGTCAGGCATCTGTCCATAAAAATTCTAATTTTATTAAAGACATTTATGCAACCATGAAAAATATAGAACAACCCCAAGACTGAAAAAAGGGTTTGTTTGTTCAATCAACTTGCCCAACAGAGTAGGACGACAACAACACCACCAATAAACTGGGGCAATAAACATTGCATACAGTAACACGACTTACAAACAAGATAATATCCTAATCATGTATGATGGGTACCCAACAACGTGGTTGAAAGGCAAAGTTTCAACCTGTTAGGCCCTGACTTTAAGAGGTTCCTTTTAACTATACACATGGGGCTATAAAACACAGTTCCTACTATTTCCCTTCCCACTGGCCAGTGATGAATGCCTGTAGGTGGCAAGCGTTGGGGCCCAAAGTCTACGTCTATAGTTTTGCAATCCCAACAAGAAAAGGGATACACTCCTCCAAACAAACCCCTGGGGTCCCAGAAAAGGGGTAGTACTGTCCCTTTAAGCAGAAATGTGACAAAGATGGTGGCCAAGGCCTCGCACCTCTTCGGAGTCCAAGGCCTCGCACCTCTTTGGAGTCCAAGGCCTCGCACCTCTTTGGAGTCCAAGGCCTCGCACCTCTTTGGAGTCCAAGGCCTCTCACCTCTTTGGAGTCCAAGGCCTCTCACCTCTTTGGAGTCCAAGGCCTCTCACCTCTTTGGAGTCCAAGGCCTCTCACCTCTTTGGAGTCCAAGGCCTCGCACCTCTTTGGAGTCCAAGGCCTCTCACCTCTTTGGAGTCCAAGGCCTCTCACCTCTTTGGAGTCCAAGGCCTCGCACCTCTTTGGAGTCCAAGGCCTCGCACCTCTTTGGAGTCCAAGGCCTCGCACCTCTTTGGAGTCCAAGGCCTCGCACCTCTTTGGAGTCCAAGGCCTCGCACCTCTTTGGAGTCCAAGGCCTCGCACCTCTTCGGAGTCCATCACAGAGATTCCTCCGTCTCCTGAGGCATCTGAAACAGTTGCACTGGAATGGTGGGGGGCATCTCTTGCAGTATCTAAGGGTGATGGTGGCAGTCCGGAACACAGCAACAGCATATCCAGGAAAAACAGCAGACATCCTAGATACAGACACTCTTTTTCTCACAGCACGTTGGGCTTTGCGGTTTTACAGCAACAAAGATCTGGATACTAAAACTTCAACAGGACCCTACAGAGGGATGAACAAAGGGAAACACTCTCTCCCCATCCATGGGACACATGCCCCCACCACCCGAGGCCTTGTGGGTACCTCTGCTCCAGGTACGCAGTCCTCTGTGCACACACACAGCAGCTACTATGGCAGCAGCAATGCCTGGGCAGGTAAAGTGGTTCAGTCTTTCTGTAGTAACACAGCATAGCGCTATGGTCTTTCAGCAGCATCAAATGTCCCACAGCAGTCTCTTCTCACTCTCAGCGTGGAACTGCCTTCTCCCAGTCTAGCTTTCCCACCCTCTCTTTTCTTCTTGGGCATAGTCCCCCAGGGACTTGTAGTCCCACTTAGTCTCTCATTTATTCAGACTGCCTTCCTAGGGGCACCATCCCCTATCATGCACTATCAGCTCCTCCTGACTTAGGGACCGACCTATCCTCTTCAGAATGCAGCTTCAGCCAATGACCGCTCCTCCTCACCAGGCCATGTCCTCAATCATAAAAGGAAAAATAGAAAAGCGCCTCTTAGCAAAACAGATTTATTATGTAGCAGACAATTTGTATCAAACACTTACATCATGGTAAGTTTCAGGTGTCATCCAGTAGGATCAATGTTTATATTGCGTCCAGGATCTCTGACGCTACTTCACGGATTTCCCAGGTCCCGGTTATGGTGTCACTTGAGAAAGGAGCGCGCATGCCCTGTACGAGAGCTGCGCATGCTCTGAAACGCGTTGTGGTTCCCTGCACCATCCAGCTGACGTCAGACGCTCCTCTCCGGACCGACCGTTGCCATCTTTCGCTGCTGTCTCCTATCACGGACAAGCCAGCCTGTATCCCGGCTACTTGCGGCCGCCATAACCGGGACCTGGGAAATCCGTGGAGTAGCGTCAGAGATCCTGGACGCAATATAAACATTGATCCTACTGGATGACACCTGATACTTACCATGATGTAAGTGTTTGATACAAATTGTCTGCTACATAATAAATCTGTTTTGCTAAGAGGCGCTTTTCTATTTTTCCTTTTATGTCATTTTCCTTGAGTCGGCTTCAACTTGGAGAAGAGTTGCCCTGGGCAACTGAGTTTTTATTAAAGACTTCCTATCCACAATTGTTACTATAGAGTTTTTCAAAACCTTATGCTACCTGCCATCCCTTGGTAACAGTAATAACTTTATGTCCATCTGATTGGAATACTTTTTGTTTTTTTGATTTTCAACCTTTGTATAATATCCTTTACACATTTAGGATTAATAGTGTTTGTCTGTGCAGGCTTCCCAAGCGCTTGCATTTGCTATTGTTTTTCATGTCCTCAATCATGGCTCTGGTCCAGCTTGCAGCAGTCTCCCTCTCCCTCTCTCCCTCTCTCCCCTTCAGCCTACTGCTTAGTCCTACTGCAACCAGGGAGAATGATGACGTTGGTAGCTGTGTGGGTGGCCTTGTCAAAGCCTGGAGCCTTGCTGCTGTAAGGGCATAGGAGCTGCTTGCTTGGCCAGGCTACACCTCTGTAGTTTGTAAGTAGGAGGTTGCACAGCATAGAATCATGTAACCAGAGACTGTAGTCCTCACAAAAGGACTGTAAACATTTTATTGAATGTGAGTGCCGAAGCTAATAACACCTAAAAGTTAAACTGTTAAAGTGATATTAAAGGATATTTTTTTTTTCCCCGCTGATGCTGGCCGCTCCTCCTTACAACGGGTGCCTCCTCAGCAAGTTGGGTGGAACATCTTTGGAAGCACACGTGTATGCACTCCTGAGCTGGGCTGTGTGCATCTATAGACACACACGTTGCCAGGAAGCCACACCCCCTGCTACCTCCTCATAGGAGTTTCACTGACAGCAGCAGGAGTCTAAAGAGCTCTCTGCCCTCAGTGTCTCCTGTGAGACTAGTAAGGAGGGCAGCGCTTTTTTTTATCTTAATTCAGGGAATGCATTAAGATAAACAATGATTTCACTTTAGAACCACTTTGGAGCAGGTAATTGTCGGCCATAAAGTTTTAGACTCATGTAATATATATAGGGGGTCCCCGAGTTACGAACGCCCGAGTTACGAACTTCTCCTACTTACGATCCGGGCGCTGCGGGGACCCTCTGCCATTTTGGGCGGACCGTCTGCTGTTCTCCGCATGCGCGGCCAGACGGAGCCTCGGGAAATGTCGGAAATGTCAGTAATTGGCCGCGCATGCGCAGAACGGCATTCAACGGAACATCGGAAAACATCGGAAATGTCAGTAATTGCCGGTCTGCGCATGCGCGGCCGACTTTCGAACATTTCCGATATACAAACAGGAGGAAAGTCTCTAACGGGTTCGTAACCCGGGGACCCGCTGTAATTGACTTGGAAATTGTGTTTTCCAACAAAGTTAGATTGCTTTTAAACTTCTATTACAGACAAACTACCTTTTTTTTTTTTTAATGATAAGATATATTCTATTTTTATAATAAATATTTTATTTTGGGACCAAAGGGACCAACCCCTGGTGGGTATCCAACATCAAAGTACACACCTATGAAGAATGAACAAGCACATTCCTTAAATGTCGTGGGCGCTGTGCTCGTTCTTTTTTTAAAAACGGTGACTCACGGATCCCAAAAGATCAAAGCGAATTATCCCACAAGACAGCCAACAGCTATCATCTATCACAGAGCTGGAAAGTATTGTTTTAATGTTAAGTATTTTATTATCTTGTGTAGAGGCGGGTGGCGAGCGGGGAGGTGTACAGAGGATGTTCAAAGCAGGCCAGAAATATAGTGTTACTGCACTATTAGGTATGGGGGGAAAAGCAAGGCATTATGGGTACATTTTGTAATGATTTTAAGTGCAGATTAACCTTTAAATGCAATTTTACTAGGGCTGTTACTGATTAAAATTTTTGTGTTCGATTAATCGTTTTTTTTTATCGATTAATCAACTAATTTCGATTAATTATAACGCACACACAGATCCAACTACTTTTAGCTGATCTCCTTGCAGGCCGATTCCCAGTGCAGCTCCCAACCACTGGAAAAATGGAAAGCAGGATACAAAAAACACACAAAGGCAGCGCTCAATGGGAATAGCATTAACATTTTTATAGTCTTCAAGTAGGTAACAAAATAAATATTGCACTGGAGATAAAATCAATGTAGCTACATAAATGGTGCGAGTAATACCAAACGGTAGCAAAAGCAGTCATAAAAACATGTAGCTAAGTATGATACTGGTATAAAAATGTGTACAACGATACCACTGCTGAATCCAGATGAGGAGGGGCTAACATCAGTCCATCGGCATGTAGATGTCCCGTGAAGGGAACTATCACAAATCCCAGTGGATGGCTGTAGAATCCCAGGTTCATAGAGGGAAGTGATAGAGGGAAATGTAACAGCCCTTGCGTGTGGCAGATAGTAAGATCCCGCCGGCATGCAGATATGAAGGCACAGCAAAGGAGCCCTTCAGATGGACACGGCAAGCCCCGCCCGTGTCCGTGACGTCACCGGATCTCCGACAGAACTCCCTGAAGACCCGAAAGCCGGCGGAGAGGTGAGTACCGATCAAAAAAAAATAATCGATTAATCGAGGAATTAATAGTTAATTTCCACAGCCCTAAACTTTACATTTAAATTTGGATTTAAATTTAGATTCATTCATAAATAACCTTAGCTAAGCCAGACAATTCAAGCTAAGCACATGACACAAAAAGGTTCATTTCAGGGACAACCAATGCCATAAAGATCAGTAGAGTTAAGGATAAGAAAACTCTAATCAAAATACACGTATCAATTTTTGCCCTGACCTAACCAATACCACCCTCCTTCTCTACAGATGAATACTTACTGAAATCAGATGGCGCAACCTCTAGGGAATGCATCCATCGCTGCAAGTCTGCACTGTCCTGGCGGTGTCTGCGCATTCCAGCCCCATAGACTTATTAGCAGGTCCCTAGTTGACTACCAGTAAAGGTCATGCTGGCCCAGGGCATCTCCAATCCTCCCGAGACAGAAAAGAGATGGGGTACCACACGCCTTGGTTATGGAGAAACCCCACGTTCTTGGCTACCCACGTACTCCCACTTCCACAAAGTACCTTGATCATAGGTGTGCGTAGTCTATTGCATTAGGGTGTGCACCACAAAGCTCAAACACACACTACTGATCACTCATGATGTTCATTCAGAAAGGGAAGGGGATGGTCAATTACATATTTACTGGCCCCTTCCTCCACTCATCCTAAAACATCCTTGCAGCAACAGCTGGTGGGAGAGGAGGGAAGCTGGTAGCACTGCAGAGGGAAGGAGGGAGCCAGGGAAGTAGGGGGAATCTGTGCTGTAAAGGGTGATTAGGGTGTGCCTGGGCACACCTGGCACACCCTGTGCGCACACCTTTGACCTTGATATGGTTTTAGATACATGATTGTCCACAATTCTTTTTTTTAATTCCCTCAGTGAGGTGCTTTGTCGACCCCCCTGTGAACAAAAAAATTAACCATGAAATCACAGCTCACAGAAAAGTGCACAGAGGGTACAGAATGGCCAATCTGAAGAGAAAGGGCCTCTAACCCTGAACCTCCTGGGGTGCAAGGCTCCTGACAAAGGCAAGGTATGCCATGGTCCACCTAGGCCGAAGCCAGGTGGACGCCACTCCTTGGGGACCAACCGAAGCCGGTCCACCAAATACTTGGTGAGGGGCTGTCCCGAAGAGAGACCCCTCCAGATGGAGAGAGGCAAAAGACCTGAAGGCCAAATAACCTCCACCTGACATCAAGCTTCTTTCTGCTGCCCCCCTCCCCCGTGTTCTCTCCAGTTACCCCCCCCCCCCCGTCCCCCCATCTTGATGGAGAGCGGGGAAGGGGCCCGGTAAATGCACAAGTGTGAAAGGGGCCTTAAAGTGAACTTGTTCTGTAAAGGTGGTGGAAGCTGAAGCTGTTGCGTAAAACTTAAGTTGGGCCACACCATCTCTTTTTTCATGGGACGGGCACTCTCACTGACCAATCTAGGACTCTGTTGATTCATAACTGAAACATAGTGAACTATGTTTACTATGCTTCATTTTCTAAATGAACAGGAAGCTCTGTACAGAGCTATTCCTCACCATTCATTCAGTGCAATTGAGGCTTCAGAGAAGGAGATTGAGAGCTGTGTCTTCAATCTCCTCTCTCTGTCTCAAAGGTGAAACATCAGAGGTCTGTCCTAGACCCCTGATATCTTACCAAAGCCCCTCAACGAAGCTCCTAAAAAATATTGTAAAAAAAAATAACATAAAAAATGGTAAAAATAAATAAAACAAAAATAAAAAACTAATGACACCAGTGGCGGAACTACTGGGGTTACGAAGGTTGCAAGTGCGATCGGACCTTGGCTTTCTACCACTGGGCTCAGAGGGAAGAGCCTGGCCGGGGGGCCCTCCATGGTTTCTTGTATTTATCCCTCTGCCTACAGACTTCTATGGGGCTCATCTACCTTTGACCTTAGGAGACAGAGTCATAGAAGTCTTTGGTGATGTAATGAGCAGAGGCAGCCAGAAAAGAGAGAACTTGCGTCACTGCATCTAAAGACACAACTGAAGCCGCGGCTGTCGGACCTAGGTAAATATACATTTGTGGCAGGTGGAATGGTTTCAGTCAGGGCAACTGAGCAAAAAGAATAATTGCACTTTGTCTTAGGCCCCTTTCACACTTGTGCGACTTATCCTGCGACTTGGGACTGCAAAGTCGCATGACAAGTCGTACCCCATGATTTCCAATGAGTACCATTCATATCTGTGCGACTTCAAAGTAGTCCACTACTTTGGTCCGACTTTGAGGCAACTTGAGGTCCCTAGACCTCAACATTACACAGGCATTGCTTCAAGTCGCGTCAAAATCGCGGCAGTCACGCGACTTTCAGGTCGCACATGTGTGAAAGGGGCTTTAAAGTGAACTTGTTCTGTAAAGGTGGTGAAAGCTGAAGCTGTTGCGTAAAACTTAAGTTGGGCCCCACCATCTCTTTTTTTCATGGGACGGGCACTCTCACTGACCAATCTAGGATTATACATAGGACTGTAAGCTATTTTGAACATTAGAGGGACAAAGTGGGGGCATAGTCAGTTTCCCCTCATTAATACACAACGCAGAACCTATGCCTTGGGATATTTAACCATTTGTTAGGATAGACAGTGCTGAAATCTAGTCTATAACTGATATTGAGATCTGCCAGCATAGTACAGACAGGATTAATTATTGGTAAACATTAAACCCACAGCCCCCTGTTTAACAGCTAGGTAGCTAGTTACGACAAGTAAAAAGCTATTTAAATGTAAGCAGCATTTCTTATGTTATGCTACGTAAATGGGAACATGTAATAAATGCAAAGTAGGTGTTATGGTGTTTTACCAATCTGGCTGCAAAGAAATATGCTTGAAAAGGCGACTGACCACCAGTGTTGATGGGATTTTTTTTAAAGGTGGGAGGTTTAGAGTGCCAATGATTGTGGATTTTTTTTGGGGGGGGGGGGTTAAACTGCCACCAACACCAATGATTTCAGGATTTCCTTTAGGCCCCGTTCACACGTATGTGAATTGGTTGCGGCTTAAACCGCATCCAATTTGCATAACATTATAAAATACATTGATTTTAATGAGGCTGGTTCCCATATGTGCGATGCATTCGCACTGCACATTGCCCAAAAAACGTGTGCGTTTTCTAGGCATTGCGGTGGGGCTTAGGTTGCAAATTCAGGCTCATTATCTTCTATGGGCACGCATCTGATTCGCAGATGTGTTCAGTTCTCATCAGGATTTCTCTCCTTCACCTCACTACACTTCCCCCCCTCCCCCTCCTCTCTCCCAGGTCACCAAATTTGCAGCTAAAACGGAGATGATCTGCTAAACAGTTCAATTATCTTTTTGCAGAGATAAGAGAGCTGGAATTCGCACTTCACAAGTGTGAACCCAGCCTTAAGGTTGAGAGGGATTTGAAATGCCACTGACCATCAATGATTGTGGGGTTGTTTTTTTGGAGTGGCTAAAGTGGCGCTGACCAGCAATAACTGAGGAAGTGTTTTGGGTAAGGGTGGTTAAAGTCCCACACTGACCACCAATAATTGTGTGAATTTTTTAAGGCTCGGATTTCACAAGCGTGAAATTCCTGGAGCTTTCCTCCACCTTGGTAGCTGCGGGTGGACTGTAAAATTGAATGGCTGTACACGGCCATACTAATGCAATGTGCCTGTGTGATCATATTTACCCGCACATGCGCATACACTCATTTTTTGCTTAGGAAAATTTTTTGTTTACTCCATTGATAAGAGGGATTTTTTTTTTTTTAAGTCAACTGTTGGGAAACCCGGGGGCATTCTAAAATCCAGCGACTGCAGCACTGTAAGCGATGGTGGAGGTTAGCCTGGGGTCCTCTTGTTACTGCTCAGGACTGAACTAGTAGAACAGCTGGACAGTGAGATGATGTCAACGCAAAAACATGAAAAGATGGTCTGCAGTGTTCCCATCCATCATGTGAGACAGATGGGAAATAGGGGAACAGTAGGAAAGACCGATCTTGCACTTATCCATTCAGCTTTATCATCTTGTTTTATCCTTCCCTCACCCACTTCACCTAACAAACCTGACTACATTATTACAATGTACTTAATAGTAGTGTAGCGGGCACCCCAAATTTGGGGGTCGCTATGTTCTAAATTTAGGGGTAGTATGAGCCATAGTTGGCTCAGGTTCTCTAATTTGCTAGGTATGGACTCTGTTCTGCTATGGTGTTGCCTGGCGTATGGTTCCCCTCGTCCTGTGGTGGCGCTGTTGCCCAGGTCTTGGGTTTAACCACGGGTGGCATTGTGGTGTGATTGGGTGTCCTCTCTCAGCTACCGTGTGGTGGGTGGGGTTTCGCCTGCTGTGCATGCCGGGAGAGGGTACATAAAGGGCAGACGCCATGATCTAAGGAGGAGTGTGCCCCGAGGATTCCACGGAGGACCCCTGGTGGAGAAGTCGCGCCCTTTGGCTCTGCTGGCCGGGGGGGGGGCGTGAACTGGCCGAGGAGTCTTGGGCACCTTTAACCCGAGGCTACAACGTTCCGGGTAGGCCCAGTACCTTCAACTGGGGTCTACAGCTAACACACTGGAGTCCCAGGGAGCCCGTGTGAGGGTGGCCCACTCTGAAAGAGAGGAAACCGGGGGAGGACCTGTCCGATGGATCGGTGACGGAGTTCACGATGAAGGAGAGGCCTGGTTACCTATACGAGAAAGGATTTGTGAGTCACAGTATAGCCCCTGTAGTGTGTCCAACTGACACCTATGGTCTCTACTAATCTACGGGGTTTTGTTCAGAAGTCATAATTCAATCATTAGGGATTCTGTGGCAGAGGATCTCTAGGACTTGTCCGTGAAGGGGACTAAATTCAAGTAGCAACTGTTCGTGCTTCACTCCGACTGCTAGAACTGTGAGAGGGATCTATCCGGGTGAGCAAAATTCATACTCAGGCTTGAGTGAAGAATAGGGTAACTGGGTGCCGCGTGCCTGAACCTATCTCCCTACCTACTTTGTAGCTATCTTCAACCTGTTCCCAAATCTGTTTGAGCAAGATAAAATAAACTCGGCTGTTTGGAGTTTAAATACAGTTTGGACATTGAGTTTCTTTGGGGAAGGAACACAGAATTTTCCCTACATTCTGAGGACGAGAACCAATGAACGGGAGGTAACTCGCTGCAGGACCCAAAAATAAAGAACACCGCTCAACCTTCTAAATCAGGAGGATCGGGCATGTGGCACGGTGTGCCTTTATCCCTGCAAGGAGAAGGTAAGCAGGAGAAAAGGGTCCGTGTGCTACAGTAGCATTATTAGTTTTGACTTCCTTCTTGCATAGGGTGACCAGACATCCCCGGTTTCCGGGAACAGTCCCCGGATTGAGGACACTGTCCCCAGACCAAGTCTGTCCCCGGTTTTGTCCCCGGATTGGATTTGAACAGGGGCTGGGGCAATTTCAAAGACAGTCAGTGCAGAATAAAAAAAATATCTGAATTACGCCCTGCTGCTCCTACTACTGTAGCTTGGGGGGGGGGGGGTTGTGTATTTTTTTCATTATCTGTGCCCCTTTCTGATGATCATGTGCTGGTCGGATCGGAGGGAATAATTCTTCAGTTTCGGGTGCCCATTCAGCTTCGCTCGCATGTTCTTCTGCCTTGGCTCAAGTCCCGGCCAGCCGCCTGCCTATCTCCTTGCCTTCCCTGGCGGAGTGATCTTCCTCCGCTCCCCAGCCAGTAGTAGCCGAGGCCTGGAGAGTAAGACTTGACAGGCTGTGAGGCGGGCGGTGACGGCGATGGGCAGAGAGACGCTGATTGCCGCCATTACTAGTGAAAAAAATATGTCCTCGGATTTCGTTTTGAAAATCTGGTCACCTAATTCTTGCTCTGCTTCCCTGGTCCACATGGTCTGCTACCTCCTGAGGTTAAAAACACTCTCCTTATTTTGTGCATCCGCTGAATCATACCTAACCTGTTTTAAAGCCTTTCCCCCTGTGGTCTTGTGAGATTTTGTGAGATCTTTGGAGGGGCGGCGGTTGTGGCTTTTTTTGATTAAGCGTATGTCATTGTATGACATTACACTTTTCCGTTGGAAAAAAAGCCTTTTTTACCCCCATGGTCTCAAAAAATCTTGATGCAGTTTAGAAACCAGAGCTCCCCTGCAAGGCACTGGTGATGTAGCCTTCCCAGGTTGCACCTGTGAAGCCCTGGCTACGTCACCAGTACCTCACTATACCATGAAGTGGGGGGGAAAGGGAAAGTTTCAAACCAAATATTTAATTTGGAGTGGGACTTCAAGATAATTTGGGGTCTACATGAAAATCTGCTCCACCAAATTGGTATTTGGGGGGGAAATGGCCTGTTTTAACAACAGAAAAAAATGTTGGTGTGGGGTAACTGCATGCTGATAAATTTGTACTGAACCTTGGAGGCCAAATTACTACATACAGAAGGAAAAGGTTCTTTAGGCCCCTTTGACACGGACGGACCGTCTAGGTCCGCTTGTCAGTTTTTTAGGCGGACCTGAACGGACGCTCCGTGCACCTCTATGGAGCCACTAATGTCAGCGGTGACATGTCCGCTGACATCCGACCCGCTACGGTCCGTCGTCATCCGATCCCCCATAGGGGAGTGCGGCGCTCTAACAGGTCAGTCCCTGCACAGTGTGCAGAGACAGACCTGTCATTTGCCTGCTCCGTCGATCCCCGCTGAGCAAAGCGGAGCCCGCACACGGACACGGACCGTGTGAAAAGGCCCTTACACTTGCCAGTGACACCTGTCTCGGCACCTACTCCAAAGACATTGTGAGAGATACAGCTCTGAGCACAGAGTCTCTTCACCAGCTGTTCTCACAATGTACACTTGACCACGTTCAACCCGAAGCAAAAAGGGGAACCACCACATTTAATTCACAAGGCCTTGCACATAGTTTAAAGCACAGTCTCTTGGAAGGTTCCGCAGTGGGCCTTAAGATAGGGACCCAACCGCTCATCAAGGTATATCAAGTACCAAGCCACCCCCATCTACAGAATCGTTGTCACCGGCCACCACTGCTCCTACTTTTGAGTTGGCTGCTCCTTATTACGCCTCACTTCATAACCCCAAATTTTAACTTGTAATGGTCACCAACCATTAACCTTTTTTACTGGTAAAACACATTTAACTTGTAGGCACCTGCCTATATTCTGCATGGCACTCATACAGAAGAAGGGCAGATGCACGCTGTATTTCTCTTATGGTATATCAATCTCTGGAAAGGCACCACAGCGGCTTGTAGGCCGAAGTGTCAAACACCTTATGTAGAAACCACGCCACCCTCCTTCTCCACTCTTTGGCTCGTTCACTGGAGAGGAAGGCGCATAGTCTCCACCATGCCTGTACCCCCTGGTTTGCAGAGGTTAAGCACACTTGTTTTTCACTTACGGGTCTTTGCAGCGAGACTCCCCTTAGAGTTGGCTTCTGTCCCTAGAATGTAAGGACAAAAGTCTCTATGCCCCAAGTAACTCCAAGGTCCACACCAGTGTCAATTCCAACATAGAGTTTATTTCTTTATGCACGAGCATCCACAAATGAGAAGAAGAGAAAGGTGTTAGGAAGACAGATCAGTTCAGGCACTCTTGTTTCTTCGCCACTCGATCCCGAGTGGGTATAGCTCACCCAGATAGTCACACGAAGGCACTAGCAGCCGGCGTGTAACTCGAACAGTCTATTAGATTCCCTAATGGATGTGTTCGGGAGATTCTCTGCCACTAGAGTGACCACATTTCCAAACTGCCATTCAGGGACACACCCCCTCTCTTACCTTCCCCAAAAAAAAGATGAGGGGGGGCGGGGGGAAATGTAGTCTCGGGGTTGATGGGGAATTTGGCGGCAGGTTATTTGTCAGGTGAATGTGCCACTTGCCACCAGATGCAGTGCCGCTTGCCACCCATAGCCTGCCACCAGATGCAGTGCTGCTGTCACTCCCTCTGCATGAGCCATGGGCGTAGAAGGAAAGGAGTGGCGTCACTATCTGGAGAGTGAAGATCACACCAGTCCCTGCTGCTTGCCGCTGGGTGCCGGAGAAGGAGGAGGTGCCGAGGTGCGTGGGGACAGCAGTGCTGCACTAGGCGCAAGCCACGCTCCCGGTCTCACTGTCTGAGAGTAAATTGTCACTGGTTGCAAGATGCCAGGCAGCGCTGGCCCTAGCAACCAGTTCTGGAAATGTAGGTATTAGTTAGTAGGGGGTGGCTGTGTCCTCTGTTTCATTCCGGGACATTGTATTGTCCCAGAATGAAGGTGCCCGGGACCCAGGACAGACATGTCAATTGCGGGACAGTCCCGGGCAATCCGGGACACGTGGGCACCCTATCTGCCACAGAATCTATAGTGTCCCAAACCTCCTACTTTTCCTGTTGTTTAAATCCCCTTTTTTTCCTGGATGGATGACATCCCTCCAGAGAGTTACTGGGCCCCTTCCTTCACTGTGATCTCTCACCAGTCCTTCGGAACACACACCCTTCCCAGCCTCCTCTTCTAGAAACGGGTCCCCTCGCAAGGCGGCACCCTGGGATTCCTCCTCCCGAAATGGGCTCCAGTAAAGGTGCTGGTCCCAGGGCTGAAGTTGCAGTCCCAGGACTAAAGGTGCCTGGGACTGAAGTGCACGTGGCCCCATGGCCTGGAGGGCCACGCGCCGAGCACCAGGACTCCGACTCTGGAGCCAAAAAGAACCCACCACTCCCAGGCGGCGTCTGCCCCTTATGTATACTCTCCCGGCATGCCCAGCAGGTCAACCACACCCACTGTACGGCTGCCAAGAGAGGACACCAAATCGCTGCCCTATTACCTGTGGTTCAACCCTGAGTATAAGTGACAGCGCCACCCATACTTCTAAGGGGAACTGCACACCAGGCAAACAACAGCAAGGCAGAGTCCAGCAGATTGAAAGATTTGAGCCAACTACCACTCGAATCACCCTTTAAATTTGGCATAGCAGTCCCTAAATTTGGTACCCCTGCTACACTTAGAAAAAGTGAGAATAAACCTGAAACTTGAACACACGTACCTGGCAAATGGAGAGAAGGAAATCCCCAAAAAATCTTATCTGCACAGATCTGCTCTCTGAAACTCACTGGGGTTAAATATATTGTCATTGCTAGTAGTGTATTCCTTCTAATTATATTACATGCTTCTCCTCTGCCTGAAGCATCTTGTGATTTGCTAAGAATACATCAAGGCAAGGCTATAAAATGAATGTACTCCCTGCAATGGGTAATAGAGGCTTAAAATAGTCCTGTTTATTTTACTTTACTGTTAACCTTCTGTAATGGGCGCATTGTTCTTCTGAACGAGCCATGCCATTACCCACGTTACCTTTCTGAAACTATCTTGGTTTTTACTAGAAGACTAATGCCCCATACACACGATCGGAAATTCCGACCAGAAAACCGTGTTTTTTTTTCTGATGGAATGTTCGCTCAAACTTGTCTTGCATACACACGGTCACACAAATCTCGTCTGAAATTCCGATGGTCAAGATCGCGGTGACGTACAACACGTACGACGAACCGAGATCAATGAAGTTCAATAGGCAGTTCGGCTCTTCTGCTTGATTCTGAGCATGCATGTTTTTTTGCGCGTCGGAATTGCATACAGACGAGCGGAATTTCCGTCAAGAACTTTTTCCGTCTGAAAAATAGAGAACCAGCTCTCAATCTTTTGCTGGCGGAAATTCAGACAGAAAAAGTTGGATGGAGCCTACACACGGTCGGAATATCCGACCAAAAGCTCCCATCACACTTTTTTGGACGGAAATTCCGACCGTGTGTATGCAGCATAATTTGAAAATCCTGTTACATTTTTAAAACTGCTACAATTGTTGGATTATGTTCTCATGTACACATGGACAGCAGCACAAACTTTATGCCGCGTACACACGATCAATTTTTTAGACGGTGAAAACACCGTCGAGAAAATCGACGTGAAAAACGAGGAACAGCTTGTTCCCCCCACACACGGCCGTTTTAAATGACATTTTTTTTTTGGGTCGAAAAAAACGACCGTGTGTGGGCTCACGACGAGAAAAATTAGAGCATGTTCTAATTTTTCTCGTCGTGATTAATGCCGTTTTTCCCATCGAGAAAAACGACAAAAAGCCCACAGACGATCGTTTTTCTCGTCCAAAGGAAAAAAATTCATTTTTCTCGACGGGAAAAACGGTTGTGTGTACGCGGTATTACTGTGCATTCATCAGGATTTATAGAAGTGGATCATCCCTGTACCAGCATCTCTGTCTATGAATTAGATACAGCCCCTGATGCCTTAACAAGGATGGTACCAACCTTCAGGGAAGGAAAGAAGTTGTAGGCATCAAGATGAGAACCGAGATAACTTTGAGATGTACTAAATGCCCACAAGTCTTACACAATTACATTTCTTAGCTTGCGTGCAAAAAGCATGACAAATATATAGGTCTGCTTTAAAGTACACGTGGCTAGGCTATGGGCATTCAAGTATTTAAAACCTTTTTTAAATCATTTCTTCAAGAAAACAGCTCAGCTCACCCGGCTCCCCCCTCCCAGCAGTGGCCTGGAAGCCTTCTGATCTCTAATGTAAAAAAAGAGCAGGAACTCTGGAAGACGGGAACAAGGTGACCTGGGATGCTGACTTTAAAACTGAAGTTTATTCTGTTTATATTTTGCCTTCCCCTGTTCCTCCTCTCTACGTCTATTAACATGCTAATAACAATTTTAACCTCTTCAGCCCCGGAAGAATTTACCCCCTTCCTGACCAGAGCACTTTTTGCGATTCGGCACTGCGTCGCTTTAACTGACAATTGCGCGGTCGTGCGACGTAGCTCCCAAACAAAATTGATGTCCTTTTTTCCCACAAATAGAGCTTTCTTTTGGTGGGATTTGATCACCTCTGCGGCTTTTATTTTTTGCACTATTAAAAAAAAAATAAGAGCCACAATTTTGAAAAAATAAATAATTTTCTTTACTTTTTGCTATAATAAATATCCCCAAAAAATATTTAAAAAAAACAATTTTTCTCAAGTCGTCTTCCAGGACGGCACAATGAGAGATGACTGGCTCCACCTGACAGGAAACACAATCAATTCAAAGAGGTTAAAGCACCCGCTCCTCCCCGTGCTCCTCAGTTCTTGATTGTGTTTCCCCACAGCGAAACCGTTTATTTTTTTCCACAGACTGAAGGCCTGGGGCTGGAAGTCCCCCCCCCCGGGAGCTGAGCCGCATGCCTGGGAAGCCTCTGGGCCTAGCAGGACTCTATTTGTCCGTCCTGGGGGGTATCCCATTCCTTCTCAGGGAGGGCAGTTGAAGAGCCTCCCTGAGCACTGAAGCTCCCTAGGTGCGGGGCTGTACCTGGGACTTCAGGGGCCAGATATCCTCCTTCCTCCCTCCTACCTGTTTGGGTGTCCATCCTGGAGGGGGGGGCTGGCAGGTTCCTCCGTCCGCTCGCGCGGTCTGTTTGCTTAGGGCGCCGCTCTATGCAGGGCATAGCATTGCGGCGCCATTTTCCCGGCGTCTAGGACATTCGTCCTCTAGCGTCAAGGATGACGCCATCGCGTGCCGCGTCATTTCCGGTTCCGGTCTCCGGCAAAATGGCGGCGGCCGGCGTCTGTTACCGCATTCAAAAAACGGAGGGACGCCAGGAAGGAGGCGCCCTTTTTTCTCCTCCAGTGGAACTGCGATCGGGAGCAGAGCATCTCACCTACATGGAGCATGAGGAGAGGCCGACTACGGCCGCGGCTACAGAGGAGACCACAGGGGGTGAGTCAACCCAGCCAGCAGGGGTCATGATGGGGGATGGTACCCCGACTCTTTCCCCTTGCCTGTCACAGGGTTCTTTTTGGTTGTTAATGTATTCCTGTGTACTCTTACATTGCAGGAGAGGACGTCACTGCCCAGGGGGTTGCCAGTCGTTCCTCTAGAACCCCTGCCCGCTCCAAAAGATGCGGTTACTGTAACGAGAAATTACCCTCAACCCATTCCAAGCCCTTCTGCTTCAAATGTATCCAGAAGCTGGCTGGGAAGGAAACATCTCAGGTGATGAGAGACTTTCTCTCTGTCCAAACCCAGATGCTTGCCACCCTTAAGGATTTTCAAGCCTCCCTTAAAGCTAAGGAACCAGAGCCCCAGACAAGCAGGGAGGGCCCTTCCTCACAGGAGTTTTTCTCCTCAACCAGGAGAGGACACCCAGAATCCCTGAGATCCCTCCTGTCTCAGGACACAGAGGCAGAGGAGGATTCGGAGATCCCTGATCAGGGACTATCCGATGAGGGCCTGATAGATAGTCAGGCTGAGGAGGAGGAAGAAGGCTCTAGGTCAGGAAGACACATCTTCTCAGCTGACGACATGGAAGGCCTCCTTGGTGCAATCTACACCTCTGAAGAAATTCAGGAGCCGACGGAACAGGTATCCGCACAGGATAGATTGTACCGAGGCTTGGTAAGGGCCCAACCCAGAACCATCCCGGTTCACCAGGCTCTCCATGATGTGATTCTTAGAGAGTGGAAGGAACCTGAGAGGAAGCTTCTGAAATATAAGACTTGGAAGCGTAGGTGCCCTTTTAAGGGGGAGGATGAGGAGAAACTCTTTAAGATTCCCAGATTGGACGCTTCTTTGGCACAGGTGTCAAAGCAATCCGACCTCTCCTTTGAGGACGCAGGTAATATCAAGGATCCTATGGATCGCCGTATTGAGACGACCTTGCGTAGAGCCTGGGAAGCCAATGCGGCAGCAATGAGCCCCGCGCTGGCTTCAGCTTGTATAGCTAGGAACGCGGATACATGGATAACCAAACTAATAGAACATGTTTCCCGTGTGTCCAAGTCCAGGGAAGTCATAGACTCTCTACAGGTAATAGGTAGCGCAGTGGCATACCTAGCAGATGCTGCAGTTGAGACTGTGCGAACCACCGCAAAAACGGGTGCCCTCGTAAACTCGGCTCGCAGAGCCGTATGGGTCAAAACATGGGATGGGGATAACGCATCCAAGACCCGCTTATGTGGACTCCCATTTGAGGGCTCACTCCTTTTTGGTACCGAAAAGGGCAAAAAGTTCCCCACTAAACCTAAAAGGGACCAAAAAAAGATTTTTTCGAGGCCCCCAGGGTAGAAATCGTTTCTCGAGCAAGAAGCCTGCCGGTAATAGGAAGTGGGGCGTTGGAAAGGATAAACAAAAAGGAGGTATCCTCTTTTCCAACCAAAAGTCAAATGAAAAAGACTTTAAGTGACGTAAGGGTAGGGGGAAGACTTTCCCAATTCCTTTCCAGGTGGGAGAGTATTACCCAGAGCCCTCATATTCTCAACATTATAAAAGAGGGCTACAGGCTGGAGTTTCTTCATCCCCCCCCCCCTCAAAGTTCCTAGTAACGCATCTCCCCAGGGACCCCCTCAAGGCAGCAGGTCTTCTGCAAAACATTTCAGAACTAGCAGAACAGGGAGTTGTAGTCCCGGTACCTGCGGGACAACGCGGACTACTCCCACATCTTCGTTGTCCCAAAGCCGTCAGGCAAGTACCGGTTGATAATAAACCTGAGACCCCTGAATACCTCCTTGCGTCACAAGAAATTTCGCATGGAAAGCATACACACCCTCAGAAGACTCCTTCTGAAGGAGGTATACATGGTAACGATCGACTTAAAGGACGCCTACCTTCACGTCCCGATCTTTCCAGGACATCAAGCCTTCCTCAGATTCGCAATCGGGTCTCCTCAGGGGATTCAACACTGGCAGTTTGCTGCCCTCCCCTTTGGACTGGCTTCCAGCCCAAGGGTATTTACAAAAATCGTAGCAGAGGTGGTTGCCTTCCTACACCTAGAGGGTATAACGATAGTCCCTTATCTCGACGACCTTTTACTTTACAACCAGAGTCGAGATCTCCTCCTCACAGACCTGGCCAAGGTTGTGAGTACCTTGGAATCCCTGGGTTGGATCATCAACCGAGAGAAGTCCTCGATGATCCCGGACCAAAGAAAGATTTACCTGGGTTTCCTGATAGACTCCTTACAAAGGAAGCTTTGTTTACCCCAGGAGAAGGTCCAGGGCCTCATAACAGCGGTCAGGTCTCTGTTGGAGGTAAGGGAGTCCTCTTTCAGAGGCATCATGAGGGTACTGGGTCTAATGACCTCTTGTATACCTGCGGTTCCGTGGGCTCAGCTCCACTCCAGACCCCTCCAACAATTCCTCTTATCCTCCTGGGACGGAACAAGAGGAACATTAGACCACAGAATCTCCATCCCAGAGGTAGTAAAGGACTCTCTGAGCTGGTGGCTTCTTCCTCAGAAGTTGCAGGTGGGTCATCTATGGACTCAGACAGACCCCCTCAGGATAACGACGGACGCAAGCTCCTGGGGTTGGGGGGCCCACTTAGGCGAACTCCGAGCCCAGGGTTCCTGGAATCAGGATCAGAAACATGCCTCCTCAAACTTCCGGGAATTATTGGCGGTCGGGGAGGCCCTAAAAGCGTTCGAGGAAAGGATCCGAGACCGGGAGGTCCAGATCCTCTCCGACAATGCGACCACGGTGGCCTTCATAAATCATCAGGGGGGAACCAGGTCTCCCTCCCTGCTGACCTTGTCTCTAGGGATTCTGGGCTGGGCAGAGCTTCGGATTGCCTCTATTACGGCAGTACACATAAAGGGAAGGTACAACATAGAGGCGGACTATCTAAGCCGTCATCGGATTCTCCAGGGGGAATGGGAGCTGAACCCAGAGGTGTTCAACCTGGTGTGCCAACATTTTGGAAGGCCAGAAATAGACCTCTTTGCCCGCAAGGAGAACAGGAGAGTAAGAAGATTCTTTTCCCTGTCCCGGGAGTGGGGCTCAGGGGGGGTGGATGCACTGGCTCAGGTATGGAGTTTTCACCTGGCTTATGCTTTTCCCCCTCTGAGTCTCATTCCAAGAGTCCTACAAAAACTAGGTCTCTCAGAGACCAGACTCATTCTAATTGCTCCTTGGTGGCCCAAAAGAGCCTGGTTTCCCGCTCTACAGAACTGGTTCGTAGCACCTCCCCTCCATCTACCAGTTCGGGTGGACCTTCTTCGGCAGGGACCAGTCTTTCACCCAGATCCCAGCTTCTTCAAGCTGACGGCCTGGTGCTTGAGAGGCAGAACCTGCGGGAGAGGGGATGTTCCGAGATAATGATTAACACTCTCCTCTCAAGTAGAAAAGAAGTCACCAGACGTATCTACAGGAAGGTGTGGGGAGTCTTCTCTCACTGGTGTCTAGTGAGAAAGGTATCCCAGCAAGAAACCTCGGTCATCCTGGACTTTCTCCAGGATGGCGCCGACTTAGGTCTCGCTACCAAGACTCTAAGAGTACAGGTAGCAGCCTTATCGTATTTTTTGGACAAAAAGTTATCACTGGACCCTCTAGTTAAAAGATTTCTAATGGCCAGGGATAGATTGTCCCCGGTGCGGATCTCTAGAGTCCCGCCCTGGGACCTTACGTTAGTTTTGGAACAATTAACTAAGGCTCCGTTTGAGCCACTAGAAGATATTTCAGTTAAATTACTGACATTTAAGTTTGCTTTTCTTCTGGCAATTACTACAGCCAGAAGAATAGGCGACATGCAGGCTCTGACGATTAAAGAGCCTTTCCTTAGTTTATTCGAGGACAGAGTTATTCTTAGGCAGGACCCCCTGTACCTCCCTAAGGTAGTGTCAAAGTTTCATAGATCACAAGAAATTACTCTTCCTTCCTTTTGTTCAAATCCACAAAATGAAAGAGAGGCCTCCTTTCATTGTCTGGATGTCAGACGGTGTCTGCTAGCTTATCTGGATAGAGTGGGTGAATTTAGGAAATCCAGCCATTTACTAATTAATTTTTTTGGACAGAAAAAGGGCCAACAGGCATCTAGAGCATCCATATCTAGATGGATCAGACAGACAATCTCCATAGCTTATGACCAGGCTGGTAAGACAGCCCCGAAAGTTAAAGCTCATTCTACTCGCTCTTTGGCAACCTCCTGGGCAGAAAGAGCCGGAGCTTCGGTGGAACAGATCTGTAAAGCGGCGACTTGGTCAGGCATTACAGAGTGGAGTTGCTGTCACCTCAGGACCTGTCCTTTGGTAGAAAGGTCCTGCAAGCAGTCGTCCCACCCTAAGGTAGGCCTGAAGCTACTTGCTTCTCTCTCATTGTGCCGTCCTGGAAGACGACTTGAGAAAGTGACCAGTTACACTTACCGGTAACGGTGTTTCTGGGAAGTCTTCCAGGACGGCAGGCCTACTTCCCACCGCTTTGGTTGATACATTGGTTTGTATAGAGTTATTTGGGTGTGTGTTTTCTCTCTCGTGCACTGGTGTGGGTCTGTACTTTTTCATAACTGAGGAGCACGGGGAGGGGCGGGTGCTTTAACCTCTTTGAATTGATTGTGTTTCCTGTCAGGTGGAGCCAGTCATCTCTCATTGTGCCGTCCTGGAAGACTTCCCAGAAACACCGTTACCGGTAAGTGTAACTGGTCACTTTTTCCTCAGTTTAGGCCGATACATATTCTTCTACATATTTTTGGTTAAAAAAATCGCAATAAGCGTATATTGATTGGTTTGTGCAAAGGTTATAGCGTCTACAAAATAGGGGATAGTTTTATGGCATTTTTATTATTATTATTTTTTTATTAGCAATGGCTGCGATCTGCGATTTTCATCGTGACTGCGACATTATGGCGGACACATCGGACACTTTTGTCACTATTTTGGGACCATTGTCATTTATACAGCGATCAGTGCTATAAAAATGTGCTTACTGTGTAAATGACACTGACAGGGAAGGGGTTAAACACTAGGGGGCAATCAAGGGGTTAATTGTGTCCTAGGGAGTGATTCTAACTGTGGGGGGGATGGTCTCACTACAACATGACAGAGATCACTGCTCCCGATCACAGGGAGCAGTAGATCTATGTCATGTTGCTAGGCAGAACAGGGAAATGCCTCCGTGATACGATCTCGGGCACCCAGCGGACATCGAGTCCGCGGGACCCGTGGGCACGCTCACGGAGCACGCAGCGCGCGCGCCCACGATGCCGCGATTTAAAGGGGACGTACAGGTACGTCCCTTTGCGCAGCCGTGCCATTCTGCCGACGTATATCGCCATGCAGCGGTCGGCAAGTGGTGACTCCTGAGATACTGACGTCATGCATCATCAGAGGGCTGGTTGGTTTTTCTGGTGATCAGTCATCAGTCAGCTCCCTCATAAGTGGGGCAGTTGCAAGAACCAAGAAGAGCAAGCTAGCCTCTTTATGACTTCAGAGAAAAAGATGGCTTCACCTGACCGGGTGAGCAGCAACTGAGCAGCAGATCCCTAGAGAACTCCACTGGATTCACTGTGTATGTATGTTATTGTGGATAACTTGGCAAAAAATGAAGGGGGGGAAAACATTGGGAGCAGTGACATTCAGTTACATTTTTGCAACTTGGTTACTTTTGTATTGTTTTTTTTTAATTATTTTTAATGGAAATTTTCACTGTGAAAGTACAAAACAGGGCCATTGGGGCATACCCCGGCCAGTTATTGCAAGTGCATAAAAGCGTACAACTCACTGTGTATCTCAAAACTAAAACATATAGAGCTATAACTAAAGAACCAAAACAACCACAAGTTCGGTACCCAGGTTTCACATGGTAGGATGATGGTAGGAGGTATCTTTTCCTGTGGAACTCTTGCCACCCATCCGTCTGAGCTGCGCGTTATGGGAACGGTTAGGATTAAGTGTGATCACTGGACTAACCCCACTACTCACTTGTCTGGAGCATGGGCCTCAGCACTCAACAGGGCCAGGTAATTATTGAGTGTATTTAACCAGGGTGATCCCCCCATGGGCTGATCATCCATCATAGGCAACTCGGTTACTTTAATAGAATTGTACTACCCTGACTTCTGGGCTGAAGCAACTGCCATTCTGCTTTCTTTTAAACATGCCCTCACTGGCTCTGAACTAAGACAATGAAGCCTAGTACACACGACCGAGAATCTCTTGACAAGAATCTTGTCCCGGCCGAGTGTACACACGCTCGATTCAAAAGAACCGCCGTTCTTTTGAATGGAACGAACGCGGTGACGTCATCGACTACGACGAGCGTGCGCTCGTCACATTCGATGCCGCCGCCGCCATCTTGCTACACCCTACCTATGCCAAGGAAGCTACCGCGCATGTGTCAAAGTCATTTTGAGCATGCGCGGGTTTCCACGGCGACAGGTAAGCGTACACACTCTCGGGTTTCAAGTCGGGAAACAGGCCGACGGGAATCCCGAGGAGAAAATAGAGAGCAGGTTCTCTATTTTTCTCGTCGAGATTCTGGCCAGTTTTCTTGACGAGAAACCTGAAAGCTCTGCCAGCAATTTTCTTGCTGGTTCTTGCAGAGAAAACCGGTCGTGTGTACGAGGCTTTAGAGTTGGATTGGGGGTTCGTCCGGGATGTCGGTGGACTCGAACCATAGTGAACTAAATCGGCAAAGCACTTAGAATCGTCTTTTCTGGCTCTTTGGTGGACCTTTAATGACTGACAGGCTCACTTTATTATCCGCAGACTTCTTTCCTTCAGACAGTGTTGATCCATGAGTTCCTGAATGTTATCATTCCAAATCCTAGAAAAGACATATGCCATAAGTTATTGGCATTACATTATTTGATGTTTATTTTAACAGCCAGGTTTCCTTCTAAGATATACCGCCGTTATTCCTAATGAGGTGATTCTACAGAATTAATCTATCTTTAAGACATTACTGATTTAGACCTGAAGACCGTTTGGTTCAAGACTCTGTTATTTTTTTATTGAAAACAAGTCTGACAGACCCTTAATCATTCTTTAATATAATATTGATGGCGTCTAGAAAGGTAGAGCTATTGGTTACCTCGTTACAACAAAGTTCTGCTTTTGCATTCGTATTTTTTTATTATCTTCCGTTTTTGACCGTAATGATTTCTGATGAGGAGAACTGAGATTTATAGACCTCCAGTTGCCAAAATACGATTGAGTTTTATGGGAATGCCTTTACTGCTGTTGTAGAAATGTAAAACATGAATTAAGAAGCAATTTTAGTGTTTTAAAACTCTCGTAATGGGCATTTTTTTCTTAGTTTTTCATTTTTTTCTTTGGCCGTGATATGGTGCACAAAAACAAAACGCTAAAGTCAACTGAAAAATTGCACTAGGGTGTGTCATAAAGTCCCCTCCTGAAGAAGGACCCCTCCCTGACCTTTCTTGGGTGCAAGATTCCTGATGGGGGCAAGGCATAGTCGGATCCCTCTAGCCAAAAGGCACAGCAGACCCTCATAGTCAGCCAACCAATGAGTACCAGGTGGGGGCTTTCCTGAAAAGATACCCCCCAGGCAGGGGAGGAAGGAACCTGATGCTCTCGTAATGGTCATCATCTACCCTTGAAGGGTCTTATTTACACATTTTAAAAGCCCCACGCTAGGCTTTCCACTGTTGTTTGTTAAAGCTGAATTCCCAGGTATGGCAATTTTTGCATAGTTACATTGAACCAGCTTGGACCAATGTACCTACTGTATGTATGTGCCATACCTGTCCGCTCTCTTTGGAAGCTGTAAATCGGTGTAGTAGGCACTGCTACTACAGTGCTTGCTGCTGTCTAACTATCCTATCCTGAATAGCTGTCCTGCTGCTTTCTGAACCCAAGAAGTTGCTTATTCGGCACAGGCACCATTGGCTTTTAGCTAAGGCCAAATGTATCTGTTATCAGTTTTCAGGAGGAAGAAAGTTGGTGTCTGGAGAACCAGGATTGGGTAGGGGGGAATCAGTAGGGATCCTTCTTCTCCTCTTGGTTTGATTCTGGCCTGGCTTACCAGGCATGTCTCTGTTTGAAGGCGGTCCGGAAATAACACTTTGGGTTGCACACAATTGAGTTTTCACTGGCACATTGTCATGCTACTTCATGCTTTTCTTGCACATGCCTCCTGGGTGCCTTTTTAGCTAGCGCAGAGAAATGTATATATCGGCTGAAAGGGCTGCTGTGTGTATTTCACATAGAACTTTTTTGTTTTTCGCCATTTATTCTCAAGCACTTACACTACATGTGTTTTTTTTTGGGGGGGGGGGGTTTTGCACAAAGCCAGGGGGTGCAGGTTATCGGGGGTCTTTCCTGATGTCAGGGGGGGAGGTTCTTTGGCCTTGGGGTCTTTTGTCTCTCCCCAACAGGAGGGGGTCTGTCTTTGGGAGAACCCCTCACCAAGTACTTGGTGGACTGCCTTCAGCTGGTCCCTAAGTAGCTCCGTCCACCTGGCTTCAGAATACGTTGACCATAGAGCAGTGTTTCTCAACTTCAGTCCTCAATGTGCCCCAACAGGTCATGTTTTCTGGCTTTCACTGCCTTAATAATTACCACGGCAGTGTCATCTGAGGTAAATCCTGAAAACATGACCTGTTGGGGCAGGCGCCTTGAGTACTGGAGTTGAGAAACACTGCTATAGCGTGCCTACCCCCGGTTAGGTTTTTTTTTTTTTTTACTCCTTTGGTCTCTTCTTGCCGTAACCTGTAAGGTTTTACTGTTCCATTGGGTCCCAAATCCTGCTCCATAGTAGTCATGGTTTCAATACATTGAACTAATAATGGCCAAAAATCTTGAAACATTTTTGTGCTTCTCCTCATCCGGAGTGGTCTCTCTCTTCAGGAGATCCCCTTACCAAGTACTCGGTGGACCGGCTTTGGCTTTTCAATAAGGAGTGGGGTCCACCTGGCTTTGGCTTAGGTAGACAATGGCTTACCTAGCCCATTTCAGAAACCTTGCACCCTAGAGGGGTTCAAGGTTAGAGGCCCTTTTTCTTTAGAGGTTTGGCCATTTCTGTACCCTCTGTGCACTTCTTTTGTTACTTTTTTTTGTTTACAGGGCTTCAACAAAACCCCGCACTGCCGAGCTCTTTAGGAGATCCCCTTACCAAGTACTCCATGGACCGGCTTTGGCTTGTCATTATGGAGTGGGGTCCACCTGGCTTTGGCTTAGGTAGACCATGGCTTACCTAGCCTCTATCAGGAACCTTGCACCCTAGAGGGGTTCAAGGTTAGAAGCCCTTTTTCTTTAGAGGTTTGGCCATTTCTGTACATTCTGTGCGCTTTTTTTTGTTACTTTTTTCGTTTACAGGAGTTCATCAAAACCTCGCACTGCAGAGCTCTAAAAAAATATATATATATTTTGCATTTTCGCAATGAATCCAAAGGGTTCTCTGATTGGACGAGGTAGATATTGTGATGTCACTGCCCCACGTCCTCTGAACAAGCTTGCAGCAAGTAAAGTCATACAAGTGTAGCGCTACCTCCAGTTAAGAGAGCCGCTGGTTTGATTTCGGGCCCTGTATACAGTACCGCCAACCCCCGGCAATCTTACTCGACCCACTCTGGCACAGTTAGTCTAGGGTTATACTTGTACCCCATTCAATCATATTGCATGAAATAATCTCTAAACAGTAAGACAACACACTGAGGCGAGAGATCAGATATAACAGCTTTACTCTTATAGTAAATAGCATAGGTAGAACATAACACATGCAACTGGCTTGCAGAGACCTGCAGCAATCAATTCAGCACACTATAATGGCGCTGCGCGGTACTTCACCACGTGTAGCTATTATGGTATGCGCGCCCTATGGCGCACTAAACAATATCTTAACTCCCCACCCCGGTCAGGCCTGACATGGAATAAATCTCAGTCACCTCCTTAAGGGATTTCTTCGCATTCCAGCTTTCGGTGGTGCACTTGATGAAATTTATTTGTAATCCACAACAGCCAACAACTTGGAACACTATACTGGGGGGGGGACACTTCAACTCTGTCCTGCTACCGGTCCCCCCGGGGAACAGCAGATAAAACGAACTGTGGGCCTATGCAGTCTATAGGCCTGAACACGGCACAGTCTATTGGTTTGGGCAGGTGCCCGCTCACCACTCCGGACGCGATCCCAGTCCGGGACTTCCACCCGCTGTGTATCCGCACACAGCGTCTGCAACGATCGGGTCCCCGATCCAATTGATGTCCTCACTCGACAGGTCAGGTGCCACCCAGGCTCCGCAGCAGGGGTGGAAGGCTCTTCGGAAGTTATGCAAGGCCCCAGGCTTCGGGCCTTGCACCGCAGCAGATCCGCACAGGAAGACTGGTTGCTTGCAGCGCGGTGTCCAAAGAGGCCGAGCTCCGCCTCGCCTCTTCCTTAAATAGCCCCTCCCATGAGTCTCTGCGGTGGCAATTTTCACCCTGGGTGCTGAACGGGGTTCTGGGTAACGTAGTCCCGTGGGCCTTAAAGGAGACCCCGCTACACAAGTTTTTGATTTGCATATGTTTCAGGTCATTGATGCTCAATGTCATCCAAGAGTTGGATCTACAAAGAGGCATTTTAGAAGGAGCGTCAGTCATTGATAAAGTTGTCTTTTAAAACTGGGATAATTTTATGAGCGAGGCCTAAAAAATGTGATGTAGATAACGCAGAGAGTTAAATCTATCTGGAGTCTTTCTCTTGCTCGCAGATGCTAATGAAAATCACTTGGACCACAACGTTGTCTGACCCATTTTGTTTTTCCATATTTCATGTGTAACGGCAAGCCAAAATCCCCCTCCCTGCCACTCGCTTAAAACCTTGGCTCATTCCCACTGTAAACCTGTTCGGGACAGGAAAGAGGGGGCCTGTATCGCCGTCCAAAGCTGTCACCTCTATTGGTGCCAAGTACCCTAAATTCTAATAGAATCACGTGATTCTGTGCAACGGTACAACTGGATATAAAGCTTAAAGGAAGTCTCCACCCTGAACGTTATTGTGAATAATTCTCGTTTTTTGGGGTCCTTTCGCTGCTATGTGGATATAATAGTAGGATATTTATAACAGCTTACCTGTAAAATCCTTTTCTTGGAGTACATCACGGGACACAGAGCGACTTAGTCATTACTAATGGGATTATATAGATTACCTTCAGGTGCTGGCACTGGCAACTTCCAAACCGGAAGTACCCTCCCCTATATAAGCCCCTCCCATCCGGGAGCACCTCAGTTTTGTAGCAAAGCAATAAGTGTCCCAAAAAGAGGGGTGGGAGCTCTGTGTCCCGTGATGTACTCCAAGAAAAGGATTTTACAGGTAAGCTGTTATAAAAATCCTACTTTCTTGTTCATACATCACGGGACACAGAGCGACTTAGTCATTACTAATGGGACGTCCCAAAGCAATGCCAAATGAGGGGAGGGATACACTATACATAAGCTGGGCGCCATCAGGCATGAGGATCTTTTGCGGCCAGCAACACACTCCGCCCAAAGGCGACATCCTCCTGACTTCTAACGTCTACCTGGTAGAATCTAGTAAACGTGTGTACTGAAGACCATGTTGCGGCCTTACAGACTTGAGCCAGGGAGGCCTGGTGATGCACTGCCTATGAAGTTCCAACTGCTCTTGTGGAGTGTGCCCTAACTTTGAATGGAGGTGGTCTCCTTCTCAAGCCATAGGCTTGTATTATGACCTGTCGAATCCACTTGGCTAAAGTAGATTTTGATGCTGCCTGACCCTTTCTGGGGCCTTCCGGCAGAACAAACAAAGTATCCGTTCTACGAATCTGAGCAGTGGCTTTTAGACAAGCTTTAACTGCTCTTACTACATCCAAAGAATGCAATAACTTCTCCTCTACCGAACTAGGTTTGGGGAAAAAGGAAGGAAGAACCACATCTTGGTTCAAATGAAACCTCGATACCACCTTAGGAAGAAAGGCTGGATGAGGACGTAATACTACTCTGTACTTATGGACAACCAGATATGGCTCCTTACAGGACAAGGCGGCTAATTCCGATACTCTTTTAGCCGAACAAATGGCTACTAAGAAAATCAATTTCCTGGTGAGAAGAACCAAGGAAATGTGCTGCAATGGTTCAAATGGTTGTTTCTGTAGAACCGACAGAACCAGGTTTAAGTCCCCTGGACATATGGGAATACTAACCGGAGGGCTAATACGCATCACTCCTTGTATGAAAGCTTTGACTAGTGAATGCGAAGCCAAGGGCCTTTGAAAAAATATTGACAAGGCCGAAATCTGACCCTTGATAGTACTCAAGGCAAGCTTCCTATCCACAGCCCACTGTAGGAAGTCCAGAATCCTACCTATTACGTACTTATGCGGATGCCATTTCTTGGCCTCACACCACGCGATGTACGCCTTCCAGATCCTATAATAGATCTGCCTGGATACCGGCTTTCTGGCATTGATCATGGTAGATACCACAGGATTAGAGAGACCTCTCTTTTTTAGAATGTGGGCTTCAATAGCCAGGCCGTCAAACCTAGGGCTGGTAAGGAAGGCTGGTATATCGGTCCTTGCGAAAGCAGGTCCGGACGATGTGGGAGGGTCCAAGGACTCCCCACAGACATTTTTACAATCTCCGCGTACCATGCCCTTCGGGGCCACGCTGGAGCCACCAGAATCACCGGTTTCTTTTCTACCCGGATTCTGCGGATTAATCGCGGTAACAATTGTGGCGGTGGGAATGCATATATCAGCTTGAACTGATCCCAAGGAAACACTAGGGCATCCGAGCCGCAAGCTAGGGGATCCCTTGTGCGAGATACAAATCTGTCCACCTTTGCGTTGAATCTGGATGCTAGCAGATCTACATCCGGTGTTCCCCACCGCTGGCATATTGCCTGAAAAACCTCGGGGTGAAGAGACCATTCCCCCGGGCATAATTGCTGGCGACCTAAAAAGTCCGCTCTCCAATTTTCCACTCCTGGGATGAAAACCGCGGATATGGCTGGGACATATCTTTCTGCCCATTCCAGGATGCAATTCGCTTCCCTCTGGGCTGCACGACTCCTGGTGCCACCCTGGTGATTGATATATGCCACTGCTGTGGCATTGTCTGATTGAATTCTGACAGGGGACCCTTGGAGTTTGGATGTCCATGCTACTAGGGCATACCGGGCTGCTCGTATCTCTAAGAGATTGATGGGCAGGGCCTTCTCTGCTTCTGACCACTTGCCCTGGAGAGACCATTGCTCCAGTACTGCCCCCCAGCCTATGAGGCTGGCATCTGTAGTGACCACCTTCCAAGAAACCGGACTGAAGGGTTTCCCTTTTTCCAGATTCTGGGGCACCAACCACCAATGGAGGCTCTTGCGAACGGAAGGGGACAGGGACATTGGTAAGTCTAAAGCCTGAACTTTTTTGTTCCAGGCTGACAGTATGGCCCTCTGCAAGTTCCTTGAGTGGAATTGACCGTAGGGTACTGCTTCGAATGAAGCCACCATTTTTCCCAGCAGCCTCATGCACAGGCGTATGGATGGTTTTCTTTTTGTACCCACTAAGTGGGTCAAATCTTTCAAAGACGACACCTTCTCTGGAGGTAAGAAAATCTTTCTCTGATTTGAATCCAGCCTTAGCCCCAAGTATTCCAGACTTTTGACTGGTCTTAGAGCTGACTTGTCTCGGTTGATAATCCAACCGTGATATTCCAGATACTTGATTGTCTCGTGAATAGCTACTTCCAGTTTTTCCACTGAGTGGTCTATTAGTAGCAGGTCATCTAAATATGCCATTATCGTTACACCCCGTGTTCTTAGATTGGCCAATAGTGGGGCCAGAATTTTTGTGAACACTCGTGGTGCTGTGGACAGACCGAAAGGTAAGGCTCTGAACTGAAAATGGCGCCCTTCTACTACAAAGCGTAGAAATTTCTGGTGGGCCGGAAAGATGGGAATATGCAGATAAGCATCCTTTATGTCGATCGAGGCTAACCATTCCTGCCCTTGTAGGGCGGTGGCCACCGATCGGATCGACTCCATCCGAAAAGTCCTGATATGTAGGAACTTGTTTAGCCCTTTTAGATTTAATATGGGCCTCACGTCCCCATTTGGTTTGGGGACTGTGAAAAGGTTCGAGTAAAACCCGAACCCGCTTTTTTCCAAGGGAACCTTCATGATTACACCTTGGAGCAATAGTTGTTCTAGTGCCAGAAGGAGGGATCCTCTCTTCTGGGGATCGCTTGGCACGTTTGACCTCATAAAATGGGCAGGAGGAGTGTCTTTTAACTCCAGCTTGTATCCCAGACTTACTGCGGAGATCACCCATCTGTCTCTGATGGTGTCCCGCCAGGTCTCTGAACAACTGAAGTCTTCCCCCCACCCGATTGAGTGGGGGCAACCCTTCATGACTTGGGGGGAGGTTTTGTACCTCTCTTGACCCAGGGTTTCTTGTTACCCTGTGATTGTCCCTGATTTCTGCCCCCAGCCGATGTGCCAGGGACTGGAGAAGTAGGCCTCTTAGAAGGACTTCTACCCTTGTTCTTAACCGGCAAGAGTATACTTTTACCGGCAGAAATTTTCTGGATATACTTGTCCAGATCTTCTCCAAATAAGCGTTCTCCATGAAATGGGAAGCTAATCAGCAATTTCTTACAGGGAGCTTCAGCAGACCAGTTTTTGAGCCATAGAAGCCTACGCATATGTACTACAGACAGCGTAAAGCGGGAGGCCTGTTGGATTGTATCCTTTATGGCGTCCACCGCAAAACACAAGGCTCTAGGTAGGTCAGCTAGGGCAAGAGCCTGCTGATCTGGTAAGTCCCTTAAGACTTGTTTCAACTGATCTTTCACTGCTTGGCAGACTCCAATCGCTGCTACTGCAGGTTGTGTCACCATGTTTGCTGTAGAGAAAGCAGATTTTAGTAAAGACTCCAATTTTTTATCTATTGGGTCTTTGAACATTGGAACATTATCTACTGGACATGTCAGTGATTTATTCACACAAGAGATGGCTGCGTCCACTGTAGGGACCCTCAATTTTTTTATGAACTTATCCTCCATGGGATAGATCACTGGAAATCTCTTGGGGGGAGTAAATATTTTATCAAGATGCTCCCAATCCTGGTAAATAAGCCCTTCCAATAAAGGGTGGATTGGGAAGGAACAGACAGTCTGGGGAGCTTTCAGCGACCCCAGCGAGGAAACAGTAGTGGTTGATGGTTCCGCCAGAGGCATTTTAAATGCTGATCGGACCATGTTAGTCAGAGACTGAACCCATAATCTTTCAGCCTGAGATGCTGAGAAAGGTTCTTCCACTGTTGAATCCTCTATAACCGAATCAACCTCATCCTGATCCCCTTCAGGTAGGTCGATCTCTGTGTGGGACTGTTCCTCCACTAACAGGCACTCTGAAGGAGGAGACGGAGATCGGACGCGCTTTCCCTGTGACAGGGAAGCAGCGATCAATGCTGTTAATCTCTCTTCCAATCCTCCCAGAGTTGAGGATAAAACCTCCTCTGTTATATATACAGGAGCAGGTGGACTGGGGACAGCCGCAGCACCAGGTACTCCTGCGGGGTTCCTACGGCTACTGACCTCTGAACTTTCAGGGGAGATTGGTGCAGTACAAGCATGCCCAAAATCCTCAGAGCCCGATGGAGACCCCTTTGGCTTCCTGGAAGACTTATTTCCGGAGCGTCTGGACGACATATCCTTTAAGCACAAAGCTGAGGTATTCCCGTCGTCATACACCAATTTTGCTGGTAATAGTCTAACACAGTTGCTGCTATATACCAGCTGGTGTCCACTAAAGTGTCTTTCTATGGGGATGCCTGCATCAACCGCCTCTGTGTGCCACCGTTTGTTGCTAGCTCTGCTTGCATCCAGCTGACACTTGTACTGTGTCTTTTATCCATGCTGGGACGCCTGCACATGCGCAGAAGCGCCGCGGCGCGCATCGAGCGTCATCCACCCGCCCCTTTCCTTTCATAGGAGGCGCGTGCGCCCGTGCGCCTTCGGCGCCTTTTTTGAAAACAAGCAGGGACTAGGAGCCAGGGCCCTTTTTGCCGGAGGGCCTGTGCGGTGGATGAGCGCAGCAACAGGGCAGAGGAAGTGGATTCCCACAGAGAAACTTACCAACTGCCTGGATCTTTTGACTTGAAAAAGCCAAAGATCCACATGACAAGAAAAATGGACCACAGCGGCCTCTAGTGGTTTAACACAGGTACCGCGGTCTCCTTTTTTTTTTTTTTCTTGACTACTATTAAAATTTTACATTTTCCAGTAGTTACAGGCATACACAGATATCAGCGGGAATACCGTTAGGTAACAGACAGAAAGACAAATTAGGCTTGGGGGTCCCCCAATAGAACCAAGTTCCTGGGGGCCCCCACTTACCTGTTCCCCGCCGCAGGACTTTGTTTGGTCCACAGAAGCCCAAACTTCACCTATCACGGCAGGCATTGTATTTAAACCTTCAGGGACCGGGTTCCCAAGGATTCCACTCCCCTGGACCTGTATAGCACCCTGCACAGACAACATCTTGGTCGTGGGTATGACCAGAGCTCTGGATCCCAGGGTCCAGCCCTCCTAAGAGAGGCATTACAGGCAAAACCTTGCTCTTCTGTTGCAAGGCCCGGGTACCGACCGTTTAGCTATGAAGCTTTTTTGGTCGGATCCGGAACAGCTTACTGAGGCCCATAAAAGAACCTGTACGCAAGCCCAGTGAAAAACACATGTTACTCTTTGGCCAACACCTTAGACACTGGCAAAAAACTGAGGTGCTCCCGGATGGGAGGGGCTTATATAGGGGAGGGTACTTCCGGTTTGGAAGTTGCCAGTGCCAGCACCTGAAGGTAATCTATATAATCCCATTAGTAATGACTAAGTCGCTCTGTGTCCCGTGATGTATGAACAAGAAAACATGTTTTTGACAAGCATTACTACATGCATTTTCGTGTGCTATAATTGCTAAGTGGAGAAGAAACAGCAGAACAAGGATTTGCCTTGGCACATATGTGGTTTCTGACCTACAAAACTGCAAGATTTTCTACGTTTACTACTTATTTTATTGGGCCCGATTAATGTGTGAAAACATACAGAAATGCTGCAGGTTTGTACCAAAGTGAAGCCAAAAATAATTAAATATGAATAGCCTATTGAAAGTTAAAATAAGAAAACAAGCTTTTACTGCAATATTCAGCTTCAATACAAAGTTTTTCATTCTGATGGCCAGAATTGCTGTACCCACTTCCTTTTGAGCCCAAGTCATCCTGAACCCACAACAGTCTGTCATTGGACAGTGAAAAGAGAAGCGGCACAGTGATGAGCTCATCTCTCGGTCACTCTGCTTTCTCCTCCTATCAGCATCAGCGGTGGCTCATTCAATAGGCGCGGCCGGGCCACCACCCCCTCTCTCCAGGCAAACCCCTATATGTTTAATGGATTGATTCATGCATAGCATGAATCTTTCCATGGTCACTGCGGCCACCCCCTATTCAGGCATCCGGCCCCTTTTAGGACGCCGGGTGTATGAATTATAGCGGCGGGGGGTGTTTTTTTTGAAGCACCTAATTAGAGCCATAGGCTCTAATAGGCTTCAAAATAGGGTGGACTCGGAGTTCAGAGCATTGTGCTCGGAGCCCACCCAGGTGTGTTAGAAAAGCAAATGAATAGTTGCTTTTCTAACAGTGAACCGCCTCTCCACCAATCAGATATCCGTCACCTGATTGTCTGAAAGGACAGGCGCTTCTATTTGACACCTAGCAGGAGGAAAAGCATGGAGAACACAGGAGCTGCTGCCTGACCCACTGCCAATCCCACAGCTCGCTGCCATGACCCGCTGCCTGACCCGCCACCAAGATGGGGTAAGTGCCAGTCAGACAGCGAGCGGGCGGGAAGGGGGGTGCTGGTTAAATGCTGCCGGGGGTCACAGTGGCTGCATTTGATGGGCGCAGTGGCTGCAATTAATGGGCACAGTGGCTGCGTTTGGGCACAGTGGCTTCATTTGATGGGCACAGTGGCTGCTATTGATGGGCACAGTGGCTGCGTTTGATGGGCACAGTGGCTGCGATTGATGGGCAGAGTGGCTGCGATTGATGGGCAGAGTGGCTGCGATTGATGGGCACAGTGGCTGCTATTGATGGGCACAGTGGCTGCTATTGATGGGCACAGTGGCTGCGTTTGATGGACACAGTGGCTGCTATTGATGGGCACAGTGGCTGCTATTGATGGGCACAGTGGCTGCGTTTGATGGGCACAGTGGCTGCGATTGATGGGCAGAGTGGCTGCGATTGATGGGCAGAGTGGCTGCGATTAATGGGCAGAGTGGCTGCGATTGATGGGCACAGTGGCTGCGTTTGATGGGCACAGTGGCTGATATTGATGGGCACAGTGGCTGCTATTGATGGGCACAGTGGCTGCGTTTGATGGGCACAGTGGCTGCGATTGATGGGCAGAGTGGCTGCGATTGATGGGCAGAGTGGCTGCAATTGATGGGCACAGCGGCTGCAATTGATGGGCACAGCGGCTGCATTTAATTGGCACAGTGAGGCTGCAATTGATGGGGTGTTTTTTCAGTATTTTTCAGAAATTTTCAGTTTGTTTGCCCCCCCCAAAAAAATTTGAGCACCAACAGCCACTGATCAGCATGCTTCTTGTCATCACATGAACAAATTGGCGTCTTATGGTGCTACTTCTTACACATCAGCCCTGCTCTACAAGAAATGAAAGGGGCTGTTCTTGGATCAGATACACTGCTTGTATTTTTTTAAAAAAACACATTTATTGATGTATTCATGATTACAGAGCTGCATTAATCTGTGTCTTGTATATCTGGCTAGGGTTTAGCTTAACTCTCAACTTCCCCTGACACTCAAAACGGGATTGATCATCAATCAGCAGCCCTTGCCGCCCCCTAAAAAGTGATCCATTTTGAATTGCTTTTCAGAAGCATTTCTCAGGCGATGAGGAGGTGATATGTTGTCTCCTCACTGTCTGTTTTAAGCCTGAAAATTACGTTTTACCTGTGTAATGGCATTCCCAGAACCCGCTTTTGCCACATACAGCTGCCCATTGAGATGCATTCGAAGAGGCGGCACCGTTGTGTGCTAGGGTTTGCATAAAGCACCAGCCCAACCGTGTACAGCCGCCTCTTTTAATGCATCTCAATGGGCGGTTGTACGCAGTGGCATTAGGTCCCGCGCTGTACTGCCCCTGCACGGCCATATATATGAAGCTTAAAGTGGATGTAAACCCGAAAAAATTTTATTTATTTTTTTGCTGTCACAATGTAGAGTATACGATTTCCTATCATTTGTGCCAGGTCTTGCCACAAAGCGTTAATCCAGCTCTGAGCAATCCTCTTTTATTGTTCAGTGAGATAAAACGGACAAACAGAGAAAAACCTTTGTCCGTTCCGCCCCCTTGCTTTGAGTGACAGGTTATTTACATATCTCGTGCACTAGCTTTAGACAGGCATTATTTTTTAATTCCCACCCCCACTCCTTTTCTGAAGTCATGTGGTTACTTTTCTGGATTTTGACTGGATGTTAGTGATCATAGCAGAAGGAATACACAGGAGAAAATACATGTTGACAAGGGGAGTGTAGAGGTGGGCGGGGAGTCTACTGACATCACGACTCCACCCACCGAGCTCCAGACAACAGATCCACCCACAGAATCTGCAGTTTTTCAGTTCTTATAACAGACAGAGGGGAGACATTTGACAGGTAAGGATACATGCAGGAGGCATCTATATCCTTATAGATCAGCACTATGGCAGTAGTTTAGAAAGGATGAGAGGGGGGTTTACATCCACTTTAATTAAGAGGCATGTCCGGATGCAAATATCCCAGCTAAAAATGAAAACTCTTTTTATAAATGTGCAAGCACTGAGCCATGAAGAGTAAATGCATCCAGCAATGTTAGGACTGCAGACCTATGTGTTTTTTCTAGGTTTGTATCTTATTAAATAATGAAACAAAGATGATGGTAACAGTTCCAAATCATACTCCTACAAACATAGCAAAAATGGCAGCTTCCATATTTTCCAGACAGGTGCCCTTTAAATCTGAAGTGTAACTGATGCATATAACACCTTCACCTGTTTCCCCTCCCATCCCCAACAGCATGCGATTAAAATATTTCAATCAAATTACTTTGTTTTCAAGAAATACTTCTTTTGCAACACTGGGTCTGTCTGCTTCCTATTGCTCCAAGTTTGGTGAGAGGGGCCAGGAGGCTCCTGTAAGCATCACAGCACCTTGTCTTAGGTCTTCTTTCAAGAGCGTTATATAAAAGAAAACCTCCCCAGGATCATGCTGGCCAATGGGTGTGGCAGACTAGGGATGAGCTCCGGTGTGTTCGCATTGAGCCCGCCAGGAAGTAGGACCTGCGCTGCGCTAATCACCAACAGGGAGACATTGTCCTGATGCTCGGCTGCAGAGATCGGGAAATGTCTCCCTGTCGGCGATTAGCACAGCGCGGTTCCTACTTCCTGGCGGGCTCTGCACTTGTTCAATACGAACACGCCAGAGCTCATCCATATTGCAGACTTTAGCTGTGCAATCTGCTGATCAGTTGCTTGTGCATGCACATCTAAAGGGATGCTGGGATTGTGTTCTTTCATATAAGGCTTGAGAGTTGAATTGTTCAGGTAGGAAATAAAGGCAGGCTCAAGGTGCAGCTTCAAAGGGTTATATTTGGGAGATGTGGAGGGAATTGAGAGTAAATCGCATTCAACGCAGAAGGGGATATGCTAAAAGCATGAGAAGGAAAGGGAACCCTGGAGTTCAACTTTTAATCCCATAATGAATTTCTTCAGGGACTCCCCAGTGTCACACCCTCATAAGACATAGTACACCCTTATAGTGCAACACTGCAGAAGTGAGCGAACAAGAAAGGAAATGCAGTTATCTGTTTTTCAAAGCAAAGGGAAAAAATGGTTTAACAGATTTCTGCTGATTCTTCAAAAAATAGAAATGAATAATAAACACATTTTTTTAGGCAGGGAAAGGAAAACCATTCCTGGTCGTCTACCAGTTTCTGCATCTGAAACCTGACGCTGCAAATTGGAGAGGCCTTTGGTGAGAATTTGATGCTATGACCACAATACAATATTTAATTTGCTAGTGTAGCGGGTGTTTGAATTTAATGGAGGCATCTGTGGGGTAGTGTAATCCAGATGCACAAATTGCTAGGGGATCCGAGACCTTTTTTCTGGTTCTTGGAGGACTCTGGTGGTGTGAGGTTCCTTGCGGTTCACGGGTGGCGCTGTTGCCCTGGGCCGGAGTTGAACTCACACCACATGACTGTACCTTTTTGTCCTCCCCTGGAGCTGGTAAAGCGGGGCGGGGAACCCGCTGTGATGCAAAGGGAGAGGGGATAAAAGGGGCAGACGGGGTTCAGAGTTCAGAGTCTGGAGAACGTGTCCGCACCCAGGCACCTTCAGCTTAGGTGCTGGCGTTCCAGTGCTCCAGGCCTAGGCGCCTTTGGCCTGGCCTGAGCGAAGATGGAGTCCATCTCAGGCACCTTTAGCCTGGGGTGAGGTACTCTGGCGGACGCCTGGGGCTCAGTACCTTCGACTGAGTTCCGCGAGGGTGGAGGAATCCGAGGGGGCCCTAACTCCTTGGGTGCCCGTGTCTGAGTTTGTGAGATCTGGTGTGCGGAACTTCTCTGGAGAGTCCGGCGCAGCATCGCTGGTGACAGAGAGGCCTCCGGTATCTCCCTTGGACGGATTTCCTTCCCCTGACAGGGGCCGTGCTAGCGAAGGTTTTTCATGTTCTACCTCACCTAGTCCGTGGCGGTGACTATTTACCACTGGTGATACTACAGTGGTTAGCAACGGAAGGGAAAGGATTGTGCCTCGATCTATTCCCCATCATTACTCAGTAGAAGAAACTGTTTGTTGTTTGCATATGTAGCGGGGTCTTCAAATTGATGGGATACACCTGGGGAATAGTGTGACCCAGGTGTATAATTGTGTTAGGGTTCAGACCCCTTTTTGTTTCGTGGAGGATTGGAGGATGTAGTATTCTCCTTTGCCTGTGGGTGGCGGGGTACCCACAGGCTTCAGGTAGAATCATCTCCTGCAGTGCTCCCTGTTTTGTCCCTTCTCGGAGATGGTATGGCTGGGGCGGGGAACCCGCCGGGCCGTTGATGGGAGGAGATAAAAGGGGGAGACGCCCTTACCACGAGGTCGTCTTGCGGAGAAGGAGGTCCTCGGAGGAGGAGGGTTGCGGTCCGCACCCAGGGCCCTTAGGCCTGGGTGATGGAGATCCAGGAGTCTGGTCCAGGTGCCCATGGCCTGGTCCGGAGTCATGTTGGCGTCCATCCCAGGCACCTTTAGCCTGGGGTGAGGTACTATCGAGGAGGCCTGGGGCCCAGTACCTTCGACTGGGTCCCGCTAGGGTGGACTGTCCGAGGGTCCCTGAGCGGAGGGACTCGTACCTGAGGTGAGGAGGCCAGAGAGGTTACCCACTGAAGACCCGGAGCAGCACCAACCCGGTGACAGTGGGTCTCTGGGAACTCTCTTGGGGGGACACATCCCCCTGATAGGGGCCACAGCGCATCGAAGAGGGCTCCATTGCTGTTCATAGGGGTTGCTGGAAGAGACCCCATCTTTCCTGTTCTGTAACAGCCGGATTGGCTTAGGCGCCGCTGGTCATAGTACAGTGGCATAGAACTCAAACTTTAGGAAGTGCCTCGATCTGCTCGCCCCACCGTTGGCAAGGTTATAGGTCCCAACCAGTTTGCTGCAAAAGAACTGTTTATTGTGCTTTGCGTATTGGAGTGTCAAATAAACAAGTGTTGGACCTTTCTCCGGTGTGTGAACTCCAGTTACTGGAAGCAAAGGGGAGGTTGGTGAGCTTGCAATTACAGACTCAGTGCATTCACAGAACACACCGGCCCGAGGAAACATCAGTAAGTGGCCTTCACCTCCCCACTGCAATGGGGAGGACATGGGCCGTGGCGCATCTCACTCTCACAACCCAGGAACCCCTAGACATGAGTTGGTGTGTAACCGATAAAGATGGAGAGAGAGTGAGGCCGCTACACATAGAAGAATAAAACTGAGTTGGACCTATTCACTGTGTGGAACTCTGGTTACTAGGAGCAAAGGAGTCAGGGACGAAGTACTGGACTTGACTTTAGGACACCTACACAAAACCCAATCTTCTGGCCTTCACCTCTTAGCTATGGAGGACATGGGCCGTGATGTATCTCATCCCTCCCCCCAGCACTGAGACCCCTAGACGAAGAAAGACAAGCCGAACATGAGAAGAGGAGAGAGGGGTGAGGCCGCTACACTAGTCAGCAAAGAATTCCATCTAATATGGCTGGCAATTTAGTATTTTGCTCTTAATGTACATTGTGCACCCCTCTATCTAGTTACAATTGTATGGCTTACCGTTTTCTTTTCTTCTTTTTGTGTATGGTGCAGAGTGGTCATCGGATTTTTTTTTACTCTGGTGGATCTTTTGTTTGTTGGCGGACCACAGGGAGGAGCTGGGCCTCCAGGTAAGATCCGTCCATATTTATTACTATATACATGCCAGCCTTGGTTATTTTATAGATAGAATGAGATATGTAAATACCTCCTACTCCTATCACATATCCCAAAAATAAAAGGACGATTGCAAATTTTTTAGGTTTTTAGTGGAGACCGTGAAAATCATTCCTTGACATCACATCAGCCTTTCTTTCGGGTCTCAGAGACCTTTATCTCAAACTGCACACAGAGGTTTCAGATTTTTGCCCATTATTAGTGCCAGGGCTTTTTTTCAGGTGGAACTTGGTGGAACTCAGTTCCACCACCTCTGGCTCAGACCCTTTGATGCCTGCTCACCACAATCAAGCCTCGTACACACGGCCGGTTTTCTCATCAAGAAACGACAAGAAAACTGCCGGGAGAGCTTTCTTGCGAGAAAACCGGCCGTGTGTACGAGGCTTTCAGGTTTCTCGTCAAGAAAACTGGCCAGAATCTCGACGAGAAACATAGAGAACCTGCTCTCTATTTTCTCGTCGAGTTTCTCATTGGCCTGTTTCCCGACGAGAAACCCGAGAGTGTGTACGCTTTCCTGACGCCGTGGAAACCCGCGCATGCTCGAAATGACTTTGACGCATGCGCGGTAGCTTCCTAGGCATAGGTAGGGTGTAGCAAGATGGCGGTGGCGGCATCGAATGTGGTAGATGACGTCACCGCGTTTGTTCCATTCAAAAGAATGGCGGTTCTTTTGAATCGAGCGTGTGTACACTCGGCTGGGACAAGATTCTTGTCAAGAATCTCGTCAGGAAAAACAACGTGTTTTTTCCTGACGAGATTCTCGGCCGTGTGTATGAGGCTTCACTTGTAAACACAGAAGTCCGGTTTCTGTGTTTACAAGTGACAGCTCTGCACTCTGTGTGTGACCCCCCTGAACTCTGTATGTAATGCAATTCCGGTATTTCAGATCCCTTTAAGGCCCTCCTACTGTTTGTGAAATCTGACCACACCCACTATTTGATGTGATTTGGAGATTGTATGTGGGGAGGAGTTTTGGTGGGTCGTGGTTGAGTTCCAGCACCTATTGTTTGAGAAAAAAAGCCCTGATTAGTGCAATGTTTGGAAACCATGAGTTCTATGGAGCAGGACTTGGGACCTATAACCTTGCAGGGTATGGTGGGAAGGGACTAAAGGAATCAAAAAGCCCTCAAATTCGTGTGTAGCACAGTAAAAGTCTTCCTAGAACAGAAGGAATTCAAAATTGCATCACGTATCAAATGGCTTCTATAGAGATGGGCTTGGGATAGGGTGACCACGTGTCCCGGATTGCCCGGGACAGTCCCACATTTTGCAGGTCTGTCCCGGGCACCCTTCATTCCAGGACAATACAGTGTCCCGTAATGAAACACAGCCACTCTCCGGGCCAATCTGATGCCCCCAAAAAAGGCTGCCACATCACCGCTTTATTCACTGACAGTACCAGTACTTGTCCTGGCCGGGAATGCCTGGAGGAGCACAATCCCCGCCCCCTGCTTGTGATTGGAGAAATCAATAATCACACCTCTTGTGTCCAATCACTGTGCTGTGATTCGTTACAGCACAAGCTGATTTTTGGGAAGGCGGGGTGTCCCTGAATGGCAGTTTGGAAATGTGGTCACCCTAGCTTGGGACCCAACAAGACAGTATAACCATATCAGTTACGGTGAGAAGGTTCTAAGAAGGCTTTAGTGTGCTACACAGATTTGGTTGGAGGGCCTTTTGATTTCTTCAGTCCCTTCCCAGCATAGCCTGTATGGTTTTATTGCCCCATAGGGTCCCAGGTCCTGCTCCATGTACTCCACACTCTATACCCCATGGGTCCAAGTCCTACTCCATAGTTTCCTTACACTGATGGTGGTTATACAGTTTCAAAGATTGGACTAGACTTGCATGAATCGGAGAAAGCTTAATGTATGATGCGGTTTCTACATATGGATTGTCTACTGGGGGATTGTGGGAGTGTGATAGATGACTAGAAGTAGATTTAAAAGGTTCTCCTTGCTGACTTGTAGCATAGAGAACCTTGGAATTCTGTGTTTTATAGGCTTGTGCAATTCGTTTCGTAACGAATCGAAATTCGTCCGAATTTAGCAACTTTCGGACATTCGGAAGCATTCAAATTTCCGAACAAAGCAATTACGAATAAAACCGAATCCAAAATAAATTATACCGCAAAATAGCGAATGTCCGAATGTCTTCGGCATAATCCGTCATGAAAAAAAGTTACGAATGTACGAATCCATACGAAGCACAATAACACTCACTCTGCTCTCTGCTTCTCCCTCACCGTGCTGAACTCCCTCTCAAAATGGTGTACAGGGGCGGAGGCTATAGCCACATGTAAAAAAAGAAAGTAAAATACGAGATTTCTAATCCATTCGAAGCACAATAACACTCTGCTCTGCTCTCTGCTTCTCCCTCACCGTGCTGAACTCCCTCTCAAAATGGTGTACAGGGGCGGAGGCTATAGCCACATGTAAAAAAAGAAAGTAAAATACGAGATTTCTAATCCATTCGAAGCACAATAACACTCTGCTCTGCTCTCTGCTTCTCCCTCACCGTGCTGAACTCCCTCTCAAAATGGTGTACAGGGGCGGAGGCTATAGCCGCATGTAAAAAACAAAAGTAAAATACGAGATTTAGAATCGTTACAAATAACCGCTATGTATTTAGAAAAGTACAAATCCATTCGAAGCACATTAGGCATAATAGGCAGCGTCGTTGTCCGAGAGACACGGAAAAATTACGAATCAACGAACCCAAAAAAAGTTACGAAAGTAGGAGTTGTGTCCAGAATCAACGAAAAACAACGTACCCTACCGAAAGTACGAATTATAAATCAACTAAAAATTCAACGAAAAATTACGCTTGCGAAAATACGAATTAGTCCGAACACGAAAAATCCCGTCTAGCAAAATTACGAATGATTACAAATCAACAGGACCGAAAAGAAACGAACCGAAACTAAACAAATTTTTCCGTTGTGCACAAGTCTAGTGTTTTATACTTTAGGGTTGTAAATTTTGCCATGACCAGTGTAGCCCAGGTGTCCCCAACCTTCTTAAACTGCCCAACCACTTATACTCCACCATCCCCCTCTTACCATTTCTAAATTAACAAGACCACACCTGAATTTTGGAGTATAAATGGCCATAGCAGCCTATTACTAACAAAATATATAGTCAAAAACGTTAAAAATAACATCTGTAACGACAACTTTTTCACAGTCAGTCTGTTGGTCTTTGGCGGCACCCCGAAACGTCACATTTCTTCCACCACTACACTGCGGGACCTTTTCTTCATGATAGGCCTCCAGCCGTACCAGCAGCTCGGAGACAACCCCCTTCCCGCAGTGCAACTATTACCGTATTCCAGCTAACCGTTCTACTGGAATACACCAGAGGGGCACATACTACCCATGAGCCCCCCAACACTTCCACTCGTATGTTTTCTGCCACCATCAAAGACCAAAAACTGGGTAACCAGCATGCACCTCGCGATCTCGCGCATGCGCAGTAGAACGGCGCTCGTAGAGCCGTTAGTTTGTTTCGTTGTCATGACAATGGGCGGCGACGGAGGAACGTCCCGCCCCGTTGTTATGACAACACAGATAACAGATCTCGTGCATGCGCAGTAGAATGGGGTTTCGGCAGAGAAAAGTGCACAGTCTCCTGGGAAATGATGACACTCATTTCCCAGGAGTCTGTGCGGCTTAGGTAGGATAGGAGAACCACCGCGGTCCAGGAAGAAGGCAGATTAGCAATTCTGCCTAGCAACAGGGTGTTAAAGAGGAAGTAAAGCCTTTTTTTTTTTTTTTTTAAACCCTGCAAAAGAAAGGCATAATGAGCTAGTATGCATAGCATACTAGCTCATTATGAATGACTTCCCTATGATCGAAGCCCCCGCAGCGGTCCCCGGTCACCTCCGCTGCCGCCAGGGTTGCCAACTTTCAGTAAATGTACAAACAGTTTGTAAAATCCATAATTGTTGCATCTGGTAATGTATGTCAGTTACGGACATGCAGCCTTCATGTCCGTCATAGACAATCAAGGACAGATGCAAAAATTACAGATTTTACAAATTGTTTGTAAATTTACTGAAAGTTGGCAACCCTGGCTGCCGCCATCTTGACTTGATGTCCCGTCACCACCGTCAGTGTATCGCCACTCCGGCGCTGTGATTGGCCCGGAGCGGCGATGACGTCACACACATGCGCGCTCGGGTCGGCAAGAGCCCATTCAGAAAACCGGCAATGAAGCCGGCCCCGTAGTGCGCATGCGCGTGACGTCATTGGCGCATCGCTTTATAGTAAATATCTCCTTAACCATGTAGGTTAAAGTGGAGTTCCACCCAGAAAAACAACTACATCCCAGCACAAGCAGAACACTATCACCAAGTTAAATAGCCACATCAAAAAAAAAAAATTATAGTGTAAATACCTTAGATTTTAGTTTTTAGCTGCCACTTCCGGGCTTTCCCTCCCGTGGGAGTAGGCGTTCCTACTCCTTTCCTCGGCACCGCGATGTCTCCTGGGAGCACAGAGTCATGTTTCCCATGAGACAATACGGAACGCTGCTGTTCTATCATGCCGGTTCTGCTATCGGATAGGTTCCGGGATGGTCTGCGCAGGCGCAATTGAATCCGACGGAAATCCCCGAGTCTGAACAGTTCGTCAGCTGGGGATGCTGCTCGTCGCTCATTGGTTATACACGCCGCTCGCTCGTTCTATACAGCCAATGCTTTTCTCATAGGGGCGGTGTTCTATCGATACAGCTACTCGCCGTAAACACTGCAGGCGCTTCCAGGAAATGATTGCTTGTGGGCTTCACAATGCCCACAAGCAAAATGGAAATTGTCAGGAACCGATTTTAAAAGTTCTTATTTGCCATGAAAACGGACAGGGGATATTTGAAGACACCAAACAAGTGAGTTTAACCTTGTATTGTGAAACCCAATAGAATGCACCAAAAAAAAAAAAAAACAATCGCCGCAGAACCTCCGCTTTAAGGAGATATTTCTTGCACCTACAGGTAAGCCTTAATCTAGGCTTACCTGTAGGTGCAAGTTGTCTAAGTGGGTTTACAACCACTTTAAAGGCAAGTAAAAAAAAAAATTTGCACACAACATTTTTTAACTCATTAAAAGGAAGCTAGTGCAATAAAGTTTAATTTTAGGGTGGAGCTCCGCTTTAATGTAGGCCCTCCAGCTTTCAGCCCAATATGAAATTTCACCCAATAGCAGGTTACCATCAAGGAACACGACAGTACTTCTGACATCTGTTTAGTGCAACAGCCACAAGAGTTATTTTATTCATATTGACCTGTATGTGATGCTGTGAGTGTTTTGTAAACCGTTCCAATTGAAATCTTAGACTATTGGTAATATTTATATGACCTCCATAAGTTCTGTTTGATGGTTTCCATGTTTTATTATGAAATATTTAACAGAAATGACAAGCTAGTATGCAGCGGATGAGGTGAATTTAAGATAAAGAGGAATAACATTGCTCACAATCAAAAAACATTAATTAATAATTTCAGCCTATATTTTCTCTTGCTACCTAAAGTGTATTCCTGTTGGTCATCGTGTCTTTTTTTTGTCCTACCCTTATTGCAATTTCTGTAGTGGGGGTGCAGACGCCCACCAGGGACTCAAAGACACAGCAGCCGATTTTAAAGATGAACTCCATCCAGATATAAAGATACACCTTTTTCCCTCACTTATATGCTCATTACAAATCATTAAATGTATTAAAAGAATGTTGCTAGTAGAAGTATCTGATAGGTGTCTTCATATTGGCTTCCTATATTTCCCTACGCACAAGAACTCCAATTGATGAAGGGAGGGCCAGTACTGTGAGCCAGTCTGAGCTCTATTATATTGACTAGTGCTGCCAGCCGGTTTATAGAAGGGGTAGCAACAGCAATGACCTTATAGATCTAATTGTGCTCCTTCGTTGGCTGAGCTCTGAGGAAGAAGACTTGTCTTCGAAACGCGTCAGCCGGCAGTGACCTCTGTCAATCCCTCCGTGACCGATTTGAGTGGGTTAGCTTTGGACGCATCGCTGCAACCTTGTGGATTCTTTTTAAACGCATGGTTTTTACGTATGTTTGTAAGTAGGATTCCTTTGTCCTTTTTTTAAAATAAATTTATCCAACGATGATGCACGAGGCTGGTGCGCCTTTCTTTTTTCTTCTTGTCATTCACGTGCTCCTTCGTTGCCCTGTAAACAGGAAGGAAGTGGGAGGTGACCATGCCATATTGTTTATCTGCCATACAGAAAAGTGTGGTCGCTGACTTAGCTATGTAGTGTCAAACTATAGAATTACAGAAAGGAGCACCATACCAACTACGGATGAAATGGTCCAATTGTTGGTTAAAAAAAACAAACAGCCAACGTGTTTCAGGGAGCAAAACCATTTGCTCTTCATCAGGGCTCATTACGTGATAAAAAAAAGGACCCCAACGATCTATATTATTAGACAATGTAGGAGTTGCTGAGTGGCAATAAATCTCTATTGCCACTCAGCAACTGTTACTCCATGAGGAATGTTTTAACAATATAGACCTGTAAGGGCATTGTTTTCTCTGACTCCATCCAAGTTGTATCCCCTTCGAGCCCTGATGAAGAGGTAGTGGTGTTGCCCCCAAAACGTGTTGGCTGTTTTGTAACCTATTTACCAACAATTCTTGGACTCTTCCATTTGTTAGTCTGGCACTCCTTTTTGTAAAGCTATTGTTCGAGTGACTGTTGGATGACCATTAAATGAAGTTATGTTGTGTGGGAGCCACGCTCTCTAGAGCTGTTAACCCTCGTTTAAGGTAGTCCTTCATCTGCCTAAAGCACAAGATTAAAAAATTGCCAGTGCCTCTTTTAAATGTTTTGTTCTGGCTATGTGTTGTGGTATATGGGCTGAGCTTTGTGCCAACGTCATCACGCTCCTGGAATAGCAGATCAATGCCGGCTTAGTGATTTTACTGTTTATGGGCATCTGTTTTATGTTTGTAAGTGCACCTTTATATTTGAATAAATACGCTGGAGGTTTTTTTGCACTATGGAAAGGCATGTTTTTGTTCTTTCCACATGAATATCTCCTGCTGGAGCCTTGGTATGTTTGCCCATTGGTGACACCCTAGGAGCTGAGAGAGCAGTCTGTAGTGTATTGGCGATTTTGAGTGACCGCACATGCTTTATATGACTTCTCTTGTAATAAGAGGGTCATGGGTATTTGATCAGCAGATACTCTTAGGCCCGGTTCACATATGTGCGGCTGCAGGTTCGTGCCTGGGGTTCGGTGCATGTATGTTCACCGGTTTAGGTGCGATTCAGGTCCAAATTTTTGCCTGAATTCGCACCTGAACCAGACCCAAACACGCACAGGATCCTTTTGCAATCCTTTCTGCTGCCGCTCCCAACCTGCGTGAATCGGCTCTATTGAGAGGGAACCAACAATCAATTTGCATATATGTGAACCCAGCTTTACTGCATTTTGGGTGATGGTGAATGGTGGTGACACCTTTGGATTGGAATTCACTGAGGAACCAGCTGGAAATCAGCTGGATTTATTTTAATAGACTATTGATGAACTTTATTTCAGTTATTATGAATTATAAGTGCACTGTATGATTTATCTATTTGTCACTTTATACTTTTATACACATATTGTAATTTTTTATGTTTTCTATATATTTTTTTGTTTAAAGCGTAACTTCACTTTTGTTGAGAAAAAACCATTCCCCTCTGGGTGATGTATGTACATTGCAAGGATTATAACAACCTTTGTTGCAGATTCCTACCTTTTGTTATTCTGAAGAAATCCATGTGTGTTTCCCTGTACCTCTGTACTAAGTGGGTCTAATGGGAGTGGTTTCATAATTGTCAGGTGTGCAGCTTCAGGGCACTAATGAGGAAACTGCTGGGCCTGCATTCCTTTAGACATGCTCCTAATGAAAGTATCTTTCCTTAAATACAATTTTTGTTGCAGAGCAGGGGATACCTGATATCTGACTTGTATCTTAGGCAGACTTCTGGGAAAATTGGTGAGCCAATAACACAAGCAGGAAATTATGTTTCTGGGGTGTGGTCAGTACACACTCTGTGTACAGAAAAACTCCAGGTAGCCATATTGCAATGCATTCTCAGAAAATTACAGTGGCTGCAGATTTAAAAGGAAAGGTAATTTTTAATAACATTCAATTACAATATGATTAGTGTCACAATTATATGTACTATATTATTTTTTCTTTATTTTCAATTTTTTTCCCCCACGAAAGTGGAGTTACCCTTTAATTGTTTCTTTAGCGCAGCACTTTATTTGTTTTAAGTTTGGTATAGTCACTCACAGAAACAAGATGTGTGGCATAGACCTCCATAGAAACTGAAGAAGGAACCCAATTTGAAAGAGATATGCCCATGTAGGAATGGTTACCAACCTTTCCAAGATTAAAGGTCAGCAACACAATCTGAAATGAGGCCTTTGCCAAGGGAGAACACTAGAAGCCACACGACAAGAGAACAAAAGACTGCCAAGTGCAAAAACCCATTTCTTTCTCGTACATCACGGGACACAGAGCGGCATAGTCATTACTATGTGGGTTATATAGTTTACCTTCAGGTGCTGGCACTGGCAACTTCCAAACCGGAAGTACCCTCCCCTATATAAGCCCCTCCCTTCCGGGAGCACCTCAGTTTTTTGCCAGTGTCTAAGGTGTTGGCCAAGAAATAACATGTGTTTTTCACTGAGCTTGCGTACAGGTTCTTTTAGGCCTCAGAAAGCTATTCCGGATCCGACCAAAAAAGCTTCATAGCTAAACGGTCGGTACCCGGGCCTTGCAGAGAAGAGCAAGGTTTTGCCTGTAATGCCTCTCTTAGGAGGGCTGGACCCTGGGATCCAGAGCTCTGGTCATACCCACAACCAAGATGTTTTCTGTGCAGGGTGCTATACAGGTCCAGGGGAGTGGAATCCTTGGGAACCCGGTCCCTGAAGGTTTAAGTACATTGCCTGCTTTGAGAGGTGAAGTTTGGGCTTCTGTGGACCAAACAGAGTCCTGCGGCGGGGAAAAGGTAAGTGGGGGCCCCTCAGGAACTTGGTTCTATTGGGGGACCCCCAAGCCTAATATGTCTTTCTGCCTGTTACCTAACGGTATTCCCGCTAAATATCTGTGCATGCCTGTAACTACTAAAAAAATGTAATAATTTTAAGAGTGGTCAAGAAAAAAAAAAAAATGGTTAAACTGCGGTACCTGTGTTAAACCACTAGAGGCCGCTGTGGAACGTTGTTTTCTTGTCATGTGGATTTTTTGTTTCCAAGTCAAAATCCAGGCAGATCGTGAGTTCTCTGGGTGGGAAACTGTTTCCTCTGCCATGTTGCAATGCTCGTCCATCCCCCGGCCCTGTGGCAAACAGGGCCCTGGCTTCTGTCCCTAGTTCCTTTCAAAAAAAGAGCGCCGAAGGCGCACGTGCCCGCGCCTCTATTTATAGAGGTGAGGTGGGAAAAGGGGCGGAGCTTGGTGGATGACACTTTGTGCACGCCGCAGCGCTTCTGCGCATGTGCGGGCGTCCCAGCATGATAAAAAGCACAATTAGGTGTTGTCAACTGGTTATGGAAGGCAGAAACAGAGCTGGCAACATTTACAAAGGCATACAGCAGGCGGTTGATGCAGGCATCCCCATAGAAAGGCACATTAGTAGACACCAACTGTTTATATAGCAGCAATTGTGCTAGACTATTGTCAGTAAGTGGTGTATTTCGGCTGGAATACCTCAGCTTTGGGCTTAGGAATATGCCGTCTAAAGTCTCCGGGACTAAGAATCCCAGGAAGCATAGGGGGTCTCCATCGGGCTCTGAGGATCTTGCGCATGCTTCGTCTGCACCAATCTCCCCTGAAGAATCAGAGGTTAGTGACCGTAGAGCACCCTCAGGAGTACCTGGTGCTGTGGCTGTCCTCAGTTCACCTGCTCCTGTGTATATAACAGAGGAGGTTTTTTCCTCAGCTCTGGGAGGGCTGGAAGAGAGATTGTCAGCATTGATCGCTGCTTCCCTGTCACAGGGAAAAAGCGCTCGATCTCCGTCTCCTCCCTCAGAGTACCTGTTAGCAGAGCAACAGTCCCATACAGGGATCGACCTACCTGAAGGGGATCAGGATGAGGTTGATTCTGTTGTAGAGGAATCAACAGTGGAAGAGCCATTCTCAGCATCACATGCTGAAAGATTATGGGTTCAGTCCCTGACTAACATGGTCCGATCAGCATTTAAAATGCCCCTTGCGGAGACATCATCCACTTCTGTCTCCTCGTTGGGGTCGCTAAAAGCTCCCCAGACTGTTTGTTCCTTTCCAATCCATCCTTTACTGGAAGGGCTCATTTACCAGGATTGGGAACATCCTGATAAAATATTTACTCCCCCCAAGAGATTTCCGGTGGTCTATCCCATGGAGGATAAGTTCATCAAAAAATGGAGGGTCCCTACGGTGGACGCAGCCATCTCTTGTGTGAATAAATCACTGACATGTCCAGTAGATAATGTCCAAATGTTCAAGGACCCAATAGATAAAAAATTGGAGTCCTTATTAAAATCTGCTTTCTCTACAGCAGGCTTGGTGACACAACCAGCAGTGGCAGCTATTGGGGTCTGCCAAGCAGTGAAGAATCAGTTGAAACAGGTCTTAAGGGACTTGCCAGATCAGCAGGCCCTTGCCCTCACTGATCTACCTAGAGCCTTATGCTTTGCGGTTGACGCCATAAAGGATTCAATCCATCAGGCCTCCCGCCTTACGCTGTCTGTAGTACATATGCGCAGGCTTCTATGGCTAAAAAACTGGTCTGCTGAAGCTCCCTGTAAAAAATTGCTAGTTAGCTTCCCATTTCATGGTGAACGCTTATTCGGGGAAGACTTGGACAAATATATCCAGAAAATTTCCGGCGGTAAAAGTACACTCTTGCCGGTTAAAAACAGAGTTAGAGGTCCCTCTTTTAAGAGGCCTGCTTCTCCAGTCCCTGGGACATCGGCTGTGAAACAGTTCCGACGGCCTCCTCGGTCAAATCCCGGTGGTAAAAATCAGGGACAATCGCAGGGTAACAAGAAACCCTGGGTCAGGAGAGGTACAAAACCTCCCCCAAAGTCAAATGCATGAAGGGTTGCCCCCACTCAATCGGGTGGGGGGAAGACTTCAGTTGTTCGCAGAGACCTGGCGGGACACGATCAGAGACGGATGGGTGCTCTCCGCAGTAAGTCTGGGATACAAATTGGAGTTAAAAGACTCCCCTCTTTCCCATTTTATAAGGTCGAACGTGCCAAGGGATCCCCGGAAGAGAGGATCCCTCCTGTTGGCACTAGAACAACTATTGCTCCAAGGAGTAATTATGGAAGTTCCCCTGGAAGAATGCGGGTTCGGGTTTTACTCAAACCTCTTTACAGTCCCGAAACCAAACGGGGACGTGAGGCCCATATTAAATCTAAAAGGGCTAAACAAATTCCTACATATCAGAACTTTCAGGATGGAGTCGATCCGATCGGTGACCACTGCCCTACAAGGGGAGGAATGGCTAGCCTCGATCGACATCAAAGATGCTTATTTGCACATTCCCATCTTTCCAGTTCACCAAAAATTTCTACGCTTTGCAGTAGAAGGGCGCCATTTTCAGTTCAGAGCCTTACCCTTCGGTCTGGCCACAGCACCAAGAGTGTTCACAAAAATTCTGGCCCCATTATTGGCCAATCTGGCATATCTAGACGACTTGTTGCTGATAGACCACTCAGTGGAAAAACTAGAAGTGGTCGTTCACAAGACAATCAATATCTGGAATCTCACGGTTGGATTATCAACCGAGACAAGTCAGCCCTAAAACCAGTCAAAAGTCTAGAATACTTGGGGCTAAGGCTGGATTCAGACCAGAGAAAAAATTTCTTGCCTCAAGAAAAGGTGTCGTCTTTGAGAGATTTGATCCACCTAGTGGGTACAAAAAGACAGCCGTCCATACGCCTGTGCATGAGGCTGCTGGGAAAAATGGTGGCATCATTCGAAGCAGTACCCTACGGTCAATTCCATTCAAGGAATTTGCAAAGGGCCATACTGTCAGCCTGGAACAAAAAAGTTCAGGCCCTAGACTTACCAATGTCCTTGTCCCCTTCCGTTCGCAAGAGCCTCCGTTGGTGGTTGGTTCCCCAGAATCTGGAAAAAGGGAAATCCTTCAGTCCGATTTCTTGGAAGGTGGTCACTACAGATGCCAGCCTTATAGGCTGGGGAGCAGTACTGGAGCAATGGTCTCTCCAGGGCAGATGGTCGGATGCAGAAAAGGCCCTGCCCATCAATCTCTTAGAGATACGAGCAGCCCGGTATGCCCTAGTAGCATGGACATCCAAACTCCAAGGGTCCCCTGTCAGAATTCAATCGGACAATGCCACGGCAGTGGCATATATCAATCATCAGGGTGGCACCAGGAGTCGTGCAGCCCAGAGGGAAGTAAATTGCATCCTGAAATGGGCAGAAAGATATGTCCCAGCCATATCCGCGGTATTCATTCCAGGAGTGGAGAATTGGAAGGCGGACTTTCTAAGTCGCCAACAATTATGCCCAGGGGAATGGTCCCTTCACCCCGAGGTTTTCCGGACAATATGTCAGCGGTGGGGAACACCGGATGTAGATCTTCTAGCATCCAGATTCAACGCAAAGGTGGACAGGTTTGTGTCTCGGACAAGGGATCCCCTAGCTTGCGGCTCGGATGCCCTAGTGTTCCCTTGGGATCAGTTCAAGCTGATATATGCATTCCCACCGCCACAATTGTTACCTCGATTACTCCGCAGAATCAGGGTAGAAAAGAAACCAGTGATTCTGGTGGCTCCAGCGTGACCCCGAAGAGCATGGTACGCGGAGATTGTAAAAATGTCTGTGGGGAGTCCTTGGACCCTCCCACATCGTCCAGACCTGCTTTCGCAAGGACCAATATACCACCCTTCCTTACCAGCCCTAGGTTTGACGGCCTGGCTATTGAAGCCCACATTCTAAAAAAGAGAGGTCTCTCTAATCCTGTGGTATCTACCATGATCAATGCCAGGAAGCCGATATCCAGGCAGATCTACTATAGAATCTGGAAGGCGTACATCGCTTGGTGTGAGGCCAGGAAATGGCATCCATGTAAGTACGTAATAGGTAGGATTCTGGACTTCCTACAGTGGGCTGTAGATAGGAAGCTTGCCTTGAGTACTATCAAGGGTCAGATTTCGGCCTTGTCAATATTTTTTCAAAGGCCCTTGGCTTTGCATTCACTAGTCAAAGCCTTTATACAAGGAGTGATGCGTATTAGCCCTCCGGTTAATATTCCCATATGTCCATGGGACTTAAACCTGGTTCTGTTGGTTCTACAGAAGCAACCATTTGAACCATTACAGCACATTTCCTTGGTTCTTCTCACCAGGAAATTGATTTTTCTAGTAGCCATTTGTTCGGCTAAAAGAGTGTCGGAATTAGCCGCTATGTCCTGTAGGGAGCCATATCTGGTTATCCATAAGGACAGAGTAGTGTTACGTCCTCATCCAGCCTTTCTTCCTAAGGTGGTATCGAGGTTTCATTTGAACCAAGATGTGGTTCTTCCTTCCTTTTTCCCCAAACCTAGTTCGGTAGAGGAAAAGTTATTACATTCTTTGGATGTAGTAAGAGCAGTTAAAGCTTATCTAAAAGCCACTGCTCAGATTTGCAGAACGGATACTTTGTTTATTCTGCCGGAAGGCCCCAGAAAGGGTCAGGCAGCATCAAAATCTACTTTAGCCAAGTGGATTCGACAGGTCATTATGCAAGCTTATGGCTTGAGAAGGAGACCGCCTCCGTTCAAAGTTAGGGCGCACTCCACGAGAGCAGTTGGAACTTAATGGGCAGTGCATCACCAGGCCTCCCTGGCTCAAATCTGTAAGGCCGCAACATGGTCTTCAGTACACACGTTTACTAGGTTCTACCAGGTGGACGTTAGAAGTCAGGAGGATGTCGCCTTTGGGCGCAGTGTGTTGCAGGCCGCAAAAGATCCTCATGTCTGATAGCGCCCAGCTTATGTATGGTGTATCCCCCCCCCCCTCATTGGGCATTGCTTTGGGACGTCCCACATAGTAATAACTATGCCGCTCTGTGTCCCGTGATGTATGAGAAAGAAAATAGGATTTTTATAACAGCTTACCTGTAAAATCCTTTTCTTGGAGTACATCACGGGACACAGAGCTCCCACCCCTCTTTTGGGGACACTTATTGCTTTGCTACAAAACTGAGGTGCTCCCGGATGGGAGGGGCTTATATAGGGGAGGGTACTTCCGGTTTGGAAGTTGCCAGTGCCAGCACCTGAAGGTAAACTATATAACCCACATAGTAATGACTATGCCGCTCTGTGTCCCGTGATGTACTCCAAGAAAAGGATTTTACAGGTAAGCTGTTATAAAAATCCTATTTTTCCTGCAATATCATGAAATGCCTGGAGTCCAGTTTGCTAATGACATTTTGGACCAGCTATAACGGAAGCTATGTGACTTTTAGTGTATCCCTATGGCATACAGACTAGTGCATTTGCTAGAAAAGGATAGGTAGAGTGCTATGTATGGATATTTGAAGCACTCTGTGTATATCTGTATATCTTGTACTTTATTCCTGTAACTATTAATAGTTTGTATGCATAATATTCTTGTTTAATAGGGCACAATAATATACTACTGGGTTGTTTCCCTGGCTTTACTGCAATAATTGGGAAAAAAAAATAAAAAATCAAACATCAGTTTTGGGTGGACAGACCCTTTAAACATCCTACGACAAATCTGTTGAGAGGGTGACTATTAGTCCCAGATCTGTATCGGACACAGCAAGCAGTTTATTAAGGAGTCAGTGCTCCACTTCTGTTTCTAGAGCATCTATTGGAAGCCATTTCCAGAAATTTGTAGTAGGCAGCCAGGAATAACTTCCTGACAAAGGTGTTACGCTTACTTAAAAAGCGGATAAACAGTGGTTGTACCGCTAAGCGAAGAATGTTTCCTGTGTAACTCTTTGGCCCGCGTTTAGGAAGGTCCATTTGTTTTTCCAAATGTCCCAGGGTTTTGGGTTTTATCAGTCAGGCACCATATCTAGGATTCCGAGACAAATCATTTTTTATATTTATTCGGGATTTAACTGTATACAAGGGAACTCATTACAGAGAACTCAATACAGGGCCAATAAACCTTTCAAACACATTTTTAAAGTTACAAAATGTTCAGTGCTGACTTTACTTACCTTGGCTCTTGTTATGAATAGTTTTCTTCCCATCTCCTCTGGTTTTGACTGAGGGTTGCAGAGAATATCAAAGACTTTAAATTGCTTGATTGCTATCAGACACTGTTTTCTATCTGTGTAAACAGTCCTTCTAGTAAAGAACATGGGCTTGCTTCTTTTTTTTTTTTTTTCTTCTTCTTTTGAAGAACACAAAAGAGAAGCACAGGGTGTACACTTGGTCCTCCTCTGAAAAGAGGCCCTGATTTCCGGAGGTGCAAGACTCCTTATGGGGAATGAGTATTTGCAGAGGCGGCTCTAGGCTTTGTGAGGCCTTAGGCAAAACTTGACATGGGGCCCCACTCACACCCATGATGGGAAAAATAATTTAAGGACAAGAGCCTCTTCCCCACAACCCTGGCTGGTGGTTGTGGGGGTCTGCGGGCAGGGGGCTTATCGGAATTTGGAAGCCCCCTTTAACAAGGTGGCCCCCAGATCCTGCTCTTTAATAACTAAGGGGCGGGGGCCACCTGGTGTTGTCACCTGGTGAATCGGCCCCCTTGTGACGTCATTGACTGAGGGCATGCTGGGTCATTGACGTCACAAGGGGTGGTGTCACCGATATTCACTTATTGTTAGGGACGCTGGTGGCCCCGCTCCTGAGTCAGGGCTCTTAACGCTGCATGAGCACAGCATCATTAAGGTCCCCTGTCCCTCAAAACTGGGGTAATGCATTGGGTAAGTTAGGCTGCCGGGAGGCCCCTGTGAGTGCGAGGCCTTAGGCGACCGCCTAATTTGCCTAATTAAAGAGCTGCCTCTGGGTATTTGTGGTACACCCAGCCAAAACCAGGTGACCCCATTCTTCAGGCGACCTGCCTAGGCGCAGTCCACCGAAGCACTAGGTGGGGATTCCCCGAAGGAGGCGAGAACCTGACCATAAGGCCACGTTATCTCCCCCAAGACTTTCAGGGCAAATCCAAGTACCTACACACTACTAGTCTGGATTGAGTAAAGTGCATAGTGCTGTGCAAACAATGCAAAAAACACACAAACATATAAAAAGGGAATGGGGATAAAGTTAAAGTGCTTGGAGTGCCAAAGTGCTATATAATGGGGATTGTTGGGTTACTCCACAGTTAAAGGATCAGTAAAGGATTTTTTTTTTAAATAACAAACATGTTATACTTACCTCCACTGTGCAGCTCGTTTTGCACACAGTGGCCCGATCCTGGTCTTCTGGGGTCCCTCGGCAGCTGTCTCGGCTCCTCCCCGCAAGGACTCCACGCCTTCATGCAAACGAGCTCGCATGGTGTGGAGTTATTGCGGGCGCGCTCCTGTGATACTGCCCCCCGGCGCGCCGCATCATTGGATGTGATTGACAGAAGCGCCAGCCAATGGCTGCGCTGCTTTCAATCCATCCAGTGTAGCCAATCGACGGCCAGGCTGAGAACCGAGGAGGATGACGGCGACGAGTGCGGGATTTTCGAGGGGTCAGGTAAGTAAAACGGGGGCTGGGGGGGCAGAATTGTCGGATGTTTTTTCACCTTAATGCATAGGATGCATTAAGGTGAAAAAACATTTACCTTTACAACCCCTTTAAGCTGTTCCTTGTTTGTAGAATTTAGTCACACCTGACATTGTTTAGTTGATATTCTAAGAGCTCGTTTACACTTGTGGTTAAGGGTGGCAAAAACACGGGATTGCGCATTATTTTTGCTGTCCCCTTAAAGTGGAACTTCACCAAAAAGGGGACATTCCACTTTTCCCCCTTCTACCTCCAGCTTCCTCTCCAATATTTGAAATGTTTTGTGGGGGTGGGGAGCGGGTACCTGATTTTGACAGGTACCCACTCTCCCACTTCAGGTCAGATCACCAATCGTCAGATCTATCTGAGCAGAAGTTCCCCCCCCCCCCCCCGCTGCCTCTTGCAGTAGGCAGCCGGCTTTGAAGCCGCAAGGAGTCACTGTTGGTTGCCCGCAGTTAAGATGCCGGCACCTGCACCCAAAGGCCGGCAAAGAGCCGAGTCAGGTGAAGACATCACTGGATCCTGGGACAAGTAAATGTGTGTTTTTTTTTCAGTATTTGTAGCTGCTGACTTTTACATTTTTGTTTACAGGGTGAAGAACCTCTTTAAGCTGCAAACGCAGTGGACTAGGGTGACCACATTTCCAAACTACCATTCAGGGACACCCTCCCTTCCCAAAAATCAGCTTGTGCTGTAACGAATCACAGCACAGTGATTGGACACAAGAGGCGGGATTTATGATTTCTCCAATCACAAGCAGGGGGCGGGGATTGTGCTCCTCCAGGCATTCCCGACCAGGGCAAGTACTGTCAGTGAGTAAAGCGGTGATGTGGCGGCCTTTTTTGGGGGCATCAGATTGGTCCGGGCTGGCTGTGTCAGTTTCATTCCGGGACACTGTATTGTCCTGGAATTAATGTGCCCGGGACAGACCTGCAAAATGCGGGACTGTCCCGGGCAATCCGGGACACGTGGTCACCCTACAGTGGACAGAGATGTACACATGCAGTGACCACAAAGCATCCCCCATCACGTTCGGCAGGCAGTACTGCAGCTGAACATGACCCATTCCAGTGAATAGGGCCATGCAGCAACTGCTACACCACCTCATGTGGTGGTGTAGCATTTACTGGGTTAAAACAGGCATCAAGAAGGTAACATATTGCCTGCTTTTCAGAGGCGTGGAAGTGACAGCCACTAGTGTAAATGTAGCCTAAGAGTCCAGTAAAGTGTTATGAGTTAGGTGGTGCAGCATTTTTCAGGGTTACAACAGGTGATGATTGTGGGGCAGTTGCAGAGCGGCCACATTCAATAGAAAGTGACAGGAGGTATAATTCCTGCTGCAAAGCAAAGCATCGTTGCTGAGGCATGCGTATGCCCCCAGCCATGGCCTCTGCAGCTAAAGGGAGAGTGGTAGAAACGTGGCATAACCGCAGGGTTTTATTGCCCCCCAACCATCAATGCGAACAAGCCCTAAGGCTAAGTTTACATGTGCACCAAAAAGAGGCATTTCATCAGCTTTTTTAAATCCTCACTAATGCCTTTTAAAACTCTGTACCAATCCATTGCCACTGACGAAGTAGTTCACATGGTCTCACTTGCAGCACTTCATGTTGCGCCATGCTAACATTTATTTAGAATGTAGGTTTGGCTTTACCACTCCCCAAATACCTCCTATTCATGTCAAGTCGCTGCAAAAGCTTCACAAATGTGCCTTTGCCGTTTACGGTGCATTTGAGATGCATTTAGAAAATGCTACTAGTAGAGATGATAGTACAAGAATCCATACAATAGAAAGCCATCACAGTAGAGGCATCTGGCAAGCACTATTTAACGCAACACATACAAATCAAAAGCAGTCGTTATGCAATAAGTGCTTTAATGGGCATTTATGGTGTCTAAAATTTCAAAGCACGTCTAAATGAGCCCTTGACAATACAAGTGGCTTAGAGCAGGGGTCTCCAAACTGTGGCCTGCGGGCCAGATGTGGCCCTTTGCTAGCCTTTATCCGGCCTTTGATGCACCATTCCTTCTACTGACACCTATGTTGGGACACCATTCCTCTCACAGACAGATGAGGCACTATTCCTCCAATAAATACCAACAATGGGGCACCATTCCTCCCGCTGATACCAACAATGGGGCACCATTTCTCCACTAAATACCAACAATGGGGCACTGTTCCTCCCACTGATATCAAAAATGGAGCGCATCATTCCTCCCACTAAAACCAATGATGGGGCATTGTTTACTCCCACTGACGCCAGGGTGTTTTCTAATCCCAGGGGCCACAGTCCCGCCCCCCCCCCCCCCCCAAAGCCTGAATGACAATTAATTGGCCCTTTGCTTATAAAGTTTGGAGACCCCTGGCTTAGAGCAAAAAAAATGAAAGACCAAGAGACTTGCCTTTGTTAATAATGGCATAAACTGCTTGTTTGACATCGTTCCAAGCAGAAAACCACACAGCTATCTGACATCTGCGTAAAGTGGTTGTAAACCTCAGACATGTAATATGAACAAAGCATATCCTTTTAAAGTGTGTGTAATTGTCTCAATTAAGAGCACTGAGTGTCACTTTTGTCTGCTGCGTTGTTCCTCTGCTATCAGCATAAATCACTTCTGACACAAGAGAAAAATGGTGACAGGGGAGGAAGCTATAGCAAATTGACAGCCTCGGCTCTGTTTCTGTGTGGAGGGTGTGTGTCCCTTCCCTCCAATCAACTCTCAGAGCTCTCCTCACTGAGCCCTGCAGAGCTGGGAGGGGGTGCCCAGTAGGTGGCCAAGGAGTGCATAAATAGACTGTCCCTGTTCTTGTCCAGGAGAAGTTCCCAGCCTGAAAGACTGCTGGTGTTCTGGGCAGCCCAGCTGTACTTCCACATGTGCTCATTGAGGTCCCATCATTCTAGAGCTAGGGGGCCTATCCTACTGAACCTGCCGAAACTGATTAAGGTATTTAACTGAGGGTCTGGTCTGGGGAGTTCACAGGAAAATGCCTGGCTGGTGTAAGAAGGCGGCATCCAAGTACCAGGGACATTGTAAATGTAGGGTCCTAGTGGATTGTGCTGCTACTATCCCATGTGCATCATTAACAAAGTTTGCTCAAATTGGGACAATTCCTTTGGTGTCACAGTATTGTCCAATCCTTTAGTTGTGTCAGAAACCATGAATCAGACCGAGACAGATGTACAGTTAAATCACACTTGTTTAATAATAATAATAAGAAGGTAAACAGAGTAAGCGTAGTCAAAACATAGCCAGAGTTCAGTAACCGGATCGGGTAGTCGGCCAAGCCAAAGTCCAAGAGCCAGCGATAAAGGTAGTAGTACAGCAAGCAGGATCTGTAGCCAGAGGGGACATCAGTCAAGCAGGTCTTCAACTGGAATGCAGGAGAAAGTCTCTTGTGATGTTAACACTGGCGAAGGCGAAGAGCGAATGAACTGGAAGTCCTTAAGTAGGCAGAGCTGATGAGCAGATCATCAACAGGTGGATCACTGTGGAGAGATTGAAGCTGGCAATTAGCTAACAGCTGAGCTGCCAGCACAGAGAAGAAAGGGCTGAGCCCAGCCCTGACAAGTTGCTGCTGGAGAGACTGTGCTAGAAAGCACCAGCTCAGTAAGCTGACAAGTCTACCTGCATTCCTATAAGGCAGTGGTTTCCAAACTGCGGCCCGAGGGCCGGATGTGGCCCTTTGCTTGCCTTTATCCGGCCCTTGGGGCACTATCCCTCCCACTGATACGTGACACTATTCTGCCATCTTACACAAACAGTGGAGCACCATTTCTCCCACTGATACCACTAATGGGGCACTATTCCTCCCAATGATACCAACAATGGGGCACTATTCCTCCTCCTAATACCAGATGTTTACTCCCACTGATGCTAGGAAAATTTCCACCCCAGCTGGCTAAAGTCCGGCCCTCCAAAAGTCTGATGGACAATAAACTGGCCCTTTGTTTAGAATGTTTGGAGACCCCTGCTATTAGGGAAAAGCCTCCAAATAGTTCAAATATTATTCAGGTAACTTTATTTAAATAATAAAATTGCAAAAAAGCAACATTACCGCCCCTATATTAGGTAAATTCTACAGCTCCTCCCTGAACCAACTCCTGTGTAGGGGCTTAACATATCAACACAATCTCTCAAATTACCCCCAGACTTCAAGATTGGCAAAAAAAAAAATACAGAAATTGCTTTGCTTCTTTATTTTCACTCTCTTTGCAGTTTCAGGATTGCCATAATTCATGTGAACACATTTTGGTCCCCTATACAAAACACAAGGCCGTCTCAACTCAAACAAAAGTCTTAGATTTCAGGATTCTGATCAATGGAATTTGAAAATGGGTCCTAAGCCTGGAATGTCCTCAAAGAAAACACCAACGAGAAACGAAACCTAAACACTTTAAAGCGTTACATCTCAGGTTGCACCGTTGGTTTGTCTTTTTAGGTTGAAGGAGTCTGCCTAGGCACGAAATTCACTCGGTTCCTGTTTCTCTGGCTCTGTGTGGGGGAACTGGAAGCTGAATTGTGGTCAAAGCCACTAAACAGCCTCAAAAACCACACCAATCAGATGGAGCTGGGAGCTGGCAGGAGCTACGGTCCAAAGATCCGACCCATTAATACTCCTGTGAATTCTGGTTGATGCATTTCAGCAAGGGATCGGCGTCCAAGGCACAGCTGCCAGGGGGAAATATTTACCAACCAAAATGTGCTCAGTAACCTCTTGTGGATGAGTAAGGATGAGAGCTGTAAACATGGATTTACACATTTTGGGGTCTATGGCTCAAATTCCTGCTCATAGGAAATGTACTTACAACTTCCAGCAATGCTGGAATTGGAGAGTTTGTATCAGGAAGCCTCAGATTTTGATAAAGTGTATGACAAGTCTATGGGGTGAGACAAAGGTTCAATCCACCGCTATAGTCCAGCATAACGAATGCAGTTCTCACGCTAAGGTGAATTATTGCTTCCTAAAATGTGTTTTTCTGTGGTCTGAAAATAATACTGGGTAGTGCATTTTTTTTTTCTAAGGAAATGACATTGAAAATGTCAAAACATGTTTAATTGCCATGAATAGGCTGTGAAGCATCTGGTTTGCAGAGGACTAACTGTATCAAGTTCCAAAAGACCAACTTTTCTAATTGCGAATATAAGGATGGAGGTAAACTGGCCATACAAGAGTAATGCCTCGTACACACGATCGGGTTTCCCGGCAGTCAAAAGTCCGTCGGGAAAACCGAGAACCTGCTCGGTTGCTTTTCCCCGTGTACACACGGCCGGTTTTCCCGACAGGAAAACTGCCATGACAGCTTTGGTCAGGAAAACCAGCCGTGTGTATGCTCCACTGCAGTGTTTCCCATAGGAAAACTGCCGAGCAAAAAAACTATGAGAATCGCGGCAGGAAAAAAAAGAGAACAAGTTCTCATTTTTTTGCTCGCAGTTTTCCTGTCGGGAAAACTGCTATGGAGCATACACATGGCCGGCTTTCCCAACCAAAAGCAAACATGGCAGTTTTCCCGTCGGAAAATCCGGCCGTGTGTACGAAGCATAAGATTTCATTTTCGAAAATTTTCATTGTCTGCACATTAATTCTTCGATTTTAATTAATAAATTATACCTGCGCATAGGTACAAAAACAAAAAAGCAGCTAACACAATTTGCGGGGAACAAATAACATAACACTTACAATAAGGCCCTATTCACACTTGTGCGGCCTCAAAATCGTGCGATTATCATTGCGAGAATACAGTGTGACTTGGATGCAATTTTGATACGACTTTGGATGAGTGCGACTTTGTTAAGACTTTGCCATTGACCAATGTGATTGTTTTGTTTGTGCTCTACAAAGTCGCTAGACGTGCATAATGGAAAAATGTGTTTTGTTTCTTCATTTTCTAACGATTTTCAAATTTTCAGAAAGATTCTAATTTGAATCCGTCGAAAACTCTGTGTGAAGAATAGCTGGTTGTTAAGGAGCAGGCCGGGAAGCTGGCCACCTTGTCCTTAACAGCCAATGACTCATCAGCTGTCAGCGGGCTTCCCTTCTGACAGCTGAATGTAAACAAAAAAACGTCAGCAATGAAAAATAAAGGAAAGAAACAGCATGGGGTCCCCCCCAATCCATACCAGGCCCTTTCGGTCTGGAATGGACTTGAAGGGGACCCCCATGTCAAAATAGAAAAAATGGTGTGGGGTACCCCCCCCCCAGAATCAATCACAGACCCTTATCCAAGCATGCAGCCCAGTAGGTCAGGAAAGGGGGGGGACAAGCGAGCGAGCCCCCCCCGAACCATACCAGGCCACACGCCCTCTACATTTGGCACTGCTTTGAGGCAGAAGGGACTATGCCCGCCCCCCCCCCCCCCCCAAAGCACCTTGTGTCCATGTTGATGGGGACAAGGGCCCCTTCCCGACAACTCTGGCCGGTGGTTGTGGGGATCTGTTGGTGGTGGTGCTCATCAGAATATGGAAGCCCTCTTTAACAAGGGGGACCCCCAGATCCCGCCCCCCATGTGAAAATATCAGAAGTTTCAGACCAACAAGATAGCCGTGATAAAGAGCACGGTGTTGGTTATTGGCCACGCCCATGGCGACTATTGATGACAAAACGCGCAGGGTAGAGCTACGGCATCTTGTTTGAAACCTCTGAAATTTTGTGACATGCTGAATCTATTCAGATACTGTATATGCGAGTGTATAGAGTTTTAGTAAATGTGAAAGCCCTTGTTTTACTGCACTATGAGGCGGCTCTTTCTCTTCTTTGGATTTGTATGTCCTCGGCAAGTGATTTTATTTTTCCGTCCTGGGGGAGCGATCTGTTAACCTGGAGGTGTGCCTGTCATATACAAATTCTTAGATTTAATAAAAACAGAGTTTAAATGTCCTAAACCCTTTTAGTGTTTTCGAATTCATACAAATGTGCTCCACCATATAACCTGGTGCGAGCCTTCTCTGTGTGCGGGATGATGTTGCGCCTTTAGGGCGAAGCTACGTGTGACATCATCCCGCATCATTCCCGCGGAAGGCTTGCACCAGGTTATGCAGTAGAGCCAACTTGGAGCATTTTTATTTTAGTGCTGGGAGGGGCAGCACAGGGTTATGTGAGTGTATTTGGTTTTATGTATGATTTTAAAGTAAATAAACCGTGTTCCACTATGAAGATTTTATTGCATTACTTCCATATGTCGGTATCCTTTGAGAGTCAGAGAAGGAGGTATTTGGTGTTTGAGCTGGTATGGTGAAGTGGCACACGTTGAGAAGTTATAGTGGTAGACCCCCAAGAGAGGAGGGATGGTGGAACCCCCAAGGCAAAGGAGTGGTGGAAACCTTGAAAGAGGAGTGGCAGAGGCTTGTAGGGGAGGAGTGGTGGAACCCTTCTATGATCATGAGCGTGTATAGACCCTGTAAAGTAGTGGGTTTGTAAATCTGGTGATAGGTTTGAGAAGGATACGGGAATTTAAAGTGGAAGAGCGTGATATTGGGCTGAACAGTATATTGGGCACTAAACACTTTTACTTGCACGTGGCACCTTGTTTGTAACTTTTTTAAGTTTAATTAGTTTATTGAATCTATTTCGATTTTTGTGTTTATTTAGGCACTACATACTTTTTATATGTATTGTGTAAATTGTTGACACATTTGTATGAATTTCAAAACATTAAAAGGGCTTAGGCCCCTTTCACACGGGACGGATCTGTGAAGATCCGCCCCGTGAACCTCCGCTTGCTCAGCGGGGATCGCTCCGCTGATCTCCGCTGAGCCGGCGGATGACAGGGCGGTCCCCGCACACTGTGCAGGGACGGCCCTGTCAGATCTCTGCTCTCCCCTATGGGGGGATCGGATGAACACGGGACGTCTGTCCGTGTTCATCCGATCTGCAAACGGATAGAAAACACGGATCTCTGTTTTCCTTCAGTCACAGCATTCCCCCCACAGTTAAAAAGCACTGCCTAGGGGCACACTTAAGCCTTTGATCGCCCCTGATGTTAACCCCTTCCCTGCCAGTGTAATTCATACAGTAACAGTGCATTTTTTTTTAGCACTGATCACTGTATTGGTGTCACTGGTCCCCAAAAAGTGTCACTTCGTGTCAGATTTGACCGCCGCAATGTTTACAGTCCCGCTAACAATCGCTGATCACCGCCATTACTAGTAAAAACAATAAAATAAAAAGTCAATAAATCTATCCCATAGTTTGTAGACGCTATAACTTTTGCGCAAACCAATCTGTATACGCTTATTGGGATTTTTTTTAACAAAAACATGTAGCAGAATATGTATTGGCCTAAATTGATGAAGATTTTTTTATTTATTTTTTACATATTTTTTTATTGGATGCGTTTTATAGCAGAAAGTCAAAAATATTGGTTTTTTTTTCAAAATTGTCAGTTTTTTTGTTTATAGCGTAAAAAATAAAAACAGCAGAGGTGATCAAATACAACCAAATGAAAGCTCTATTTATGGGGAAAAAAAGGACATCAATTTTATTTGGGAACAGCGTGGCACGACCGCGCAATTGTCAGTTAAAGCAACGCAGTGCGGTATTGCAAAAAATTGCCTGGTCAGGAAGGGGGTAAAACCTTCCGGAGATGAAGTGGTTAACCACTTGACGTCTGCGCTATAGCCAAATGACGGCTACAGCGCGGACCTGAATTTCCGGGAGGCCATCAATAGACCTCCTCCCCTCTTCTCGCTCGCAGGGCGCGTGCGGTGCACGCTGTGATCACCGAGTCACTGAGACTCAGGTGATCACAGATCCAAGTAAGGGGCCAATCCCCTTACCACTTAATCAGCTGTTAGCCAATTACAGCTGATCACGTGATGTAAACAAAAGCTCGGTAATCTTTTTTTTTTTTTTTTCTCACGCTGACAGCGTGAGGAGAAAAAAAAGCCGATCACCGGCTTATGTGCAAGGGACATCGGTCCCGAAGAGGAAGGAGGCAGGTGTGCCCACAATTACCGCCTGCCAGTGCCACCTATCAATGCCCACGAGTGCCACCTATTAATGCCCACCAGTGGTGTCAATCAGTGCCTCATCAGTGCCACCTAGCAGTGCTGCCTATCAGTGTAACCTACCAGTGCTGATCAGTGCTCATCACTGCCACCCATCACTGCCAGCTATCAGTGTTACCTATTAGTGCCACTTCTCAGTGCCCACCAGTGCAGCCTTTCAATGCCCTTCAGTGCCACCCATCAGTGTCACCTCTGTGTCACCTATCAGTGACCACCAGTGCCGCCTATCAGTGCCCACCCTTTGCCGCCTTATCAGTGCCCATCTGTGCAGCCCATCGGTGCCCATCAGTGCAGGCTATCAGTGCCCATCAGGGCAGCCTCATTAGTGTACATCAATGAAGGAGAAAAAATTACCTGTTTGCAAAATTGTATAACAAAATATAATATATATATATATATATATATATATATATATATATATATATATATATATGTAGCGGGTGTTTACTTTCCCGCCAGTAATTTTGAATTTTTGCGGTGACACCAGTGGTGTATCTCCGGCGGTCCCCCGGGTGGCGCTGTCACTTTGGGCCGACGGACGAATCATTGCTGGGTCGAATCCCTTTTTTTCCTACTTTGGCAGCCGTGTGGTGGGGCGGGGAACCCGCTACGCATGCCGGGGAGGGGTATAAAGGGGGCCGGCCATATTGTCACGGGGTTCGTTGTCCCTGGCACCTTTAGCCTGCGGACGGAGTTCATGTTTTTCGTTCTCTGGGCACTAGGCCTGGAGGACCACCGGAGGTCGTCTTCCATCTCAGGCACCTTTAGCCTGAGATGAGGTACTTGGACGGAGGTCCGGAACTCAGTGCCCAACACTGAGTTTCGCGAGGGAAGGATCCTAGGGTGCTCCGGAGGTGGACGCCTTAATCCGAGGTGGAAGTAATGGACCGGGGAGAGCTCCTCATCTGAAGACCCGGTGCTGCATACTGCCGGTGACGGGTGAGCCTCTTGTCGGAGACCGTCCGGAAGGTGAATTTCCCTCGTGCAGAGACCATAGCCCACTCTTTGGAGGAGAGTGGAGGAAAGAACTTGTGTCTGGGCCTATGTATCTACACTTTCACACCTCCTGTTCTGTTTGTAAGCAAGTAAGTCTCTGAATAAAGGAGTGTTGGACTTGCAACGGTGTGAGACTCAGTTTCCTGGCAGACGGTTGGATTCGATGCACAATACAGGCCCGAAGGTAAAGAAATAACTCTGGCCAATACCACTTATACATCTGTGGTGGAAGCCTGGCGTAGCGGCCGCACTCCCTTTCCCATCATACCCCTAGACCAGAGACATTGCGAGCGAGAACTTTAATAGAGGGGATTGGGAGTGTGGGACCATTGCCCGCTACATACATATATATATATATATATATATATATATATATATATTTTTTTTTTTTTTTTTTTTTTTTTTTTTATTATTTATTTATTTTTTTTAACAAAAAATTAAAACCGCAGGAGGTGAAAGAAAGCTCTATTTATGGGAATAAAATGATAAAAATGTCATTTGGGTACAGTGTTGCGCAATTGTCATTCAAAGTGTGACAGCGCTGAAAGTTGAAAATTGATCTGGGCTGGAGAGGGGTTTAAGTGCCCAGTAAGCAAGTGGTTAAAGGAGCGGGATGGAAATTTTCTCTTAAACAACCAAAATTCTAATGCTAAATATATTTTATTTTATTATTGTAATAGTAATGAAACGTGTCATATATCTGGGATTCTGTTCAAATAGCAGATCTGGACGAAATGTTATGGACTTTTCAAATGAAATTAGTTGATTCAATGATGGCAAAAAAGAATTTTCTGACAAATGATTTTTATACTTTCCATATGAATGTTCGAAAGAAAATGAAATGGTGTATGGGCAGCCCTAGGGAAATAGAAATTACTTTATGTAATGGAAACCCCCATTTTTGTTTTTTCACCGCTTGGGTCCCAGTGTTCCTGCAGCTTTATTCCCATGTGCCCTTTGGACTTCTCATTACTAGAAGCAGGTGGTACTGCTATCCTGTTCTATTATTGTCCAGTTTGGGCTCTCTGCATAGTAAATTTGACCCCAAGCCTGAGCTCTCCATAGTGCTGAAAATATGGTTTTAAATTAAATTTAAAAAAACTTCCATTCCTGACCAGGCCGATATTTATGTTGAAAGGAAGGAGTGTGATACCAGCTCAGGGGGAAGTGAAGCTTTGAAAGGAATCCCCAAAAAAGAGGATACATAGTTACATAGTCAGGTTGAAAAAGGACACAAGTCCATCCAGTTCAACCATAAAAAAAATATATATCGTACAATCCCATATACCCAATTCTATACCCACAGTTGATCCAGAGGAAGGCAAAAAACCCCAGCAGAGCATGATCCAATTTGCTACAGCAGGGGGAAAAAATCCTTCCTGATCCCCCGAGAGGCAATCGGATTTTCCCCGGATCAACTTTACCTATAAATGTCAGTACCCAGTTATATTATGTACATTTAGGAAAGAATCCAGGCCTTTCTTAAAGCAATATACTGAGCTGGCCAGAACCACCTCTGCAGGGAGTCTATACCACATTTTCACAGCTCTTACTGTGAAGAAACCTTTCCGTTTTTTGGAGATGAAATCTCTTTTCCTCTAGACGTAAAGAGTGCCCCCTTGTCCTCTGTGTTGACTGTAAAGTGAATAACTCAACACCATGTTCACTATATGGACCCCTTATATATTTGTACATGTTGATCATATCTCCCCTTAATCTCCTTCATAAGAGTGAATAAATTCAGTTCCTCCAATCTTTCCTCATAGCTGAGCTCCTCCATGCCTCTTATCAGTTTGGTTGCCCTTCTCTGCACTTTCTCCAGTTCCCCGATATCCTTTTTGAGAACTGGGGCCCAAAACTGAACTGCATATTCCAGATGAGGTCTTACTAATGATTTGTACAGGGGCAAAATGATATCTCTCTCTCTGGAGACCATACCTCTCTTAATACAAGAAAGGACTTTGCTCGCTTTGGAAACCGCAGCTTGGCATTGCATGCCATTATTGAGCTTATGATCTACCAAAACCCCCAGATCCTTCTCCACTACGGATCCCCCCAGTTGTACTCCCCCTAGTATGTATGATGCATTTATATTATTAGCCCCCAAGTGCATAATTTTACATTTATCAACATTAAACCTCATCTGCCACATAGTCGCCCAATTAGACAGAGCATTGAGGTCGGTTTGTAAATTGGAGACATCCTGTAAGGACGTTATTCCACTGCATAGCTTGGTGTCATCTGCAAAGACAGAAATGTTACTTTTGATCTGAGACCCAATATCATTTATAAAGATATTAAAAAGTAAGGGTCCCAGCACTGAACCTTGGGGTACACCACTGATAACCTTAGACCATTCAGAGTAAGAATCATTAACTACGACTCTCTGAATTCTGTCTTTTAGCCAGTTTTCTATCCATTTACAAACTGATATTTCCAATCCTGTAGACTTTACATTACACATGAGCCGTGTGTGGGGAACTGTATCGAGCGCTTTTGCAAAAACCAAGTATACCACGTCCACCGCCACCCCTCTGTCCAAGGTCTTACTTACCTCTTCATAAAAAGAAATCAGGTTTGTCTGACAACTTCTGTCTTTCATGAATCCATGCTGTCTGTTGCTTAACCACTTGACAACTGGGCACTAAATCCCCTTCGTGCCCGGACCAATTTTCAGCTTTCAGTGCTCTCACACTTTGAATGACAATTACTCAGTCATGTAATACTGTAACCTAATGATTTTTTTGTCCTTTTTTTCATACAAATAGAGCTTTCTTTTGGTGGTATTTGATCACCTCTGGGTTTTTTATTTTTTGCGCTATAAATGAAAAAACACGGAAAATTTTGAAAAAAAAACGCTTTTTTTTAGTTTATGTGATAAAATTTTGCAAATTATTAATTTTTCTTTATAAAATTTAGCCACAATTTATACTGCTACATATCTTTGGTAAAAATAACCCAAATTAGTGGATATTATTTGGTCTTTGTGAAAGTTATAGAGTCTACAAGCTGTGGTGCGGATCATAAACAATTGATCACACCTAATGTACTGGTGGCCTATCTCATTTCTTACGACCCGAACAAGCCAGCAAAGCACAAATACCCCCCAAATGACCCCTTTTTTTAAATTAGACATTCCAAGGTATTTAGTAAGATGCATCGTGAGGTTTTTGATGTTGTAATTTTTTCCCACAATTCTTTGCAAAATGAAGATTTTTTTTTATTTTTTTATTTTTTCCACAAAATTGTCATTATAATAGGTTATTTCTCTCACATGGCATGTGTATACCACAAATGACGCCCCAAAATACATTCTGCTACTCCTCCTGAGTATGGCAAAACCAAATGTGTGAGACTTTTATACAGCCTGCCCACATACAGAGGCCCAATATTGAAATAGCACCTTCAGGCATTCTAGGAGCATAAATTACACATCTCATTTCTCAACCACCTATTACACTTTTGAAGGCCCTGGAGCACCAGGACAATGGAAACGCCCACAAAGTGACCCCATTTTGGAAAGCTAACACCCCAACGTATAATGTATGAGGCATAATGGGTCTTTTGAACGGTTCATTTTTTTCCTGAAGTTTTTGGAAAATGCGGGAAAAAAATGAAAACGCAATTTTTTTACGCAAAGTTGTCCATTTATAAGATATTGCCAACACATAGCATGTACATAGCAAAAATGACACCTCAAAATACATTCTGCTACTCCTCCTGAGTATGGCGATACCAAATGTGTGAGACTTTTATACAGCCTGCCAACATAGAGAGGCCCAATATTGAAATGGCACCTTCAGGCATTCTAGGAGCATAAATTACACATCTCATTTCTCAACCACCTATTACACTTTTGAAGGCCCTGGAGCACCAGGACAATGGAAACGCCCACAAAGTGACCCCATTTTGGAAAGCTAACACCCCAACGTATAATCTATGAGGCATAATGAGTCTGTTGAACGGTTCATTTTTTTCCTGAAGTTTTTGGAAATTGCGGGAAAAAAATGAAAACGCAATTTTTTTACGCAAAGTTGTCCATTTATAAGATATTGCCAACACATAGCATGTACATAGCAAAAATGACACCTCAAAATACATTCTGCTACTCCTCCTGAGTATGGCGATACCAAATGTGTGAGACTTTTATACAGCCTGCCCACATACAGAGGCCCAATATTGAAATGGCACCTTCAGGCATTCTAGGAGCATAAATTACACATCTCATTTCTCAACCACCTATTACACTTTTGAAGGCCCTGGAGCACCAGGACAATGGAAACGCCCACAAAGTGACCCCATTTTGGAAAGCTAACACCCCAACGTATAATCTATGAGGCATAATGAGTCTGTTGAACAGTTCATTTTTTTCCTGAAGTTTTTGGAAATTGCGGGAAAAAAATGAAAACGCAATTGTTTTACGCAAAGTTGTCCATTTATAAGATATTGCCAACACATAGCATGTACATAGCAAAAATGACACCTCAAAATACATTCTGCTACTCCTCCTGAGTATGGCGATACCAAATGTGTGAGACTTTTATACCACATACAGAGGCCCAATATTGAAATGGCACCTTCAGGCATTCTAGGAGCATAAATTACACATCTCATTTCTCAACCACCTATTACAATATGAAAGGCCCTGGAGCACCAGGACAATGGAAACGCCCACAAAGTGACCCCATTTTGGAAAGCTAACACCCCAACGTATAATCTATGAGGCATAATGAGTCTGTTGAACAGTTCATTTTTTTCCTGAAGTTTTTGGAAATTGCGGGAAAAAAATGAAAACGCAATTGTTTTACGCAAAGTTGTCCATTTATAAGATATTGCCAACACATAGCATGTACATAGCAAAAATGACACCTCAAAATACATTCTGCTACTCCTCCTGAGTATGGCGATACCAAATGTGTGAGACTTTTATACCACATACAGAGGCCCAATATTGAAATGGCACCTTCAGGCATTCTAGGAGCATAAATTACACATCTCATTTCTCAACCACCTATTACAATATGAAAGGCCCTGGAGCACCAGGACAATGGAAACGCCCACAAAGTGACCCCATTTTGGAAAGCTAACACCCCAACGTATAATCTATGAGGCATAATGAGTCTGTTGAACAGTTCATTTTTTTCCTGAAGTTTTTGGAAATTGCGGGAAAAAAATGAAAACGCAATTGTTTTACGCAAAGTTGTCCATTTATAAGATATTGCCAACACATAGCATGTACATAGCAAAAATGACACCTCAAAATACATTCTGCTACTCCTCCTGAGTATGGCGATACCAAATGTGTGAGACTTTTATACAACCTGGCCACATACAGAGGCCCAACATGCAAGGTACACCATCAGGTGTTCTAGGGACACATAGCATGAACATACCAAGAATTACACCCCAAAATACATTCTGCTGAGCAAATGGTAAACAAAAAATTACCTGTGGTTTTAGTAGCGCAGTTTTCAACAGGAGGACAGCACTGGTCCAGGCAAGAGGCAGGGACTTGGTCAGCAAAAGCGGTGTGGTCAGTTCATCCGACAGGCAGAGGCATGATGGCATAGGTCCTACAGGCAGTTGGCAGAAGTAGGGCCTCGTTCAGGACTGAATGGGGACAGGGGTAGAGGCTTCTCCCACCCAAATCTCTTTGAAGTCTCCGAGTCTCCAGACCCTAATCTGGGAATGAGAAAAACAAAAACAATTGTTTTCTTCATCCAGAAAAACAATTCTGGAGCCCCTCACATATGTGAGACCCCTGTGTTATGAATCCCACTAGTCCACTGGCAGGGTACAAGATCAGTCCAAGAGGCAGGCAAAAAGCATGGTCAAACAGTCCAGGGTCAGTTCCAGATCAGGCAGAGGTATGTACAGAATCGTTAGGCAGAAGCGTGGTCAAATAACAGTCCAGGGTCAGTTCCAGATCAGGCAGAGGTATAAACAGAATCCTTAGGCAGAAGCGTGGTCAAATAACAGTCCAGGGTCAGTTCCAGATCAGGCAGAGGTATAAACAGAATCGTTAGGCAGAAGCGTGGTCAAATAACAGTCCAGGGTCAGTTACAGAGAAAGCAGAGGCATAAGGGGTGTGAACATAAATGGCAGGAAGTGAACTAATAATTTATTTTGGTATGGTAATGGCGGAAGCAGTTGCCTATGCAGATGCCTGGTTTTGAAGGACAATGGGCACAATGATAAATGGTGTCTCTTCTCTCTCCTCTTTTGGAGCACACCCGGCATTTTTTCTGGCGTTTTTGGCCTGTTGGTCTGGGAGGGATTTTATCTGGGAAGTGGCGCTCGGAGAGACGGCTAACGACATCGGATCTTATGTTTACTGGTGGGCTGTTCGGGTATAAAAGGGCAGTGGTGATTTCCTCCTGGAAGAAAAGGAAGGATTTGGGTCTTCTAGTGGATTTTCGATATATTACATATGAGTTGTACATGGCCAAATTGAACAAATAAATTGAAACTTTCTTATACCACTGGTATGATCTTCTTGTGGAAAGGTAGGGTTCGAGCATCTGGTCGTTGAAGTCGACACCCCCCATGAACTTATTGTAATCGTAGATGCATTTGGGTTTTTGGATCCGGCCATTCCTCCTGGTGACTTCAACAAATTCATTGTTGTGGATGGAAGAAAGCAAGTACACGTCTCTTCTGTCCCTCCACTTCACAGCCAAAAAAGGGATTTTTATAACAGCTTACCTGTAAAATCCTTTTCTTGGAGTACATCACGGGACACAGAGCGACTTAGTCATTACTAATGGGTTATATAGATTACCTTCAGGTGCTGGCACTGGCCACTTCCAAACCGGAAGTACCCTCCCCTATATAAGCCCCTCCCATCCGGGAGCACCTCAGTTTTGTAGCAAAGCAATAAGTGTCCCAAAAAGAGGGGTGGGAGCTCTGTGTCCCGTGATGTACGCCAAGAAAAGGATTTTACAGGTAAGCTGTTATAAAAATCCCTTTTTCTTTTTCGTACATCACGGGACACAGAGCGACTTAGTCATTACTAATGGGACGTCCCAAAGCAATGCCCAATGAGGGGAGGGATACACTATACATAAGCTGGGCGCCATCAGGCATGAGGCTCTTTTGCGGCCTGCAACACACTGCGCCCAAAGGCGACATCCTCCTGACTTCTGACGTCTACCTGGTAGAACCTAGTAAACGTGTGTACTAAGGACCATGTTGTGGCCTTACAGACTTGAGCCAGGGAGGCTTGGTGATGCACTGCCCATGAAGTTCCAACTGCTCTTGTGGAGTGCGCCCTAACTTTGAACGGAGGCGGTCTCCTTTTCAAGCCATAGGCTTGCATTATGACCTGTCGAATCCACTTGGCTAAAGTAGATTTTTGATGCTGCCTGACCCTTTCTGGGGCCTTCCGGCAGAACAAACAAAGTATCCGTTCTACGAATCTGAGCAGTGGCTTTAAGATAAGCTTTAACTGCTCTTACTACATCCAAAGAATGCAATAACTTTTCCTCTACCGAGCTAGGTTTGGGGAAAAAGGAAGGAAGAACCACATCTTGGTTCAAATGGAACCTCGATACCACCTTAGGAAGAAGGCTGGATGAGGACGTAACACTACTCTGTCCTTATGGATAACCAGATATGGCTCCTTACAGGACAAGGCGGCTAATTCCGATACTCTTTTAGCCAAACAAATGGCTACTAAGAAAATCAATTTCCTGGTGAAAAGAACCAAGGAAATGTGCCGCAATGGTTCAAATGGTTGTTTCTGTAGAACCGACAGAACCAGGTTTAAGTCCCATGGACATATGGGAATACTAACCGGAGGGCTAATACGCCTCACTCCTTGTATGAAAGCTTTGACTAATGAATGCAAAGCCAAGGGCCCTTGAAAAAAATATTGCCAAGGCCGTCTGACCCTTGATAGTACTCAAGGCAAGCTTCCTATGTACAGCCCACTGTAGGACGTCCAGAATCCTACCTATTACGTACTTACGTGGATGCCATTTCCTGGCCTCACACCACGTGATGTACGCCTTCTAGATCCTATAATAGATCTGCCTGGATACCGGCTTCCTGGCATTGATCATGGTAGATACCACAGGATTAGAGAGCCCTCTCTTTTTTAGAATGTGGGCTTCAATAGCCAGGCCGTCAAACCTAGGGCTGGTAAGGAAGGGTAGTATATCGGTCCTTGCGAAAGCAGGTCCGGACGATGTGGGAGGGTCCAAGGACTTCCCACTGACATTTTTACAATCTCCGCGTACCATGCCCTTCGGGGCCACGCTGGAGCCACCAGAATCACTGGTTTCTTTTCTACCCTGATTCTGCGGATTAATCGCGGTGGGAATGCCTATATCAGCTTGAACTGATCCCAAGGGAACACTAGGGCATCCGAACCGCAAGCTAGGGGATCCTTTGTGCGAGACACAAATCTGTCCACCTTTGCGTTGAATCTGGATGCTAGCAGATCTACATCCGGTGTTCCCCACCGCTGGCATATTGCCTGTAAAACCTCGGGGTGAAGAGACCATTCCCCGGGCATAATTGCTGGCGACTTAAAAAGTCCGCTCTCCAATTTTCCACTCCTGGGATGAAAACCGCGGATATGGCTGTGACATACCTTTCTGCCCATTCCAGGATGCAATTCGCTTCCCTCTGGGCTGCACGACTCCTGGTGTCACCCTGGTGATTGATATATGCCTCTGCTGTGGCATTGTCTGATTGAATTCTGACAGGTGACCCTTGGAGTTTGGATGTCCATGCTACTAGGGCATACCGGGCTGCTCGTATCTCTAAGAGATTGGTGGGCAGGGCCTTCTCTGCTTCTGACCACTTGCCCTGGAGAGACCATTGCTCCAGTACTGCCCCCCAGCCTATGAGGCTGGCATCTGTAGTGACCACCTTCCAAGAAACCGGACTAAAGGGGTTCCCTTTTTCCAGATTCTGGTACCAACCACCAATGGAGGCTCTTGCGAACGGAAGGGGACATTGGTAAGTCTAAAGCCTGAACTTTTTTGTTCCAGGCTGACAGTATGGCCCTCTGCAAGTTCCTTGAATGGAATTGACCGTAGGGTACTGCTTCGAATGAAGCCACCATTTTTCCCAGCAGCCTTATACACAGGCGTATGGATGGTTTTTCTTTTTTGTACCCACTAAGTGGGTCAAATCTTTCAAAGACGACACCTTCTTTAGAGGTAAGAAAATCTTTCTCTGATTTGAATCCAGTCTTAGCCCCCAAGTATTCCAGGCTTTTGACTGGTTTTAGGGCTGACTTGTCTCGGTTGATAATGCAACCGTGAGATTCCAGATACTTGATTATCTTGTGAACGACCACTTCTAGTTTTTTTCACTGAGTGGTCTATCAGCAACAAGTCGTCTAGATATGCCATTATCGTTACACCTTGTGTTCCTAGTTTGGCCAATCGTAGGGCCAGGATTTTTGTGAACACTCGTGGTGCTGTGGCCAGACCGAAAGGTAAGGCTCTGAACTGAAAATGGCGCCCTTCTACTGCAAGGCGTAGAAATTTCTGGTGGGCCGGACAGATGGAAATATGCAAATAAGCATCCCTTATGTCGATCGAGGCTAACCATTCCTGCCCTTGTAGGGCGGTGGCCACCGATCGGATCGACTCCATCCGAAAAAAGTCCTGATATGTAGGAACTTGTTTAGCCCTTTTATATTTAATATGGGCCTCATGTCCCCATTTGGTTTGGGGACTGTGACAAGGTTCGAGTAAAACCCGAACCCGTTTTCTTCCAGGGGAACCTTCATGATTACACCTTGGAGCAATAGTTGTTCTAGTGCCAGAAGTAGGGATCCTCTCTTCTGGGGATCGCTTGGCACGTTTGACCTTATAAAATGGGCAGGAGGAATGTCTTTTAACTCCAGCCTGTATCCCAGACTTACTGCGGAGATCACCCATCTCTGATGGTGTCCCGCCAGGTCTCTGTGAACAACTGAAGTCTTCCCCTCACCCGATTGAGTGGGGGCAACCCTTCAAGACTTGGGGGGAGGTTTTGTACCTCTCTTGACCCAGGGTTTCTTTTACCCTGTGATTGTCCCTGATTTCTGCCCCCTGGATTTGACCGCGGAGGCCGTCGGAACTGTTTCACAGCCGATGTGCCAGGGACTGGAGAAGTAGGCCTCTTAAAAGAAGGACTTCTACCCTTGTTCTTAACCGGCAAGAGTGTACTTTTACCGGCAGAAGTTTTATGGATATATTTGTCCAGATCATCTCCAGATAAGCGTTCTCCATGAAATGGGAAGCTAATCAGCAATTTCTTACAGGGAGCTTCAGCAGACCAGTTTTTTGAGCCATAGAAGCCTATGCATATGTCTACAGACAGCGTAAAGCGGGATGCCTGTTGGATTGTATCCTTTATGGCGTCCACCGCAACACAAGGCTCTAGGTAGGTCAGCTAGGGCAAGAGCCTGCTGATCTGGTAAGTCCCTTAAGACTTGTTTCAACTGATCTTTCATTGCTTGGCAGACTCCAATCGCTGCTACTGCAGGTTGTGTCACCATGCTTGCTGTAGAGAAAGCAGATTTTAGTAAAGACTCCAATTTTTTATCTATTGGGTCTTTGAACATTGGAACATTATCTACTGGACATGTCAGTGATTTGTTCACAGAAGAGATGGCTGTGTCCACTGTAGGGACCCTCCATTTTTTTTTTTTTATGAACTTATCCTCCATGGGATAGATCACCGGAAATCTCTTGGGGGGAGCAAATATTTTATCAGGATGCTCCCAATCCTGGTAAATAAGCCCTTCCAATAAAGGGTGGATTGGGAAGGAACAGACAGCCTGGGGAGCTTTTAGCGACCCCAGCGAGGAAACCGTAGTGGATGGTGGTTCCGCCAGAGGCATTTTAAATGCTGCTCGGACCATGTTAGTCAGAGACTGAACCCATAATCTTTCAGCCTGAGATGCTGAGAAAGGTTCTTCCACTGTTGATTCCTCTATAACTTTATCAACCTCACCTGATCCCCTTCAGGTAGGTCGATCTCTGGGACTGTTCCTCCACTAACAGGCACTCTGCAGGAGGAGACGGAGATCGGACGCGCTTTTCCTGTGACAGGGAAGCAGCGATCAATGCTGTTAATCTCTCTTCCAATCCTCCCAGAGTTGAGGATAAAACCTCCTCTGTTATATATACAGGAGCAGGTGGACTGGGGACAGCCGCAGTACCAGGTACTCCTGCGGGGTTCCTATGGCTACTGACCTCTGAAATTTCAGGGGAGATTGGCGCAGTACAGCATGCCCAAAATCCTCAGAGCCCGACGGAGACCCCTTTTGCTTCTTGGAAGATCTATTTCCAGAGCGTCTGGACGACATATCCTATAAGCACAAAGCTGAGGTATTCCCGTCGTCATACACCAATTTTGCCGGTAATAGTCTAACATAGTTGCTGCTATATACCAGCTGGTGTCCACTAAAGTGCCTTTCTATGGGGATGCCTGCATCAACCGCCTCTGTGTGCCACTGTTTGTTGCTAGCTCTGTTTGCATCCAGCTGACACTTGTACTGTGTCTTTATACAAGCTGGGACGCCTGCACATGCGCAGAAGCGCCGTGGCGCACATCGAGCGTCATCCACCCGCCCCGCCCCTTTTTTTTCATAGGAGGCGCGTGCACGCGCCCGCGCACGCGCCCGTGCGCCATTGGCGCCCTTTTTGAAAATCAAACAGGGACTAGGAGCCAGGGCCCTTTTTGCCGGAGGGCCTGTGCGGTGGATGAGCGCAGCAACAGGGCAGAGGAAGTGGATTCCCACAGAGAAACTTACCAACTGCCTGGATCTTTTGACTTGAGAAAACCAAAGATCCACATGACAAGAAAAATGGACCACAGCGGCCTCTAGTGGTTTAACACAGGTACCGCGGTCCCTTTTTTTTTTTTTTTTCTTGACTACTATTAAAATTTTACATTTTCAGTAGTTACAGGCATACACAGATATTAGCGGGAATACCGTTAGGTAACAGACAGAAAGACAAATTAGGCTTGGGGGTCCCCCAATAGAACCAAGTTCCTGGGGGCCCCCACTTACCTGATCCCCGCCGCAGGACTTTGTTTGGTCCACAGAAGCCCAAACTTCACCTATCACGGCAGGCATTGTAATTAAACCTTCAGGGACCGGGTTCCCAAGGATTCCACTCCCCTGGACCTGTATAGCACCCTGCACAGACAACATCTTGGTCGTGGGTATGACCAGAGCTCTGGATCCCAGGGTCCAGCCCTCCTAAGAGAGGCATTACAGGCAAAACCTTGCTCTTCTGCTGCAAGGCCCGGGTACCGACCGTTTAGCTATGAAGCTTTTTTGGTGGGATCCGGAACAGCTTACTAAGGCCCAAAAGAACATGTACGCAAGCCCAGTGAAAACACATGTTACTTCTTGGCCAACACCTTAGACACTGGCAAAAAACTGAGGTGCTCCCGGATGGGAGGGGCTTATATAGGGGAGGGTACTTCCGGTTTGGAAGTGGCCAGTGCCAGCACCTGAAGGTAATCTATATAACCCATTAGTAATGACTAAGTCGCTCTGTGTCCCGTGATGTACGAAAAAGAAATCTCCTCATTACGCAAACTCGCCGTCTCCCCTCTTCTCATTTTTTTGGTGACCAGGCTTTGAGGAAAGCCCTTCCGGTTCGTACGTACGGTGCCGCATGCTGGAGTCTTCATTCTGTGCAAATTTCGGAACAGGGGCAAACTGGTATAAAAATTGTCCACATACAAGTGGTATCCTTTCTCTAGGAGTGGGTTTATGAGTTCCCAAACTACTTTCCCACTGGTTCCAATGTAGATTGGGCAATTAGGGGGGTTCAGTTCGGAGTCCTTCCCTTCATATATGATGAAGCCATACACATACCCAGTTTCTCTGTCGCACAATTTATACAGCTTCACCCCATAGTGGACCCTTTTGCTGGGTATAAATTGTTTTATGCCCAGCCTGCCAGAAAATTTGATAAGGGACTCATCTATGCATATGTGTTTGTCTGGGGTAAACAACTGGGGGAAGGTTTCAGAAAAATAATTTAGTAGCGGCCGAATTTTATAAAGTTTATCAAAATTTGGGTCATTTTGGGGAGGGCACTGGGTATTATCATTGAAGTGTAGGAATCTCATAATCATTAGATATCTGGACCTGGGCATTACTGAGGAAAAGATGGGCATATGATATATGGGGCGGGATGACCAATATGAACGTAATTGATTTTTTCCATTTAGTCCTATGCAGAATGTGAGGCCCAAAAAAATCCTAAACTCCTCCACTGTAAGGGCTTTCCACACGTAGGGACGGGCATAAGAGGACGTTGGGTTGCTGGTTATAAACTGTTGGGCATATAAGTTGCACTGGGCCACAATTGTTGCCAGCATGTCGTTAGTAAAAATTAAATTAAAAAAATCTATTGGGGAAAAGTTTTCTGTATCCACCTGGACTCCTGGCTGGGCAGTGAAAGGGGGAATGTTGGCTTCTCCTGAATTTGGAGGAAGCCACAAAGGGTACTGAAGGGAATAGGGAAGGCTGGCATGGGACCTAACCCTTTGGGGCTGAGGTGACACCCCACTGGTACGTGGCCTTGCTTCTCGAGGTACTGCGGTGCTGGTGGATGGCACTGCGGTGCTGGTGGATGGCACTGCCTCCTCAGCAGAACGCCTTCGTCTGGCGGGCGGGCCCTCCTCCTCTTCTTCTTCTTCCTCCTCCTCCTCTGCCGTCTCCTCCGTCACTGATCCACTGCTTATGACAGGCTCGTAGTCCACGTCAGACTCATCTGAATATGCGGAGGACTCCGAATCGGAGCGCTCCCCGTTGCTCCCGTCGGCCGCAAGAATTTCATACGCCTCCTCGGCTGAGAATACTCTTTTAGCCATTTGATGAGATGGCACTGACAGGTGGCACTGATGGCAGATGGCACTGGCAGGTGGCACTGGCAGTTGGGACTGGTGGCAGATGGGACTGGTGGCACAGATGGCACTGGCAGGTGGCACAGATGGCACTGGCAGGTGGCACAGATGGCACTGGCAGGTGGCACTGGCAGGTGGCACAGATGGCACTGACTGGTGGCAGATGGGACTGGTGGCACAGATGGCAGGTGGCACAGATGGCACTGGCAGGTGGCACTGGCAGGTGGCACTGGCAGGTGGCACAGATGGCACTGACTGGTGTCACTGGTGGCAGATGGGACTGGTGGCAGATGGCGGTGGCAGATGGCGGTGGCAGATGGCGGTGGCAGATGGCACTGGCAGCAGATGGCACTGGCAGGTGGCACTGGCAGGTGGCACTGGCAGCAGATGGCACTGGCAGCAGATGGCACTGGCAGATGGCACTGGCAGATGGCCCTGGCAGATGGCACTGGCAGATGGCCCTGGCAGGTGGAAGATGGCCCTGGCAGGTGGCATTGGTAGCAGATGGCACTGGCAGGGACTGTGGGCACTGTTTTTTACTTGTGTGTGTGTGTATTTTATCACTCACTATTACAAGCTGCAGCACAGATCTCTCTCTCTCCTCACACGCGGTCTCTGTGTGAGGAGAGAAAGCCGGCAATGAGAGATGATCTCATATGTTTACATTTGAGATCATCTCTCATTGGATAGTGAGATCGAGTGCTGAATGGCCTCTGTGATTGGCCATTCAGCACGATCTGTGATTGGCTGTGTCCAAGGGACACGGCCAACACAGATTTTCCCCGATGCGCGCTCGCGGGGGCGCGCAGGGGGGGGGGAAGAGGAGGACGTCCATGGACGTCCAGTCAGCACTTCGGCGCCGCAATGCAGACGTCTTTTGAGCATTGCCCGGGCGCGAAGTGGTTAAATAGTTTTTTCCAGCAAGAACTCATGTATGTGGTCTTTAATTATTCTCTCCAGCATCTTCCCAACTATAGAAGTTAAACTAACAGGTCTATAGTTACTTGGTAAAGACTTTGTTCCCTTTTTAAATATTGGCACCACGTTTGCCCTGCGCCAATCCAGTGGTACTATTCCTGTCATTAATGAGTCCCTAAAAATTAGATACAATGGCTTTGAAATTACAGAGCTCAATTCTTTTAGGATCAGTGGGTGTATGCCATCTGGTCCAGGTGCTTTATCCACCTTTATTCTGTCTAAATATTTCTGGACCATATCACTTTTGAGCCATTGTGGATTTGGGGCTGTGTCACTACCACCCCCATTATGGACATGAGCTCCCCCATGCTCCATTGTATACACAGAGCTGAAGAAAGTATTTAATAAATTAGCCTTCTCTTTGTCCCCAGTCACCCACTCTAGATTATTTTGTAAAGGGCCTACATGCTCAGACTTGACCTTTTTTACTATTAATATATTTGAAGAATTTTTTGGGGTTTGTCCTACTATCTTTTACAATCTGTCGTTCGTTTAGAATTTTTGCATCTTTGATTTCCTTTTTACATATTCTGTTAAATTCTTTGTAACATTTAAATGACACTAGTGTTCCTTCATTTTTATATTTTTTAAAAGTTATTTTCTTATTGTTTATAGCTTTTATTAACTTTGACCGTGAGCCACATAGGTTTTATTTTTAGCCTTTTAAACTTATTGCCCATGGGAATAATCCTCCCACTGTACTGGTGCCCAATACTGACATGCACCAGACTTTTCCGTACCCTGTTACCAAGTAGAGGGTGCTGGCAAGGGGTGGCTTAAGTAACATCTACCAAGTTAGTGGTTATCCCCTCCCAAGTGACCTGGTTTTAGGGATCCTTTGTTCGCCATATGTGTGGGTAAGATGTACTGCAATAAATAGAAAAAAAAAACGACACAATTTTAAAATCCATCATATCATGACAATCTATAATGTCATTAGCTTTTACTTACCTTACAGCGTCCAATAGGATTAAAAAATATGTCACTTAGCCAGTCTCCTCTAGAGCAGGATCCCATAAGAGGGAGCAAAAACTTCCTCCTGCCTCATGATTAGGGATGAGCTTCGTGTTCGAGTCGAACATACGTTCGACTCGAACATCGGCTGTTCGATCGTTTGACGAAGATCGAACGATTTGGGCCGTTCGCGCCAAATTCGAGTGACGCGAACGGCCCACGATGCACTACGCCATCGCAGTGTCATCCAGGCGCTGTGATTGGCCAAGCATGCACTGTGACCCCGCATGCTTGGCCAATCACAGCGCCGGCAGCGAGGAGAGCAATGATTGGCCACAGGCAGGATGCCTGTGGCCAATTATTGCTGAGGGTGTTTAGTACACGCCCCACACTATAAAAGGCCGCCAGCACGGCGGCCTAGTGTAGTGTGTTCCGGAGCAGGGAAAGACAAGCATAGGCAGGGACAGTGACATTTCTTTCTTTCTTGCTTAACCTGGATTCCTTTAGTTTAGGGAAAGAGAAGGATAGGTAGGGAGAGTGTCAGTGTGTTTTACTGTGCGAATCCTTGTTTCTAGGGACAAAGAAGGAAAGTGAGGGGAATTCTCCTTGTGCTATAGTGTGCTTTAAAAAAACATTTTTTCTAGGGACAGAAAACTCTAGGTAGGGAGAGTGTCAGTTTCTTTCACTGTGCGAGTCCTTGTTTCTAGGGACAAAGAAGGAAAGTGAGGGGAATTCTCCTTGTGCTATAGTGTGCTTTAAAAAAAAAAATTTCTAGGGACAGAAAACTCTAGGTAGGGAGAGTGTCAGTTTCTTTCACTGTGCGAGTCCTTGTTTCTAGGGACAAAGAAGGAAAGTGAGGGGAATTCTCCTTGTGCTATAGTGTGCTTTAAAAAAACATTTTTTCTAGGGACAGAAAACTCTAGGTAGGGAGAGTGTCAGTTTCTTTCACTGTGCGAGTCCTTGTTTCTAGGGACAAAGAAGGAAAGTGAGGGGAATTCTCCTTGTGCTATAGTGTGCTTTAAAAAAACATTTTTTCTAGGGACAGAAAACTCTAGGTAGGGAGAGTGTCAGTTTCTTTCACTGTGCGAGTCCTTGTTTCTAGGGACAAAGAAGGAAAGTGAGGGGAATTCTCCTTGTGCTATAGTGTGCTTTAAAAAAACATTTTTTCTAGGGACAGAAAACTCTAGGTAGGGAGAGTGTCAGTTTCTTTCACTGTGCGAGTCCTTGTTTCTAGGGACAAAGAAGGAAAGTGAGGGGAATTCTCCTTGTGCTATAGTGTGCTTTAAAAAAACATTTTTTCTAGGGACAGAAAACTCTAGGTAGGGAGAGTGTCAGTTTCTTTCACTGTGCGAGTCCTTGTTTCTAGGGACAAAGAAGGAAAGTGAGGGGAATTCTCCTTGTGCTATAGTGTGCTTTAAAAAAACATTTTTTCTAGGGACAGAAAACTCTAGGTAGGGAGAGTGTCAGTTTCTTTCACTGTGTGAGTCCTTGTTTCTAGGGACAAAGAAGGAAAGTGAGGGGAATTCTCCTTGTGCTATAGTGTGCTTTAAAAAAACATTTTTTCTAGGGACAGAAAACTCTAGGTAGGGAGAGTGTCAGTTTCTTTCACTGTGCGAGTCCTTGTTTCTAGGGACAAAGAAGGAAAGTGAGGGGAATTCTCCTTGTGCTATAGTGTGCTTTAAAAAAACATTTTTTCTAGGGACAGAAAACTCTAGGTAGGGAGAGTGTCAGTTTCTTTCACTGTGCGAGTCCTTGTTTCTAGGGACAAAGAAGGAAAGTGAGGGGAATTCTCCTTGTGCTATAGTGTGCTTTAAAAAAAAAATTTTTCTAGGGACAGAAAACTCTAGGTAGGGAGAGTGTCAGTTTCTTTCACTGTGCGAGTCCTTGTTTCTAGGGACAAAGAAGGAAAGTGAGGGGAATTCTCCTTGTGCTATAGTGTGCTAAAGCATTCCTCATCAACCATCTTTGAAATCCTTGTTTTTTGGACAGTCAGGGAAATTGTCGTTGTGCTATTCTGTGCAAAAGCAATCATCCTCAACCATATTTAGAAATCCTTAAGTAAAGGGACAGAGAAGGACACCTGAAGGTAGCCCTTATTGCTTTTTTCCCATCTCCCTGCAGGCCATCTATTAGAATGTCTGGAAGGCAAACAAGGAGAGGCAGACAGTCAGGAGGCAATAAAAGAGGGCAAGCAGGCTCTGTGTCTGGGGGCAACAGTGCTGGTCGTGGACGCGGTGCATTGTCATCAGCACATGGCCATGGGACACGCTTGTCCTTCTTTTCGGCAGCTGGACATGTTGAGCCACATCATGCCGAAGACTTGGTAGAGTGGATGACCAAGCCCTCCTCCTCCTCCTCATCCTCTCTCACCCAGGCTCAGGGTACTGGCAAAGCAGCTGCCAAAGCGTCCTCTTCCCTGGTATCAATGTCAGACTCATCATCAGTCACTCCTTCCCTAGACCCACCATGTCCTCCTCCTGAGGAGTCCCCCGAACTGTTTGAGCACAGTGTTGGGTACATGCTCCAGGAGGATGCCCAGCGTTTCGAAGGGTCTGATGATGAAACCCAGCTACAGGAAGGCAGTAGCGTGAGAGCAGACAGAGGGGATGCTCAAGAAGGACACCAATCTGGCAGTCATGTTCCAGCAGCTGCAGCATACTGCCAGATTGGCTCCAGTGATGAGGAGGGAGGGGATGATGAGGTCACTGACTCCACGTGGGTGCCTAATAGGAGAGAGGAGGAGGAGGAGGATGAGGAGGAGGCACATCTCCAACGAGGCAGGATGCCCTTTGGTGGCCAGCGTAAGGGCAGTACACCGACGGAATCACACCGCAGAGCTCCGCCTGTGCAGGGCGCTGCCTCTGCCCGTCATTCAAAAAGTTCCTTGGTGTGGGCCTTTTTTGAGGCTAGTGCATCAGATCGCACAGCTGCTGTTTGCAACATATGTCTCAAGCGTATATCGCGTGGCCAAAACATCAGCCGCTTGGGTACCACATGCCTGACCAGACATATGTTGACCTGCCATGCAGCTCGTTGGGAAGCCTACCTCAAAGACCCACACCAAAGAACAAAGCGGACCTCTCCTTGCACCGCATCAGCTGGGATCTCCAACCCCACTATAACTTCAGTCCTCTCTGAAACATGCACTGAGAGGAATGAAGGTGTAGAATTAGGTGTGTCACAGCCAAGTACTTGCGGCCACTCTGCTAGCAGTACACCGACGTCCGATTCTAGCAGGCAAATTTCCCTGCCCCAGCTGCTGGACCGTCGAAAGAAGTTCACTCCCAGCCATCCACATGCCCAGTGGTTGAATGCTAGCTTGGCTAAATTGCTAGCGCTTCAACTGCTGCCTTTTCAGTTGGTAGACTCGGCCCCCTTCCGTGAGTTTGTGCAATGTGCGGTTCCTCAGTGGCAGGTTCCCAAACGCCACTTTTTCTCACGGAAGGCTATTCCGGCTCTCTACCGGCATGTGGAAGGCAATGTCTTGGCCTCGCTGGACAGGGCGGTCAGCGGTAAGGTGCATATTACCGCTGACTCATGGTCCAGCAGGCATGGACAGGGACGTTACCTTTCTTTCACGGCCCATTGGGTCACTCTTTTGGCAGCTGGGAAGGATGCAGGACAAGGTGCAGTAGTGTTGGAGGTTGTTCCACCGCCACGCCTCCAAAATGCTACTACTGGTTGTGACACACCTCTCTCCTCCACCCCCTCCTCTTCTTCTTCCTCCATGGCCTCTTCCTGTGGTTTGTCCTATGAACCAGCGGTGCTCCGTAGCCGTTCACGGGGCTACGCAAGTACGCAGGCAAAAAGATGCCATGCCGTGCTTGCGCTGGTGTGTTTGGGGGACAGGAGCCACACTGGGGCAGAGGTTCTGGCAGCTCTGCAGGGCCAGGCCGAGAGGTGGTTGACACCACGCCAGCTTAAGCCAGGAATGGTGGTTTGCGACAATGGCACCAACCTCCTCTCCGCCCTCCGACAGGGACAACTGACCCATGTGCCCTGTGTGGCTCACGTCCTTAACCTGGTGGTGCAGCGGTTCTTGGGCAGGTACCCGGGCTTACAGGATGTCCTGAGGCAGGCCAGGAAAGTCTGTGTGCATTTCCGCAGATCTTATAATGCCAGTGCTCGCCTGGCTGAGCTGCAAAAGGAGTTGAACCTGCCCAAGAACCGCCTTATATGTGACATGCCCACCAGGTGGAACTCAACGTTGGCCATGCTGCAGCGGCTGCACACGCAGCAGAGGGCCATCAATGAGTACCTGTGCGACTACGGCACCAGGACAGGGTCAGGGGAGCTTGGTTTTTTTCCTCCACGCCAGTGGGGCATGATCAGGGATGCATGCACTGTCCTGGCACCATTTGAGGAGGCCACGAGGATGGTGAGCAGTGACAGTGCATGCATCAGTGACACTGTACCTCTTGTCCACCTGTTGGAGCACACGCTGCGTGGAATAATGGACAGGGCACTTGAGGCAGAACAGAGGCAGGAAGAGGAGGACTTCCTTGCCTCTCAAGGCCCCCTTTACCCAGACAGTGTTCCTTCTGTCCCACCCATCGCACAGGAAGAGGAGGAGGAGGAGGATTGTGTCAGCATGGAGGTGGAGGCTGGCACTCAGCATCATCAGCAGCAGTCTTTTAGGGATGATTTACAGTCCCAAGAAACCAGTGGACTTGTACGTGGCTGGGAGGAGGTGGCTGCGGATCATGTCGTCCTTAGTGACCCAGAGGACTCCGGAGCGAATGCCTCAGCAAACCTACGCTGCATGGCCTCCCTGATCCTGCAAAGTCTGTGGAAGGATCCTCGTATTCTTCGGATCAAGGAGAGGGACCATTACTGGCTGGCCACTCTCCTTGATCCACGGTACAAGGGTAAGGTTGCGGACCTTATGTTACCTTTGCAGAGGGAGCAGAGGATGAGACAACTCCGGGAGGCCTTGCAGAAAGGTCTGTGCAACGCGTTCCCAGAGACTGGGAGGTTACAAACTCCTGGTCCTGGACAACGAGTTGCTGAGGCTTCGGCCAGTCAAAGAAGGAGCGGTGGGGAAGGTGGCCGTCTGACCGATGCGTTCAGACAATTCTTTAGTCCGCAGCCCCAAAGTATGATCGGTTCCAGCAACCATCGCCAGCGTCTGATAAACATGGTGCAGGAATATCTAGGGGCAAGGTCAGACTTGGACACCTTCCCCACCGAAAATCCTCTGGCTTACTGGGTCTTGAGGATGGATCACTGGCCAGAGCTTGCACAGTATGCAATTGAGCTACTGGCCTGTCCTGCATCCAGCGTTCTTTCGGAACGCACATTCAGTGCTGCTGGAGGATTTGTCACGGATCACAGGGTGCGCCTGTCCACCGACTCGGTTGATCGACTGACTTTCATCAAGATGAACCAGTCTTGGATCACCACCAGCTACCACACACCTGATGCTGATATAACAGACTAATTGATTTTAACATGTCACATCCCTTCAAGACTGATGCTGATGCTGAGTGCCTGTGCTGTTATGTTGACTGGCTATCCTCCTCCTCCGAGTCCTCAATGATACGATTGATGATGATAGCTTGGAAGATCATTTTTGTTTATGGGTGCCGCCACCAGTGGCTAAGGCCCAATTTTTCAGCCCCTGTTTTACAGGGGCGTGTAATTACATTTTTTTTTAGCAATAATTTGCCATAGGGCTCATTGCTGTGCTCCAAGTACAGTATCTGTGAGGGGTTGGAGTGTTGTGGCACCAGTGCCTAAGGCCCAATTTTTCAGCCCCTGTTTAAAAGGGGCGTGTCATTACAATTTTTGAAGCAATACTTTGCAACAGGGCTCATTGCTGTGCTCCAAGTACAGTATCTGTGAGGGGTTGGAGTGTTGTGGCACCAGTGCCTAAGGCCCAATTTTTCAGCCCCTGTTTAAAAGGGGCGTGTCATTACAATTTTTGAAGCAATACTTTGCAACAGGGCTCATTGCTGTGCTCCAAGTACAGTATCTGTGAGGGGTTGTAGTGTTGTGCCACCAGTGCCTAAGGCCCAATTTTTCAGCCCCTGTTCAACAGGGGCATGCAATTATAATTATTGATCTAATAATTCACAGCAGGGCCCATTGCTGCACCCACCAAGAGTAACTCTGAGGGCTTACAGTGTTGTGGCAACGCCACCACCACCACCACCACGAAAGGCCCAATTTTTCAGCCCCTGTTCAAAAGGGGCATGTAATTACAATTCTTGATCTAATAATTCACAGCAGGGCCCATTCCTGCACCCACCAAGAGTAACTCTGAGGGCTTACAGTGTTGTGGCAACACCACCACCACCACCACCACCACGAAAGGCCCAATTTTTCAGCCCATGTTCAACAGGGGCATGCAATTACAATTCTTGATCTAATAATTCACAGCAGGGCCCATTGCTGCACCCACCAAGAGTAACTGTCAGGGCTTACAGTGTTGTGGCACCAGCACCACCATCAAAGGCCCAATTTTTACTACCACTGTTCAACAATTATATGTAATTAAAATTCCTGATATAATAGTTGACAGCAGGGCGTTCCAGCACCAACCAAGAGTAACTGTGAGTGCTTACAGTGTTGTGCCAACACCAACAACTAAGGGGCCTATTTCTGCAGAGTATATACGGCAGGTCCCTACTTTCAAACATCCAACTTACAAACGACTCCTACTTGCAAACGCAAGAAGACAACAGGAAGTGAGAGGAAATCTACCACTAGGAAGGAAAATTCTCTCCTGTAAGAATTAATATGGGAGAAAGGTGTCTCCTCTGTACTGATGCTTTATCAGCAATCCTTGTTTCAAGAAAAACACCACATTTCAAAAACAGTTGTCATTGGGACGGAAAGTGAGGTGAAATGTTCTGAACAGGGGCACAGACAGCAAAACAAATGTTACAGGGGTGATAACCCTTACCTATGTTTTCCAAAAAGTTTAAAAATAGATTTTTGGGCTGGAGCTACACTTCAACAATGTACCTGTTCAAAATTACAAACACATTCTACATAAGAACAAACCTACAGTCCCTGTCTTGTATGCACCGCCTGTATACGGCTGTTCAGAGTATATAGGGCCTTTTTTATTTTATGTGCGGGGTTCCCCTTAATATCCATACAAGACCCAAAGGGGCTGGTAATGGGCTGGGGTAGGGGGGGGGGGTCATGGGGTAGCTATGCCATTTTTCTTAAAGATTTTCATACATATTACCGGGACCAGACATTACATTAAAGCCGCAAGCAGTTTTAAATGGCTTTTTTTTTCCTTTAGAAGTGTCATTTTGTGCAGGGACAGTTCTAAACACGGGAAACACGTGGCACTTCACAGGCATACTTTAGACACCCCCCAGGTACGATATTTAAAGGAATATTTGACTTTTTTTTTTTCACTTTATGCATCATTAAAATGACTGCTCCCGAAAAACGACCGTTTTTAAAACTTCTTTTTGCATTGATACATGTCCCCTGGTGCAGAACCCGGGTTCCCAAACCCTTTTTAGGACAATAACATGCATAATAGTTGTTATAATTAGCACTTTAGAATTCGAACGTTCGCATCCATTGTATTTAATAGGGTTCTAATGTTCGTACGAACTTTCGGTCCGTTCGCGGGTTCTGGTGCGAACCGAACCCGGGGGTGTTCGGCTCATCACTACTCATGATTGAGAAGTAAAGGGGATCCATGGCACTGGGGCGGGACTGTATTGGATTGCTATCATCTAGGGCTGGCATTAAGTTAGGTGGATGGAAGCCTTGGTGCACTCCCAAGTGCTTACAAAGATTTCTGGGCAGCTACCAGAGCCCAGGTGAGGTTGGGGGAGGCAATCTTTGGGTTGTAAAAGAGAGAGGACCTCTGAAAATCTAAAAAGCACCAGAGGTGGCCTAGATTTTCCAAACATGATTCATGAAAAACATTACCACACAGGGAGCTTTTGTAAGTGCTTAAATAATTCCAGGCATGGGTATTTTTATACATAGCTATACTGGTCCAACTTGGACCAATATATGTAGCAGGGTGTTCAATTTAAGGGAAGTGTCTGAGTGGTAATCAGGCTCAGACACATTAAATTGATAGAATTCATGGACCATTTTTTGTTCTCAGGGGTTAATGCTGGTGATGTGTTCCCTGTGGCCGGTGGGTGGCGCTGCCATTCTGGGCCAGGGTTGAACTGCGAGCGCAGTGCTGTGCCTTTTGTGTCCCCTCTCAGCAGCCGTACGGTAGGGCGGGGAACCTGCTGTGCATGCCGGGAGAGGATATAAAAGGGGCGGACATCTTCTAAGAAGGGGTCTTCGTCCGTCCACGCCCAGGCACCTTCAGCCTGGGTGTGTGGGAGTGTGGTTTGTCATCTCCGGGGTGCCCTAGGCCCGGAGGCCTTGTTCCGGTTCCACCTCAGACACCTTTAGCCTGGGGTGAGGTACTACTTCACCGCTCCTGTTCGCCTGGGCATGGAGGCCCAGGAGTTGCACTGACGGCCTGGAGCCCAGCAGCCTTCGGCTGGGGTCTGCAAGGGATCAAGGAATCCTAGGTGCCGCCTTGCGAGGGGACCCGCAACCTAAGAGAGGGGATGATCCTGTTCCGAAGGACCGGTGCTGTGGACACGGTGAAGGAAGGGGTCTGTTGACTCTCTGAGGGGATGTCTTCTCCCTGAAAGGGGCTATGTCCTAGGAAGTAAACTCATATTCACCAGGTCAGTGGCAGTGACCATATTCACCAGGTCAGTGGCAGTGACCATATTCACCAGGTCAGTGGCAGTGACCATATTCACCAGGTCAGTGGCAGTGACCTTATCCACCAAGTCTGTGGCAGAGACCAACCTCATGGTCTGTGGCAGAGACCATGCGCCAAAACTGTTTGAGAATCTGAACAGTCCCAAGAGTTTGAGCTACGTTTGTGCCTGGACCTCCTCCACACCTTAAAGCTGTCCTGTGTCTTTATTCCAACCTTTCATCTATCCAAGAGAAAATGTGTTGTGCAAGTGAAAAATAAAGATTGAGTTGGACTTTCAGCTGGTGTGGACATTTACGTTCCTGGGGAAGTCAAGGACTTGTATCTACACACTGTAGAGGTGAGAATCATTCTCAGGAGGACTTTATGTCCCAGCTGCAGACAAGGCCCAAAAACAACACCGCCTAACCTCTTAACACGGGAGGGTACGGGCTTGTGGTGCGGTGTGCCCCTTTCTCCTAAGAGGAGCCGAAACAGACAAGGAGAAGGCGGTGTGTGTGCGCTACATATATATATACCAGGGCTCAAAATTTCAAGTCCTGAGCTACTAGCCAGGCCTCAAAGGTTACTCGCCACCAGTGCCCCACTCAATCCCAACCCTGCCCCGCCCCTAATTCCGCCCCTAGACACGCCCTCATAAATTATCTCATGAAATGACACTTAAATGTTTTATGCAAAAATAAGTTACAAAAATAAATATTAACAACAACTTTATCAGTGTAGCCTCACCTGTGCCCCTCAATGCAGCCACACTGTGCCCACCATTGGAGCCACACTGTGCCCACCATTGGAGCCACACTGTGCCCACCATTGGAGCCACACTGTGCCCACTATTGCAGCCACACTGTGCCCACTATTGCAGCCACACTGTGCCCACTGTTGCAGCCACACTGTGCCCACTGTTGCAGCCACACTGTGCCCACTGTTGCAGCCACACTGGGCCCGTTGCAGCCACACTGGGCCCGTTGCAGCCACACTGTGTCGCCTGGGCTGAGGAATGCATGGCTGGAGGAAGAGGAGAGCCGCGGGATAGCACGCTGTTACCGGCGCTTACATTAGGATTGTCTCCGCTCTGCTCGACACAGCCCCGCCTCCTCCTGACCTGCGCCTGCGATAGATGGAACGCATCGCAGCAGTGGACCGGCGTTCTATCTATCACAGGCACAGGTCAGGAGGAGGCGGGGCTGTGTCAAGCAGAGCTGAGACAATCATAATGTAAGCGCCGCTAACAGAGTGCTATACCGCGGCTCTCCTCTTCCCCTATGCTCTCTTCCCCCCAAAACGATCGATGGGAGAACGGCTCCCGATCAACCCCGCCGGCGGTGCCCTCCCCCCCCCCCCTCTCCCAGGCAGGCAGCCCAGCTCGCAAGACCTCATTTCTCTTTTCGTCCATGGACGGACACAACTCCTTAATTCTTGACTGTGGGTTATGTTCCGTCTATTAGAAGAGGACTAGGCAGACATGTTAATTATCTAAATACATGTAACTTTAACAGCGTTGAACAGCCCCGCCCAGGGGGCGATCCTTCCCGTTATGACCCTGCAGCTAGCAGCTCAGTTTTTTTCTGCCTAGTAGAGGAGAAGGACCTGGCTCCCCCTTGGGCCCAGAGTCCTATGGAAATTTTTACTTTTCTTGTTTTATTATTTTATATTTTGATCCTAAGATCCTCTATAAATTGCCAGCTGGGTGACAAGCTGGATAATATAGATCCTGGTAGTCTCCCCAGCCCGGCTATCGAGCGTGATCAGACCTTAGCTAAGCGCTCGGTTGGCCACGACATGCCCCGCGGCTCTCCTCTTCCACTATGCTCTCTTCCCCCCAAAACGATCGATGGGAGAATGGCTCCCGATCAACCCCGCCGGCGGTGCCCCCCCCCCCCCCTCTCCCAGGCAGGCAGCCCAGCTCGCAAGACCTCATTTCTCTTTTCGTCCATGGACGGACACAACTCCTTAATTCTTGACTGTGGGTTATGTTCCGTCTATTAGAAGAGGACTAGGCAGACATGTTAATTATCTAAATACATGTAACTTTAACAGCGTTGAACAGCCACGCCCAGGGGGCGATCCCTCCGGTTATGACCCTGCAGCTAGCAGCTCAGTTTTTCTCTTGTCATCTATGGACTGACACAGCGTGTCTTTTACACCTTTACACGTGGGTTATGTCCCTGCTTGCAGGAGAAGACCTAGGCAGAATGTGAGATGTTATACATACATTCTAAACAGCCAGAGCTGAACAGCCCCGCCCAGGGGGGCGGTCCCTCCGGACATAACCCTCCCACTGCAGTCAGCAGACCTCAGTTTTTTTCTGCCTAGCAGAAGGAGAAGACGTGGCTCTCTCAGGAGCCAGTCTCCTGACCTATTTTTTATTCCTTTTGGAATTTTTTCCTATTTTTTTCTTTTGAGATCTTCTATCAACTGTCGGCTGGGCAACAGGTTGGGTACAAGATATCCTCGTAGTCTTCCCTGTCCGACCATCGAGCGTGCTGATCCTCGCCTTGTGTGCGTGAGACTCAGTTCACGACATGCCCCACGACTCCAGGGGTGGCCGGTGGGCTTCCAGCTCCGCGGTCCTCTCAAGATAGAACAGTCCGGCTGTATCTTTCGCGGTGGACCGGGCCGACAGCTACTCAGTACCGCACTATGATAGTTCTGTCAGAAACACACCAGTGGGTCCCTCAGGGGACGGGTAAGTAGTCTCTCCTGGCTGCAGGTGAGTACATGCTGTGTGTTTCTTGTGTGGGGGATTTCCCTGTCTCCCCCTGTGTTTTTTAATGTCACTCTCTGTGCACTTCGCTGCGCTGTACTGTGTGGGGTGCCTGGGGGCCATACTGTCCTGGGGGGGGGCTCATGCTGCTCTGCATTTCGCTGGGGCTGTTTATTTGAGAGTGAGGGGCCTGGGCGCCGTTCGGCGCCATGTTTGGTGAATGTGCTGTTTTTTACATTGGCGCCCATCTTGCCGTGGTCCGCCAGAGCACATTGCGGCGGCCATTTTCTTGTAGCCGCACCTTCTTCTAGCTCTAGTTTGGCCTCTAGCGCCGCTCAGGAACGGCGCGAATCTCCTCACAGTCTCTCTCCTCTCAGCTCACTCACGCTGAGCAGCGCGGCGCGGAGAGACAGGGCAGCGGAACCGAGCGGTCCTGGTCAGGTTGGTGGGTCCCCTGGGCATTCCCCTACTTCAGTCAGCACAGCCTGTGGGTGGTCTCAGAGGGGGACATTATGGAGTCAGAGTCACCAGCTTCCCCTAACATGCCAGAGGCAGCAGCCAGTGCTCCAGCACCTGCGGTCCCTATGGACCAGTTGTCGGCAGTCCTGGAATCATTTCTGACCAGGATGGAAGCTGTGTGTGAGCACAAGGGAGCAAAAAAGCGCCCTCTCCCCACTTTATCTCCACAAGGGGAGTGCTCTGATTCAGATATGGGCCTAGCTATTGCTGCTCAGGACCCTAGCTCTGAATATTTGGATGGTTTTGAACAGGACATTCCTTGTGAGGAAGACTCCAGTTCTGAGTCAGTAAATGACAGGGCGCTTGTTAGTGAACTCATTGATGCTGTGAGGGACACTCTCAAGCTAAATGCTGCGACTGCAGAACCTCAGGCGGATACAGTCTCCTTTGGTTCTTTTAAGACCAAGCCTTCTAAAAAGGTTTTTCCATATGTACCTTTCTTGGACCAGCTCATTGACCAGGTCTGGGAAAAGAAGACTTTCATGGTCCCGCGGCGTTTGTCTATTAGATACCCCTTTGAAGACGCCCTGCTTAAAAAGTGGGCTTCTCCCCCGGTGGTCGACCCTCCAGTCGCCTGTTTAAACAAGGCCACCACTCTCCCGATGGAGGGGACTCCTGCGTTTAAGGACCCCACTGACAGGAGGTCAGAAGTGGTGAGTAGAGCCATGTTCGCCTTGTTGGGATCCGCCCTACGGCCAGTAGTAGCGGCGACCCTTGTGTCTCAGACACTCACGGAATGGGCAAAAATTTTGCACCAAACTGTGCAGGAGTATAACCTTCCTCCAGACACTATTGCTCTGGCCCACCAGATGGTGCAGGGTCTGATATATGTGTGCGACGCCACGTTGGACGCGGCCCCTTTAATATCCAGGGCCTCTGTTTCGGCGGTGGTATTGCGTCGTCTCATCTGGTTGAAATGCTGGTCTGCTGACCTAGCCTCTAAGAAGCTCCTGACGGATCTACCTTTTAAGGGTGGTAGACTTTTTGGTGCTGCTCTGGATGACATCATCAAGGATGTCACGGGAGGTAAAAGCACTCTCCTTCCTCAAACTATCAAGGGTAAGGAGGCCCGACGTAAACCGGGTCCTTCCTTTCCAGCAAAAAAGGGTTTTTTTCGTCCGTCAGAGTCCACGGGTAAGCCATCCCAGACTGACAACAGTGCGGCTGGCGGGCACAAGCGCCCCTGGGTGCGTAAGCCGAACAAGCCGGCTCCCAAGCCCGCCTCCACGTGAAGTCTTGCCCCCGCCCATCTCTGGGGTGGGGGGACGACTTCGCAGGTTCACGGATCGGTGGACCTCCCGGATCTCCGACCGGTGGGTGTGCGAGGTGGTCACCTCAGGATACAGAATAGAGTTCCGCTCATGGCCCCCAGACAGATTCTTTCCCTCAAATCTCCCTCTCCTTCCTGCCCGTCGGGCAGCCCTCTTGGGGGCTGTACAGGATTTGATCGGGTCCGGAGTTATTGTGCCGGTTCCGTCCCAGGAGAGGTTTCAGGGGTTCTACTCGAATCTGTTTGTTCCAAAAAAGGACGGGGTTCGGCCAATCCTGGACCTCAAGGCCCTGAATGCCTTCGTGAAGGTGCAAAAATTCCGCATGGAATCCATTCGCACAGTGATCGCGACACTCCATCAAGGGGATTTTCTGGCATCCTTGGACATCAAGGACGCCTACTTGCATGTTCCGATCTGCGCAAGCCACCAGAAGTTTCTGCGCTTTGCGGTCGGCGAAGTCCACTATCAATTTGTGGCTCTTCCCTTCGGCCTAGCCTTGGCACCGAGGGTGTTCACCAAGGTGCTTGCTCCGGTCCTAGCTTTGCTGAGACAGCGAGGCATTGCTATTGTGGGCTATCTGGACGATTTTCTTCTAAGAGCAGACAGTGGCTCAGAATTGGAAGAAAGTGTGACTATCGTCAGTCAGATCCTCAGGGAGTTTGGGTGGCTCCTGAACGTTCAGAAGTCGGTTCTAGTCCCGACTCAGCGTCTGGAGTATCTAGGTCTGATTCTGGACTCCTTGGAGGCAAGAGTATTCCTACCTCCAGACAAACTACTGACACTTCAGTCTGCAGTACGGGTGCTGACGTCTCGAAAATGGTCGTCAATCCGCTTTTGCATGAGAGTCCTGGGACTCATGGTGGCCTCCTTCGAGGCCGTTCCTTATGCCCAAGCGCACACCAGGGCTTTACAGAAAGAGATCTTGTCCACTTGGGACAAATCCCCGTTGTCCTTGCATCTTCAGATCCAGGTGAGTCACCTGGTCAGGGCGTCCCTGACGTGGTGGTTGAGGTCCCCGGCTCTTCGGTCCGGGAAGTCGTTCCTCCCCATCCAATGGACGGTGATCACGACGGACGCCAGCCTGACGGGCTGGGGGGGAGTCTGGGGAGTCCTGTCGGCCCAAGGGCTTTGGACTCCGGACGAAGCCCTCTTACCGATCAATGTGCTGGAGATACGGGCAATCAGACTGTGCCTCTCCTCATGGTCGGAGAAACTACAGGGTCACTCCATCAGGATCCAATCGGACAACGCCACAGCAGTGGCGTATGTCAACCATCAAGGGGGGACTCGGAGCTCAGCTGCGGCTTCCGAGGTCGCCCGCATCCTGAGGTGGGCCGAAAGAAGCGTGCCGGCTCTGTCGGCCGTCTACATTCCGGGCGTAGACAATTGGCAGGCGGACTATCTAAGTCGCCAGACGCTGGACCAGGGAGAGTGGTCCTTGCACCCGGAGGTCTTTCAACTCCTTTGCAGACGGTGGGGCACGCCGGATGTGGACCTGATGGCCTCTCGACTCAATCGCAAGGTGTCGAGGTTTGTGGCCAGATCCAGGGATCCCTGGGCGGATGCCTCGGATGCGTTGGTGGCCCCATGGGGTCAGTATCACCTGATATACGTTTATCCTCCGCTGCAGTTGCTGCCTCACCTGCTCCGCAGGGTAGCGACCGAGGGAATTCCGGTGATCCTCGTTGCTCCGGATTGGCCTCGGCGTCACTGGTACGCCGATCTGGTTCGTCTCGTCGCAGATGTTCCCTGGCGGTTACCAATACGGGGGGACCTTCTGTCTCAAGGTCCTATATTTCATCCTGCTTTACAGTCTCTGGCTTTAACGGCATGGTTATTGAAAGCCAGGTGCTGAGAGACCGAGGTCTCTCGGATTCGGTCATTTCGACCATGTTAAGGGCACGGAAGTCTTCCTCCAGAAAGATCTATCACCGTACTTGGAGAGCTTACATCGCCATGTGCGAAGAGCTGGACTGGCGCCCACGAACGTATTCCGTTCCCAGAATCCTGCATTTTCTGCAGCGTGGCGTGACCCAAAAGCTCGCTTTGAGTACCATTAAGGGTCAGATTTCGGCCTTGGCCATCTTCTTTCAGCGACCTCTGGCGGGTCATCCCTTGGTTAGCACCTTTGTGCAGGGGGTTCGCCATGTGCTCCCCCCTGTCAAGCCTCCTCTCCCCCCGTGGGATCTGAATTTGGTGCTCTCGGTTCTCCAGGAACCTCCCTTTGAAAATATTAGAGATATTCCCCTCTTGACTTTGTCTCAGAAGGTGGCCTTCTTGGTGGCCATTACTTCCATTAGACGAGTGTCTGAATTGGCGGCCTTGTCCTGCAAGTCGCCCTTTTTGGTCATCCATAAGGATAAGGCGGTGTTACGTCCGCGACCTTCTTTTCTGCCAAAGGTGGTCTCGGCCTTCCACTTAAATGAGGACATTGTCCTCCCGTCCTTGTGTCCTCACCCATCACATCCCAGAGAGTTTGCGCTTCACACTTTGGATGTGGTACGAGCCTTGAGGGTGTACTTGTCTGCTACTGCCTCTATTCGGAAGTCTGACTCACTATTTGTGGCTGTCTCTGGTCCAAAACAGGGCCAAGCGGTTTCGTCTGCCACCATTTCTAGGTGGATCAGACAAACCGTCATTCAAGCTTATGCTCTCAAGGGGCGGGCGCCTCCCTTTCCGGTTACGGCACATTCCACCAGGGCAATTGGTGCTTCCTGGGCTTTCCGACATCAAGCGTCGGTTGCACAAGTGTGTAAGGCGGCGACCTGGTCGTCTGTTCATACCTTTTCTAAGTTTTATAAGGTTGATGTGGCTGCATCTTCGGATGCTTCCTTCGGCCGCAAGGTGTTGCAGGCCGCTGTTTGATGTTGCAACTCCTCCGTTGAGGAGCTCTGCCTTGTTTGGAGTGAAGTTTTTGGTTTTCCATTTATACTGCTCCCATCCCTCTTGACACTGCTTTGGGACATCCCACGTGTAAAGGTGTAAAAGACACGCTGTGTCAGTCCATGGATGACAAGAGAAAATAGGATTTTTGTACTCACCGTAAAATCCGTTTCTCTGGCATCCATGGACTGACACAGCACCCACCCTTCTTTTTAAGTTTGTACTGCTTTGTTACGAACTGAGGTCTGCTGACTGCAGTGGGAGGGTTATGTCCGGAGGGACCGCCCCCCTGGGCGGGGCTGTTCAGCTCTGGCTGTTTAGAATGTATGTATAACATCTCACATTCTGCCTAGGTCTTCTCCTGCAAGCAGGGACATAACCCACGTGTAAAGGTGTAAAAGACACGCTGTGTCAGTCCATGGATGCCAGAGAAACGGATTTTACGGTGAGTACAAAAATCCTATTTTTTCTGCCTAGTAGAGGAGAAGGACCTGGCTCCCCCTTGGGCCCAGAGTCCTATGGAAATTTTTACTTTTCTTGTTTTATTATTTTATATTTTGATCCTGCGATCTTCTATAAATTGCCAGCTGGGTGACAAGCTGGATAATATAGATCCTGGTAGTCTCCCCAGCCTGGCTATCGAGCGTGATCAGACCTTAGCTAAGCGCTCGGTTGGCCACGACATGCCCCGTTTGCTCCAGGGGTGGCCGTGAGTTTTTACTACGGGTCCACATATGACTGGGCTACTTTTGTCTCAGTCACAGTGGACCATGGCCGACAGCCACTCTGTACTGTCCGGTGGAGAGTCTGTCTGGAACGCACCAGCAAGTCCACGCATGGACGGGCAAGTACAGTTCCTCCTGTTTTGTGCAGTTTGGAACAGCTGAGCTTCCTGGAGGGTCATTAGGGGGTCTCCTGTCCTCCCTTTCCCTCCTTCTGTCCCCCTCTCTTTCCTTCTCCCCATTGTGGGGCCTACTGCGTCGGCGGGGTATACCTGTAGGGGGCCTTCGTATCCCGGTTGGGGGCTGTGGGGGTGCCCGGGTGCGCTCTCTGTGGGGGTGTCTGTCTTTTGGGAGCCTCCGCTCGGCGTCCCTGCGGCCTTCTCGTCCACCCCAGTGTGCTTGGCCGCCATTTTGTGTAGCGCCGGCGCCATTTTCTAGTGTTTTTTTCTGTATTGAAAATTCCCATTGGCGGCCATTTTGTCGTGGCTGCGCTGTGGTGCAGGTCTTCATTGCAGGCGGCCATTTTCTTGTAGCCCGCACCCTTTTTTCCCTGGGGAGTCCGGCGACCATTTTACAGTGTTTTTTTCACTGTATGGCTTGGCTTCTAGCGCTGGAGGCTTCCTGAACGGCGTGAATAGCGCGAATCACCTCATAGAACACCTCAGTGAGGCAGAGCGGACAACGGCGCTGAGTAGTCTCTGGCTGGGTGGTGAGACCCTGGGTAACCCCTCCCGGTCAGCGAAGCTAGGAGGGTGGACATTTGTTATTACAAGTGCCTTGACTTAGTCCCTAAGGACTGTCAGTGGGTCAGAATGGAGTCTGAAGCTGGCGTTTCTTCCCCAGACATTCCAGAGGCAGCAACCGGTGCCCCTGCACCTGCGGTTCCCATGGACACTTTGTCGGCAGTCCTGGAGTCATTTGTTGCCAGGGTGCAAGCGGTAAAAAGCGCCCCCTCCCCCCGCCATCTCCTGGGGAATGCTCTGACTCAGACTCGGGCCTGGCTGCAGCTCAGGACCCCTGTTCTGGGATGTCAGAGGATGCAGACCAGGACCATCCGGGCACTGAGGAGGACTCTTCGTCCGGTTCAACGCAGGACAGAGCACTTGTGGGAGCACTTATCAATGCAGTAAGGGACACCCTTAAGCTAGAAGATACAGCTGGGACATCCACTGAGGTGTCAGTCCCTTTTGGGTTTCACAAACTGACCCGCTCTGTTAAGGTTTTTCCTTATGTAGATTTCTTCGACAAGTTCATAGATAAGGAATGGGAACAGCCGCAGAGGTCCTTTGTGGTCCCCCAGCGCATTGTGGTCCGTTACCCATCTGAAGAGAGCCTTTTGAAAAAATGGGCTTCTCCCACCTGTTGTTTAACCCCCATGTCTCAAGGTTGAACAAGGTAACCACTATCCCGGGAGAGGGGACCCCTGCTTTTAAGGACCCTACTGATAGTAGGTCCGAAGCGGTGAGTCGGACCGTGTTCACCATGCTGGGGTCAGCATTGCGGCCGATAATGGCTGCGACTTTGGTGTCTCAGACACTCACTGAATGGGCTAAACTTTTGCACCAGGCAGTGGAGGAGCATCAGCTCCCACAGGAAATCTTGACACTGGCCGACCAGCTGGTGCAGGGTCTTGTGTACATCTGTGATGCAACACTGGATGCGGCCCCTTTAATCTCCAGGGCCTCTGTATCCGTGGTGGTCTTGCGCCGCCTGATATGGCTAAAATGCTGGTCCGCGGACCAAGCTTCTAAGAAAGCTCTGACCGATTTGCCTTTCAAAGGTGGGAGGCTCTTTGGTGCCTCACTGGATGACATTATTAAGGATGTCACTGGAGGTAAGAGCACACTTCTTCCTCAGTCCACTAAAGGTAAGGAGCCGCGCTGTAAGCCGGGGCTCTCCTTTCCCACACAAAAGCTGTATTTTTGGCAGTCAGGGCCCGCTAGCAGACCCTCCCAAGCCGATAAGGCTTCAACTGGGGGACAGAAGTGTCCCTGGGTGCGCAAGCAATCCAAGTCCGCAAACAAGCCTGCTTCAGCATGAAGTCTTACCCCCACCCGATTCTTGGGTGGGGGGCCGTCTTCGCGAGTCCACAGCTCGGTGGACCTCCGACCAGTGGGTTTGCGAAGTGATCACTTCAGGGTACAAGATCGAGTTTCTTTCTTGTCCACCAAACAGATTTCTTCCCTCAAATCTTCCTCTCCTTCCATCTCGTTGGACTGCCCTGACTGGGGCAGTACAAGACTTGTTGAGATGTGGGATGATCATATCCGTGCCTCCGCAGGACAGGTTTCAGGAATTCTACTCAAATCTGTTTGTGGTCCCAAAGAAGGACGGAGTTCGTCCAATCCTAGATCTCAAGGCCCTCAATGCCTTTGTGAAGGGTTGAAAATTCAGGATGGAATCGATTCGCTCGGTGGTAGCTGCGCTCCATAAGGGGGACATTCTGGTGTCCTTGGACATCAAGGACGCATACTTTCATGTCCCCATCTGCGTCAGGCATCAGAGGTTCCTGCGTTTCGTGGTCGACCACTATCAATTTGTTGCTCTCCCCTTTGGCCTAGCATCGGCACCAAGAGTTTTCACCAAGGTGCTCACCCCGATTCTGGCATTGCTGAGACAGCGAGGCATTGCTGTCGTGGGCTACTTAGACGATCTCCTTCTGAGAGCTGCTTCACGCTCAGAATTAGAGGAGGATGTGTCTATAGCCAGTCAGACTCTCTGAGAATTTGGTTGGATACTGAACCTCCAGAAGTCGGTGTTAGTACCGACTCAGCACCTGGAATACCTGGGGCTGATTCTGGACTCCTCAGAGTCAAGAGTTCTTCTTCCTCCAGAGAAGTTGCAGACGCTTCCGCAAATGGTCGTCTCTCCGTTTCTGCATGAGAGTCCTGGGCCTCATGGTAGCCTCCTTCGAGGCAGTACCGTATGCCCAATCCCACACTCGAGTTTTGCAGAAGGAGATTCTGTCCAAATGGAACAAATTGTCTCTGGATCATCAGATTCAGGTAAGTACCCTAGTCAGGGCATCTCTGACTTGGTGGCTGACATCCACGGCATTTCAGTCCGGGAAGTAGTCTTTTCCTTTCCACTGGACTGTGATCACAACGGACGCCAGCCTGACAGGTTGGGGGGGAGTCTGGGGGGTTCAGTTGGCCCAGGGCCGCTGGACTCTGGAAGAATCTCTTCTGCCGATCAATGTCCTTGAGCTTTGAGCGATCAGGCTGTGCCTCTCCAAGTGGTCACAGAGACTTCAAGGGCGTCCAGTCAGGATTCAGTCGGACAACACCACGACGGTGGCTTATGTCAACCATCAGGGAGGAACAAGGAGCTTGGCCGCAGCGTTGGAGGTCACTCACATCCTAAGGTGGGCCGAAAGGAGCGTACCGGTTCTATCAGCTGTTTACATTCCGGGCGTAGAAAACTGGCAGGCGGACTATCTAAGTCGCCAGATGCTAGACCAAGGGGAATGGTCGCTACACCCGGAGGTGTTTCTCCTTTGTCAGAAATGGGGCACACCAGATGTGGATCTCCTGGCCTCTCGACTCAATCGCAAGGTGTCGAGGTTCGTGGCCAGGTCCAGAGATCCCTGGACAGACGGGTCAGACGCATTAGTGGCTCCATGGGGTCAGTATCGGCTAATTTATGCCTTTCCCGCACTGAAGTTGCTTCCTCGTCTGCTACGCAGAGTGGAGGCCGAGGGGATTCCGGTGATTCTAATTGCCCCAGACTGGCCCCCGGCGCCCCTGGTACGCTGACCTGGTGCACCTGGTGGCGGACGCTCCCTGGCGTCTGACAATGCGGGAGGACCTTCTGTCTCAAGGTCCCATACTTCATCCTGCTTTACAGTCGCTGGCTTTAACGGAATGGCTATTGAAAGCCAGGTACTAAGGGACCGTGGTCTGTCAGACTCAGTAATCTCCACTATGTTGAGAGCTCGAAAATCATCTTCCCGGAAGATCTACCATCGCACTTGAAAGGCCTACATCTCTATGTGTGAATAGATGGATTGGCGCCCGCGGGCATATTCGGTTTCTCGGATCCTGCTGTTCTTACAGCGTGGAGTGGATCAGAAACTGGCCTTAAGGACAGATTTCAGCCTTAGCTGTTTTCTTCCAATGACCCCTGGTGGCTCATTCACTGGTAAACACGTCTGTGCAGGGGGTCCGACACGTGATTCCCCCGATTAGACCACCGCTCCCTCCGTGGGACTTGAATCTGGTGCTCTCGGTACTTCAGGAATCTCCTTTTGCGAACATCAGGGAGATTCCTCTCCTGACACTTTCTCAGAAAGTTGCCTTCCTAGTAGCCATTACATCGGTCAGAAGGGTTTCTGAATTGGCGGCCTTGTCCTGCAAGTCACCTTACTTGGTCCTCCATAAGGATAAAGCGGTGCTACGCCCGCAACCCTCATTCCTTCCTAAGGTAGTTTCGGCTTTTCACCTAAACGAGGACATTGTACTTCCATCCTTGTGTCCTCGGCCGTCACATCCCAAGGAGGCTGCGCTACATACTTTGGACGTGGTACGTGCCCTACGGGTGTACCTGTCTGCTACTGCTCTGTTCCGGAGATCTGACTCACTGTTCGTGTTGGTGTCTGGTCCAAAGAAGGGCCTGGCGGTCTCGTCGGCCGCCATTTCTCGGTGGATCAGACAGACCGTGATCCAGGCCTATGCCCTTAAGGGTCGGGCGCCTCCTTTTCCCTTCACGGTGCATTCGACCAGGGCAATTGGTGCCTCCTGGGCCTTCCGACATCAAGCGCCTGTCTCACAGGTGTGTAAGGCGGCAAACTTGTTGTCCATTCACACTTTCTCCAAATTTTATAAGGTTGATGTGAGTGCATCTTCGAATGCTTCTTTTGGCCATAAGGTTTTACAGGCGGCTGTTTGAGGTTGCAACTCCTCCGTTGAGGAGCTCTGCTGTTTGGGGTGAAGTTAGTCTTTTGATTGCTGTTCCCACCCCTTGTTTTTTCTGACATTGCTTGGGGATGTCCCACAGTCAAGAATTAAGGAGCTGTGTCAGTCCATGGACGAAAAGAGAAAATAAGATTTTTGTACTCACCGTAAAATCCTTTTCTCTGTCGTCCATGGACGGACACAGCGCCCACCCCTCCTTTTTAAGTTTGTACTGCTTTTTGATGAACTGAGCTGCTAGCTGCAGGGTGAGGGGTTATGACCGGAGGGGCCGCCCCCTGGGCGGGGCTGTTCAACTCTGTTAAAGTTACATGTATTTAAATAACTAACATTTCTGCCTAGTCCTCTCCTAATAGATAGAACCTAACCCACAGTCAAGAATTAAGGAGCTGTGTCCGTCCATGGACGACAGAGAAAAGGATTTTACGGTGAGTACAAAAATCCTATTTTTCCACTCGCACAATGCGAGTAGGCGAGTGGAAAATTTGAGGGCTGTATATACTATATCTAGCCAATGCCACTGGAAGCTGGAAATCACTGAAGTGGACACCTCTGCTCCAGTGATCTCCACTTCTGCTTTCTGTGCCATTCATTCTCTGATTGGACAAGGTGGAGAGTGTGACATCACCACCCCGCCTTTCCACCTTGTCCATTCAGAGAAAGCTTTGCATTTATTCAATGGTGCCCGTGCCGAGCATCTGAACTTCTGTGTTCAGTAAGCAGAATGCATCCACTTGGCACGGGACCTGGAAACAAGTGGAGATCACTGGAGTACCGCCTTCTCTTCAGCGATTTCCAGAGGCATCAACCAGGTACGGTATACACATACTTATATTAGTCCAACCTGGACTAATGTAGCTATGTATAAAATACCCATGCTTGGAATTATTCTTTACTACCTACTTTTTACAGCATATGTTCAACCTGCAACTGGGTATTGTGGTGACAGGGTCATTTTAAAGGAAACCTATCCTAAGAGGAACTTGGAAGCTGCCATTGATCTCCTTATGTATATTCTAGTTTCAAGGTTGTCCTTCTGACCCTCTTGCTTCATTTGTTAACCACTGACACAACAATTTTGCAGGTTCGAACATCTGACTTTTCCTTGACTTTCCAAATCTGCATATTTGTTTTGGGCCACTGACTGGGAAAGTATTGAAGCAAGTGGCTTATCATAACATCCAGACAACCAGCATTGTCAGAGGAGTTGAGTTGAGTTTAGTGGCATCTTGATATAGCGTGGCCATTTACCCCATAGGATCCCGACGCGCTTGAGCTTACACCCTAAGGAAGAGGAAGGGTCATCAATGGCAACCATATTTTTTTCAAGACAGAATTAATTTGACATCTGTCAGACAAATTAGGGAAAATTCTATAGAAAATTTGCTCTTTCGTTAGGTCAACCTATTGGCCTTTACAGAATCATTCACATGAGCTGTGAAAGAAATGGGAATTAAGGGAAGCGGGCAAAAGAATGACCCTCTCGTTCCCCGACATAAAATCAAGAGCTAGTCTTATATTTATAGGAAAACAAATACACTTAAACACAGATTGCTCAGACAGATAGTCCTATCCTCCCTTAGAATCTGCTCTGCTATTAATGTGACTAGTTCTATAACGGTACCTCCCCTGTACATGGGCTGCCCATCCAGATCCAGTAATATACTCCAGGGAACAAGGGACCACCATGACTTTGTCTAAAAGCTCTGGGAGGTTATAAAGTTCTGAGCCAAGTGTGGGATATTGGAAAGAAAGTTCAATCATCGTCTTCTAGGACAAGCAGATGTCATCAGCACTACAATCTTTCGTGTGTTGTTCTCATAATAGCCTTTATAGACTCATTGAGATTCTTTTCTTGTATTTGCTGTTCGTAAAGGAAATCTGTCCTAAACAAGTATAGACCGATGATCTCTGCTTCTGAAAGTGCTAGTTCTTAGTTGTCATGGGTCAGTGACACATTATTGATTTAGCATAACAAGTATGCAGGCCAGAAGCTCTGACTTTACTCCAACTTGGCAGCTCTGCATGCTTGTTTTAGTCCCATTGAACTCCTATTGGTTCATTTTCAGCTGGGATATTTTCGGTGAAGAAATGGTTTTAGGTGGATTTCTGTCTGCTTATTTTATCTGCTGGTTCTACTCTAATGCCGCGTACACACGATCGTTTTTCATGCCGTTAAAAATGCCATTTTTAAAAATGGGCATTAAAACCGATCGTGTGTATACTCCAGAGCATTTTTAACGGCGTGAAAAACGGCCATTAAAAATTTGAACATGCTCTATTTTTTCACGTCGTTTTTCATGTTGTTTTTTTTAACGACGTGAAAAACGATAGCGTGTATGCTTTTACGAGGTGAAAAAAAAACGTGCATGCTCAGAATCAAGTATGAGACGGGAGCGCTCGTTCTGGTAAAACTAGCGTTTGTAATGGAGATAGCACATTCGTCACACTGTAACGGACTGAAAAGCACGAGGCTGAAAAGCGCGAATCGACGCTCAACAAACTTTACTAACATGAAGGGTGGCGCCATCCGAACGGAACTTCCCTTTTATAGTGCCGTCGTAAGTGTTGTATTCACTGCGCTTTGCTCAAGCGTTTTTTTTAATGATCAGGCTTGAGAGGAAACAAGAAAAAAAACGACGAGAAAGACGTTGGTTTGAAAAATGGCATGAAAAACGATTGTGTGTACGCCGCATTAGACCTGGAGCATTTTGGTAGAATAGGTAGAGTACAAGGTGGATTGGGTTTCACCTGCCATTCATTATTTGAATGATTCCTTATTCATTGGCCTACAGCAGGGTTCTCCACGCGTTTCAGAGGCCTCCAAATATTTCAATATTTTACAAATATCCGCAAGACAAAATAAATCTATCTTATAGATCAGTGGTCTCCAAACTGTGGCCCGCGGGGCTTGCCTGTATGCGGCCCTTGGGGCACCGTTACCCAAACTGGTACGAGGCACTATTCCTTCCACTGACACCAATGATGGGGAATTTTTACTACCACTGACACCAATAATGAGACATTTTTTCTTTCATTGACACCAATGGTGGGGCATTTTTCTTTCTACTGCCACAACGATGGGTCACTAGTCTCCCCCCCCCTAATGACATCAATGATGGGGCATTTTTACTATCACTGACACCAATGATTAGACATTTTTCCTTCCACTGACATCAATGATGGGGCATTATTATTATTATTATTATTATTATTATTATTCGGGATTTATATAGTGCCAACAGTTTGCACAGCACTTTACAATATAAAGGGTGACCGTACAGTTACAATACAATCAAATACAAGAGAGATAAGAGGGCCCTGCTCATAAGAGCTTACAATATAATGGGATGGGGCATTTGTTCTTCCATTGACACCAACAATGGGGCATTTCTCCTTCCATTAGGTCACTAGTTCCCCCACTGACACTAATGATGGGGCACTAGTCTTCCCACAGACACAAACAATGGGGCATCATTCCTCCCACTGACATCAGTGATGGGGCATCATTCCTCCCACTGACACCAGTGATGGGGCACCATTCCTCCCACTGACACCAGTGATGGGGCACCATTCATTCCACTGACACCAATGATGGGGGACCATTTCTCCTCCTACTGACCAGGTGCTATATCGTTTTTTTTTACTCCAACTGATCGCCAAGTTTGAGACACCCAGTGACACTGGGGCACTTTCTACTCCAATTGGCCACAGCCTGGCCCCCCTAAAGACTGATGGACAGTAAATTGGCCCTTTGTTTAGAAAGTTTGAAGACCTCTGTTATAGATGATTGACCAAAATGTAAACAAATGATTAAGTTTTACTTGGACCTATTTGTAATCAGCATGATATAATTTATAACAACAGAGAAAGAAATTGAAATTGAGTAAAGCAAAGCAAAGAAATTCTAAGTAAACTTGAACCAATCCTATTCTCTCCTCTGATGGGGACTCTTATGTAAGGGAGGACTCTGATTGGGACCCTGATGTAAGGGGGGACTCTTATGTAAGGGGCACTCTGTTGGAGGCTCTCATGTAAGACAGACTCTGATGTAGGGGGCACTAACATGATTGGTTGTTAAGAGAGCATAGCCAGAGGAACCTGTGCTGGAGACCATAGTCTGTTGGAAAGAAACAGAGACCATAGTCTGACCTGAAGACCCCCCTGAGAGGCTACAGACCTTACAAAAAATCTTTGCAGTGGGCCAGATTTGGCCCGTGAGCCATAGATTGGAGACACGTGGCCTATAGAATTATTGGATTTGCTCAGTTCTTCTTAGTATGATTCAGAAAGCCACTGATGTTTATTACTATTGCGGCTGCAGATAACGGTAATATAAGAGTCACTGGTGTGCTGTTCACCTTATATCTCCTTGCAGTATAATAATTAATTAATTAAGAATGGTAGTTTTGGCACACCATGCTAAAAACTGATAATCACAGAGAATATAGACATTATGGCAGAGCACCATTAAATTTGATCTAAAATACAACTGTTTATAAACGTATTTTTAGCAAATATTTAATAACTGTTTTATCTGCGCAGTAAGAGATTGTGATAAAGCCACAAAGAGTATCTGGATAAACAGCAGGAAATGCAAAAGTTGATTTTATTCCAAGACAAACATTATAAAAGGGCTATCAATAAAGTCACAATGAACAGAGGTTACAGCAACTCCAAGGACAAATTCACTAAACACCAACAGTCCATAAACATCGAATTTGGTGGGGCAACATACTGCTCTGCCTGGTCTGTTAGTTCCTGGGGGGTAGCAGTTGGGGGCTTTCAGTGCGAAGAGCAGTTGAAAATGCTACCTGTCCTACTTACATAGTTACATAGTAGGTGAGGCTGAAAAAAGTCCATCAAGTCCAACCTATGTGTGTGTATACGTGAACCATTGACATTTAACCACTTCAGCCCCTGGAAGAATTTACCCCCTTCCTGACCAGAGCACTTTTTGTGATTCGGCACTACGCCGCTTTTACTGACAATTGCGCGGCCGTGCGACGTTGCACCCAAACAAAATTGACGTCCTTTTTTTCCCACAAATGGAGCTTTCTTTTGGTGGTATTTGATCACCTCTGCATTTTTTTTTTTTTTTTTTAAGTTTTATAAACAAAAAAAGCAACAATTTTGAAAAAATGTAATATTTTTTACTTTTTGCTATAATAAATATCCCCAAAAAATATAAAAAAATAAATTCTTTCACAGTTTAGGCCGATATGTATTCTTCTACATATTTTTGGTAAAAAAAAAATCGCAATAAGCGTATATTGATTGGTTTGCGCAAAAGTTATAGCGTCTACAAAATAAGGGATAGTTTTATGGCATTTTTATTATTATTATTTTTTTATTAGTAATGGCGGCGATGAGCGATTTTTTTTTATCGTGACTGCGACATTATGGCGGACACATTGGGACACTTTTGACACTATTTTGGGACCATTGTCTTTTATACAGCGATCAGTTCTATAAAAATGCACTGATATTACTGTGTAAATGACACTGGCAGGGAAGGGGTTAAACACTAGGGGGCGATCAAGGGGTAAATGTGTCCTAGGGAGTTATTCTAACTGTGGGGGGGGTGGGTTACAAGTGACACGACACTGATCACTGCTCCTGATGACAGGGAGCAGTAGATCACTGTTCTGTCACTAGGCAGAACAGGGAAATGCCTTGTTTACATAGGCATCTCCCTGTTCTGCAGCTCCGTGACACGATCGCGGGACACCTGCGGACATCAAGTCCACGAGTGTCCCGCGGGCACAGTCACGGAGACGTATATCGGCATTAGCCGGTCGGCAAGTGGTTAATGTAACACCCTAAAATGAGTCCTCGGCTCATAACCTCTCCCAAACCTAGCCCCTACCTGGTAAAGAAAAAACAATCTCTTAAAAACTGAATCAAACTCTTAAAACATATCCTGACTCTGAAACTCCTAACCTCCTCCAACATTTAACACCAAACCTAGCCTTTCTCAAGCAGGGTTCCTCCATAGGTTGCTTGAACAGTGGTGGAAAACGTAACCCCCTAAAATGAGTCCTCAACTCTTAACTCTCCCAAGACATAAAATCCAACTCTTACCTGTTAAAGAGAAAAAAATTTAATCCCTAATGCAGCTCTACCCCGCAGGAGCTGCTTGGTAGATTGGGTTCTCTGTTTCCTCTGCCTTGACTCAACCTCAGGACCACTGACATCTTAAGCAAATGGATACTACACTGCTACTGGGAGCACAAATATAGATACCCTGTACAAAACTATGGTTCAGTATCAAAAAGCAAACATCAGACTGGTTAGTGGTAAATTAACCCAATATATTGTCACGGGTTTCAGTAAATGTCTGTCAGTATGCACATAAATGAGTAAGTAAAGGATTAGGTCAATCACAGTTCACTAGACATTATGTTCACTAGTATATAGCAGCATAGAATGGAGTTCTAAGCAGCTAAGTTAGATTAAATGTGGTAATCCACAAAATCAGCAATAAGTAATAGCATTAGAAAACAGTACAGCAATGATTAATACTGCAATAATTCTTCTGTAAACAGTAGGCTATATCCACTTTAGAGTGCACTCTTTATAAATGGCAGCGATTAACTTACCACTTACTATAGACATCAGGCAATGTTCTTGTGAAGCAGCTATCTGAGTGAGCAGTATTCACCCTAGTTTATCAGCTGGTTAGTATTGGGGCCCATTCTTTACGGTGGTGCCCATAAATACAGTCTCGGTAAAGTCTGCATGTAGTTAGTAAGACTGCTAGAAATGTGGCCAGTCTCTACGTACTCACTCTCTGCTAGCAGCAATAGATCAATGACAGCAATGTCCTCTCACCAGTCCCAGTGACACAGGAGCAGTACTCCCCCTGGTCAGATGTCTGCTCACTTTTGGCTTTTTGGGGCTCAATTTTGGCTTTGCCTGGGGCAACTCTGGTACTCAGCAGAGCAAAGACTGTATCCCTTTGGCACACAGCTTACCGCTCTGTACTCTCCGATCCTCTGGTGTAAGCATAGGTCACAGCGCTAGGTCCACACACTCTCTCTCCTCTGCACACAAGAAGATCGGCTTCTCTCAGAATGTCTGGGGAAAGGTTTTACTTCCTTCCTCTGTATGCAGGGCTTGATGGGTAATATAGTCTGCCACCCCCACCCCCATTCACTGATGCAGCATAGAGCATACCTAAAAGAGAGCACCCAGGGTTCTGTGTATGACTGCATCATCCAGGAGGGAGTAGCTGGGTCGCTGCACAACCGGCTTTACTCCACTGCATGTATTGCCACTGCTGACAACCTACGGCGATGGGGGAGAGAAAAGCTGCAGCTGAACTCCCACAGCCACTCCAGCAGCACAGCAGTGGAGAGCAAAAGAAGAGTCGGCACCGGAGCACACAGACTAATCTAACCCTCAAAATATAACCCAAACTTCACCTTTATCAACCAGGGTTCCTTCTTTGGTTACCCAGGGTTCATTGTGCAGTGGCGTATTGATCTCCCACCTATACCGATACTCAGGGGCATACCTACAGGCATCTCAGGGACTGTAATTGCGGGCCAGCCCCATTCTCCAGGGGGCCAGTGCAGCTCCCCTATACACCTGGATAGGTGGGGTGGTAGGGACAGCATTTAGAGGAACCAATCTCCTCCATTTACCTCCTGCAGCTGCTGAAAGCCTGCTTCTCCTCCTCTCCCTCTCGCTGGCATTCAGCAGCTGCAGGAGGAAATGGAATGGATCGGTTCTTCTATATGCCGCTTCTCCTATCCAGGTTCTGCTCTCCTGGTCTCCCTGCAGCACTGCCAGGTTCCCCCTCCCCTCTCCCGCCAGCTGCTCGGGAGATGTGCGAGAATGGAAAGCGGGGAAAGGGGGCCGATAAATGTAATTTACTGGCCCCTTCGTTTTCTTAATGTACCAATCACTGACTCTGTTCATTCATAACTGAAGCCTAGTAAACTTTGTTTGTGAATGAACAGGAAGCTCTGTACAGGGGTATTCCTGTCAATTCATTCTGTGCAGCTGAGGCTACAAAGCTGGAGAGTGAGGGCTCTCTTTTCTGTCTCAAAGGTGAAACATCAGAGGTCTGTTTAGACCCCTGATATCTTACCAAAAACCCCCAATGGGGCTCCTAAAAAATTGCAAAACATAATAAACAATAAAATGGTAAAAAAACAACAACAAAAAACTGACACCAGTGGCGAAACTACCAGAGTCACAAAGGTCGCACTTGTGACCGAGACCTGGTGTTTTTGGCCAAGACCTTGGCATCTGTGCTGGCATTTTTTTTTTCTCTTATTTATTTTTCTCAATGTGTTTGTTACTTGCACTTATATATGTGTTTTTTTCACTCATAGATTGTAAGGTGTGGGTCCTTAGGCTTACCCTGAAGTCTAGGGTTAGGATGTGTGGCCATCAGGTTCCTTCCTCCCCAGCCTTGGGGGAGGGCTGTCTTTGCGGGAGCCCCTTACCCAGTACTCACTGGCCAGCTTCTGTTGATCACAAGGATTGGGGTCCACTAAACCTTTTGTGTAGGTGGACCTGAGTGTGCATTACCCTGATCAGGAGTCTTGTATACTATACATATGTAGATCAGGCGTTCTGGATGTTGAGTTTTCAGGTAGAAGAGAATTTTTCTGTCCTTTCTGCCATGCACAGTTCAATATACATTCTTGTCATCTGCAAGATGCTTGGATCATTATTATTATTATTATTATTATTATTATTATTATTATTATTATTACTACTACTATACACAATTTATATAGCGCCGACAGTTTAAGCAGCACTTTACAATGTAGAGGGGGGACAGCACAATTACAGTACAGTTTAATACAGAAGGGACAGGAGGGCCCTGCTGGTAAAGCTTACATTCTAAAGGGATGGGGGTGGTGGTACAAAAGGTAATAGCTGCAGTGGATGATTTGATGGGGGTGGCTTATGTACAGTTCTTAGGTGTGGGATAGGCTTCCCTAAATAAATGAGTTTTCAGGGATCTCCTAAAGGTGGACAGGTTAGGGGCTGATCGGACATATTGGGGCAGGGGGTTCCAGAAAGTGGGAGAGGCTCTGGAGAAGTCCTGAGGTGAGCATGGGAGGAGGTAACAAGGGAGCTAGAGAGCAGGAGGTCCTGGGAGGAGTGGAGGGGACGATTTGGGCGATATCTGCAGATGAGGTTGGTGATGTAGCTGGGGGCGATGTTGTGCATGGCCTTGTATGTTGTGGGTAGTATTTATAATTTTACACAGTGGGGTAGGGGAAGCCAGTGAAGGGATTGGCAGAGAGGTTCAACAGTCAAGGATCGGTTATTGAGGTGTATAAGTCTAGCAGCAGCATTCATAATGGACTGAAGGGGGATAGAGTGCGTAAGGATAGGTATGCAGTAGTTACATCATCAGTGGCTAACAAAAGAAGATTTCAAGAGTGGAAGAAGAATTAAAGAACTGTCATCCCGGGAGGAGACCAAATGACAAGGTAAGTGTACCATAATGTGCATGTATAAGTGACCCCACCAGCTTGTGATGTGCTATACCTGACTCCTGGTCAATTTTTACACTTATGCATATGCAGTAACTAGTGCATACCTTCGGCCTTTTGGCTAAGATCAAGTGTAGTATCTGTCCTTATCAGTTGCCAAGTGGAGGCACTGTGCTACTGTCCCGACCAGCGTGGAGGTTGGGGTGGTGGCTTTGCAAATCCACTGGTGTAATGGTAACCTAGAAGGTTAATATCGTCAGGAACTGAAACCAGGGTGCCCATACGTCGTTGGGTGGCTGGGAGTTGGTTCTCCCAGAGAAAGCTGGAAGGGTACTCCTGGTAGGGATGGGGGGCTGTACCTGTCTGGCCGAAGGCTGGGTCTCGAAATAAGCCTGTGGTGAATGTGCCCCTGGAGTGGCAGTTCAGGGGTGCCGTAATCTCACTGTGAGTGATGGTCACTTTGAATTATGGCACCAAGGTCACTGCACTTTCAAACTTTATTCACACCTGCCTCTTGGGCCAAGCCTTTTGGCTAGGACCAGAGGAATGTTTTTATTCCTGGCCGGCCCTTTCGTAATGCACAATGGCACTATGCACTTTCTCCACTTCCTATTTCCCCACTTTTATTTCTGTGTTTGTTGCGTTTTGTCACTTTTTGTTTTTTTGTTGATCGGTGTACACGTTTTGTCACATTTGACTGGTAGGGTGTAGGTCCTCCTGATTGGTTCACCCTCTTTCATGAGGTCTCCCTTCGGGGGAGCCCCACCTAGTACTTGGGTTGGTCTGTTTCAGCAGACCTCCCAGCGAACGGGGTCCGTCTGGTTTCAGCCAGATGGACCATGTGAAGTAACCCAGTTCCGTCTGGAACCTAACGCCTCAGGAGATCAGGGCTAGGGTCCTTTCTTTTCGGAGGAAGACTATGTGTAAAAAAAAATACCTGCATGTAAACTTTAAAGCAGAACTTAACCCATCGATTTAATGGTTTGGCAAAATAGTCACATTCAAGGTGTGCCGTGAATAATAATTGTCACAGTTGCTTGCGCTCTTAACAAAACTGTCATACTATTAAATGGCTGATGTCATTACTGATCTCAGGCTAAGGCTAAAATGGCAGCTTCATTGGTTGTAAAAAATTAAAATTGGGGTGTAAATCTTCTAAAAATACCTTTTCATTTGGAATCGAGTTGGTTGTGATCAATTTTCTCCCTCATTAATCACTGGAAATTAGGAAACAATTATTGCTGTTATTTTTTTAAGCCATCCAATTGGCTATAAGATGTCAGTTGTGTGTCCAGCATAATACCAACACTGAGTATACAGCATTATAGTCTTGGAATAGAACAGTTTCCACTGCTTTGCCGTTACGGCACTGAAAACAAGCAGTAAAGCATTGTTTCCACCCAATGTCATTTATTTTCCTTCCTGGCATCTATAAATAACCACACAAACTCAATAAAGACTATAATAAGTCTTCTGTTATCTGCTGGGAGCATCTATATTTCGGGACAGTGACCCTTATATATATATATTGTGAGGGGGTTGGCTCGGCAGCGGGTGTGTGTGACCCCCGGGATGGGCTCCCCACACAAAAACAGGCCCAGCAGACGGAGGTTGTGGTTTTCAAAATCAAAAAGGTGCGGTTTATTTTCTATTTACAGTGACAAAACACAGCAAAGCAAAAGAAACATAAACAAAATAAATCCTGGTCAATTTGACCTCTGACTAAACATACAGGTTTCCTAACTAACAACTGGGATCAGCCTAGTGCTGTCCTAGTCCCTAAGTCCCTGGTTTTAAATGTCCAAGCAAATAGCCACACAGGCTTTGTCTCACCGCACAGGGGTTCACTCTCCCTAGACAGTCCACACAGGTCTGGTTCCAGGCATGAGCTAACATCTAATGAAGCTGGGAGTTCTTATAGAGGCCTAAATGAGCTGACAAGCTTCAGCTGGTCTCATCAACTCCCTGTCTGCACGACGCCCCACACTCTCCCTAGAGGTATGAGTCATCCATGAGCCCACTAGCCTTAGCTGGGCTTATACAACTCTCCACCTAGTTGTATAAGTCAGCGTAAAGCCTGAATCTGGGCGAAATATATCTACCCCCCTGGATGCAACCAGGTGACTTTACCTTCCTGCTGTCACATACCCCCCCCCTCTTGTTTTAACCTCGGGGTTGGAACACCAGCAATCAGGCATTCATGTACTCGAGACAAAGCATCCACATTCCCCATTTGAACGCCAGGGCGATGCTTTACTGTGAAGTTGAATTCCTGGAGGGCCAGGAACCACCTATTCACTCTTCTATTTGTTTCCTTGTTTTGAGCCATCCACTTTAACGGAGCGTGATCCGTAACCATGTCAAAGTGCCTACCTAGCAGGTAGTACCGAAGGGAATCTAGAGCCCACTTCACCGCTAAACACTCCTTTTCAACGGTGGCGTAATTTACCTCATGGGACTTCAATTTCCTGCTGAGGTAAATGACTGGGTGCTCTTCCCCGTTCCAGACCTGGGACAATACTGCTCCTAACCCCACATCTGACGCATCACTTTGTACAACAAAGTCTTTAGAGAAGTCGGGTGAGTACAACACTGGCTGGCTACATAAGGCTTGTTTCAAGAATTGGAATGCTGCCTCAGCCTCGGGGGTCCATTTAATCATGACCGACCCTTTCCCCTTCGTTAGGTTGGTTAGGGGCACAGCCTTAGAAGCAAAGTGGGGAATGAATCGCCGATAATACCCAGCGATTCCCAGAAAGGCTCGTACCTGCTTCTTGCTGTTGGGACGTGGCCAACTCTGGATGGCCTCGACTTTGTTGAGTTGGGGTTTTATTACTCCCCTCCCAATGGTGTACCCAAGATATTTGGCCTCCTCCTGCCCAATGGTACACTTCTTGGGGTTAGCCGTAAACCCCGCTTCCCGAACAGAGTCCAGGACTGCTTGCACTTTTGGCAGATGTGAGGCCCAATCTGTGCTATGGACAATTACGTCATCCAGGTAAGCCGCAGCATACTTCCGATGGGGCCTCAGCATCTGGTCCATTTTCCGCTGGAATGTGGCCGGCGCATTCTGTAACCCGAACGGCATTCTTTTATATTGGAACGCCCCGTCTGGGGTTACAAATGCGGTTTTCTCTTTGGCCAATTTGGCCAGGGGGATTTGCCAATACCCTTTTGTGAGGTCAAGAGTCGTCATGTATCGGGCTGTTCCCAGCCGGTCGATCAACTCATCTATACGTGGCATGGGGTAGGTGTCAAATTTTGTAACTTTGTTCAACTGACGAAAATCGTTACAAAATCGCCAGCTCCCATCCGGTTTAGGCACCAACACAATGGGACTAGACCAATCACTTTGGGACTCCTCTATCACCCCTAAGTTCAGCATTTTCTGTACTTCCTCCCGTATTGCCTCCCGTCGGGCCTCTGGGATCCGATAGGGTTTTAACTTCACCCTTTCACCGGGCGGGGTAATGATGTCATGCTCTACCCCAAATGTTTGTCCCGGCAGCTCAGAGAATACCTCCTTGTTGCGAAGCACAAACTCCTTAACCTCCTGTTGTTGGGGTTGTGACAAGGTGGCTGCTATTCCAACCTCAGGAATGACGCAACCAGTTTGAGCTGGTGACCAAGTGTCTGCGACTAGGGACTCTCTATCCCTCCAGGCTTTCAACAGATTAACGTGATAGATCTGTTCGAGCTTTCGCCTTCCTGGTTGTCTGACCTTGTAATTCACTTCGCTCACTTTTTCCATTATCTCGTAGGGGCCTTGCCATTTGGCAAGGAATTTACTTTCAACCGTAGGGACAAGTACCAGTATCCTATCCCCCGGGGAAAAGGTACGGGTCTTGGCTCCACGGTTGTACACTCTCTGCTGTGCTAACTGCGCTTGGGCCAAATGTTCCTTCACGATGGGCATTACCTGTGCAATTCGGTCTTGCATCAGGGCGACATGCTCAATCACACTCCTGTGGGGAGAACTCTCACTTTCCCAAGTTTCCTTGGCAATATCCAACAGCCCTCTTGGGTGTCTCCCATACAGTAACTCAAAGGGGGAGAATCCCGTAGAGGATTGGGGCACCTCCCTAATAGCAAACATCAGATAAGGAAGTAGACAGTCCCAATCCTTTCCATCTCTATCCACCACTTTCTTCAACATTTGTTTTAGGGTTTTGTTGAATCTTTCAACCAGCCCATCGGTCTGGGGGTGATACACAGATGTACGTAATTGCGTCACTTTGAACAATTTACACAGCTCCTTCATAACCCGGGACATAAAGGGTGTACCTTGGTCCGTAAGCAGTTCTTTACAAATACCCACCCGGCTAAACACAAGAGATAGCTCTTTGGCTATGGTTTTGGCCGAGGTATTTCGGAGAGGGATCGCTTCTGGATAACGGGTGGCATAGTCCATTATAACTAATATGTACTGGTGCCCCCTAGCGGACTTGATTATAGGACCTACCAAATCCATGGCGATCCTCTCAAACGGGACCTCAATGATGGGTAGAGGGACCAGCGGGCTACGGAAATGTGGCATCGGGGCCGACCTCTGACACACAGGGCAGGAGGAACAATAATTTTCTATGTCCTTCATCACCCCCGGCCAATAGAATCTCTGTAATACCCTCTCTCGGGTTTTCTCTGTCCCCAGATGACCTCCAAGAATGTGCCCATGGGCCAACTCCAACACCAACTTCCTGTAAGGTTTGGGCACCACAAGCTGCTCAACGGTTTCTTCTGCCCTTTTTGCCACCCGATACAGTAGGTCCTTCTCTACGCTGAAGTATGGGTAAGTGCAGGTATTATCTGGGTTCACTAACTCGCCATCTATTTTCACTACGTTTTCCCGTGCCTTTATTAGGGCGGGGTCTTTCAACTGTTCTGTGGCAAAGTTTTCCCTGTGAACCTCAAGATCAGAAAACTCCACAGACGGTAGGTTTTCGTCTGAGGAGGTGGGCTCCTCTCCAGTTTCTTGAGTCTCCCCTGCCAATACTGATAAGGGAAATTCCGGAGAGTCCTCACCACTCTCAGGGGAGTTCTGGCTATCACATTCCTGGTACATAGGGGCACCAGTGGGGGGCTCAGGATCATCCCACAGTTCCCAGAACTTCGGAAAATCCCTTCCCACAATGGCGTCATACGGTAACTGAGATACTAAGCCCACTGGATGAGAGAGGGTACCTTTGGGGGTCTCGAAACACACTGTAGTCACTGGATACTCTCGGGTGTCCCCATGCACACAAATAACAGCTACCTTGCTATTCCCAGAGACCTCTGTTTTAACTAACTCAGCCTTTATCAGGGTCACAAGGCTACCTGAATCCAGCAATACCACAACATTTCTACCATTAACACACATTTTGCATAAATGTTTCTCAGTTCCTCGAATGGCAGTGCATGCGACTGTCGCACACAGCGACTGACGTCTGCCCGTCAGAAAGTCACACTGCATGGGTTCCTCCACAACCGGGCAATTGGCTGCAATATGTCCCGCTTGCCGGCAGCGGTAGCAAACGATCCTTCTTGCCGCCTCTTGAGCCGCTGATTTCCCAGGCTGTTCTCGCCAAACTTGGGGTAGAGCTCCCACCCTCTCACTGTCTCCACCCTTACCCCTTGGAATCCTCTTATCCGCCCCTGGGGATGGTCTGGTCTTAGGGTGGAAAGTCCGAGTGTCTCTGGAAGAGGCCGTCAGGTTCTCTGTAGCCAAGTATTTCTCCACACGATCCACAAGACCATCGGCCGTCTCTGGGTCTCCATGGCTTACCCACTTTTGGATGGCAGTAGGAAGAGCTCTCAAAAACCGATCCATTACAACACGTTCCACAATCTTTGGTGCGGACAAAGTCTCTGGCTGTAGCCACTTTCTGCTCAGGTGAATGAGATCATACATTTGAGACCTGGGGGGTTTTCCAAGCTGGAAAGTCCAGTTATGCACACGCTGAGCCCGGACAGCCTGGGTGACACCCAGCCTTGCCAATATCTCAGCTTTTAGCATCACATAGTCTTTTGCTTGGTCAGGCTCTAGGTCATAGTAAGCCTTCTGCGATTCACCAGTTAACAGAGGAGCCACCAGTCCAGCCCACTGCTCCTCAGGCCACTTTTCTCTTTCAGCAGTCCTTTCAAATGTGGTCAAAAATACCTCTGGATCATCCTCTCCAGTCATTTTTGTCAATAAACGACTCACCCCAAAGGACGCGGTATTAGTGGGACGGCTTTCCTCACTGGTCTGCGGACGTTGCTGCATTACTGCTTCCATTTGTTGTAGTCTCTGCTCTTGCTTCTGTAACAGGTCTATGAAGCGGGCCTCAGATTGCTGCTGGGCTTGTTGCTGAGCTTCCAGACTCTGTTGGTGAGCTTGCTGCTGGGCTTGCTGCTGGGCTGCGAAGTTCTGTTGTTGAGCTGCAAGGCTCTTTTGCAAACCTGCATTTGTCTGCTGTTGATTGGCATTTGCTAGAGCCAGCTGCTTCAGTATCTCCTCCATGCTGGCTTAAAAAAAACTGCCACTGGTTCTCCACCAACTGTGAGGGGGTTGGCTCGGCAGCGGGTGTGTGTGACCCCCGGGATGGGCTCCCCACACAAAAACAGGCCCAGCAGACGGAGGTTGTGGTTTTCAAAATCAAAAAGGTGCGGTTTATTTTCTATTTACAGTGACAAAACACAGCAAAGCAAAAGAAACATAAACAAAATAAATCCTGGTCAATTTGACCTCTGACTAAACATACAGGTTTCCTAACTAACAACTGGGATCAGCCTAGTGCTGTCCTAGTCCCTAAGTCCCTGGTTTTAAATGTCCAAGCAAATAGCCACACAGGCTTTGTCTCACCGCACAGGGGTTCACTCTCCCTAGACAGTCCACACAGGTCTGGTTCCAGGCATGAGCTAACATCTAATGAAGCTGGGAGTTCTTATAGAGGCCTAAATGAGCTGACAAGCTTCAGCTGGTCTCATCAACTCCCTGTCTGCACGACGCCCCACACTCTCCCTAGAGGTATGAGTCATCCATGAGCCCACTAGCCTTAGCTGGGCTTATACAACTCTCCACCTAGTTGTATAAGTCAGCGTAAAGCCTGAATCTGGGCGAAATATATCTACCCCCCTGGATGCAACCAGGTGACTTTACCTTCCTGCTGTCACAATATATATATATATATATATATATATATATATATATATATATATATGGCTTATGTGTAAATGAAAAGGATATTCGCTTTTACAATTTTTCTGAAATCTAATCCTCGCCACTTCATATTTCTCTCTAAAACCACTTGCCCCCTGGAAAATATTTTACTCCGTTCATGACCAGGCTATTACTCTTTCGTTCATGGACTGACACAGCTTCCTATTGACATAGTGGGTATTATCCGTTATTTAGGAGTGACTAGGCAGAAAAACTTGTAAAAAGTGTTGCATCACACCTTCTACAGTACCGCCCAGGCGGACCCTCTGGGTATATCCCCTCTCTCTGCATCTCGCAGATCAGTTTTTTTCTGTCTAGCAAGGAGTAGGACATGGCTCCCTTCGGGCCCATTGGTCCGGGGGAATTTTAAAAAAAAAATTTCCTACAATTAGTTTTTATTGTTTCCTGCGATCTTCGATTAACTGCCGACTGGGTGAAAGGCTGGGTCCTCGATCCTCGGTCCCCCCAGTTTTGGCCATTGAGCGTGTGCCGACCCTAGCTACGTGCTGGGTTTTCCACGACATGCTCGTCGCTCTACAGGTGGCCGGTGAGCCTACGGTCCAGGGCTTGCATCGGACCGCTCAGCTTCGGCTGACCTTATGGCCAAGTCGCAGTAGCCTGTCTGGTGAGCTAGCGCTCCAGGGCATGCATATGATCGTTCCCTAGGGCTCAATCACAGCATGCCTGGCCGACAGTCACCTTCCGTGCGCGGATGATGATCTGTCTGGAATGTCTTCCAGCATGAGACACGCAGGATAGGTAAGTAACTCCCCTGCTTCAGCAGGGTGACTTGGCTGGACATTCCTGGAGAGATCAAGTAAGTGGTTGTGGCCTCTTTCTTTCCTCTCTCCCTGCCTTCCCTCCTCCCTGGGCTCTGAGCTAAGGTTGCTGGGTGCTGGGCGTCACCTAAGGGGTTCCACCTGGAGCGGGGCTGGCTGTAGCTATCATTTAAAAGATGTAATTTCTACTTATGTGTGTACTTCCCCCTCCATGCTGTCGGCTGCCATTTTGCGGTGGTCCATGCCTGTTTCGGCCTCTAGTGACTGTCCGGCGGCCATTTTCTTGTGGTTTCACGCCTATATTTATATATCGCCGCTCGACTGCCATTTTCTTGTGGTTCGCACCCGCTTTGGCCTCCATCGAATGTTCGGTGGCCATGTTTCCTAGGATTCACGCTGTATGTATAGACCGCCTCTATAGTCGGCTCGGCGGCCATTTTCTTAGAGCCCACATTGTTTCCATAAAGCCGCTTGGCGGCCATTTTGTGATAGTCTCTGGCCTCTAGGGTGCATTTGCACTGGCGCGAATTCACACAGGAAACGCTTATAAGAATCAGACGGACACAGGCAGTGGTGGGATGGCAGCACAGCGGTACCGTTCCAAGGGTGGTGAGTCCTCTGGCCCCGAGGCCGAGAAACAGCTCGCACATCCCTGAGGCCAGGAGGGCCCTCAGGTCAGGATCCGGTAAACGAACCCTGATAACGCGGTCTCTGTCCTTTAAGTACCCCTTCCCAGAATGCACAGCGGGTTGACCACACCCCCTGAGCCACTTCTGGGAAAGGAATACCCAATACACCCAGCCCGCTGCATTTCCAACCTTGACCTGTGGTGACAGCAGTGACACCTACTGTCAAGGGGAAAACCATGCAACCCAGCTAGACTGAAACAGAGCCAACAATTTAGCTTAATCCTTCTGAGCTAAACTACAGCTCAGATAACTAAATTTAACACACAGCGCCTACCCAACAGGAGCAGGGCGCTACACATATAATATACGTAAAAACTTTTTTTTTAAAAGATCAGATTTTTTCAGGAATTTAGGCCAAAATAAATTCTGCTACATATCTTTTGGGGGAAAAAAATCCCAATATTACAGTAGTACCTTGGATTACGAGCATAATTTGTTTCAGAAGCATGCTTGTAATCCAAAGCACTTATATATCAAAGCGAGTTTCCCCATAGGAATGAATGTAAACTCAGATAATTTGTTCCACAGTGACTGCTGGTGTATACAGTACTGTATGTGGCCAGAGGAGGGGGGGCGCCGGAGATGCTCTGAGTGTCTCCAGGTGTATCCAATTGTCTCAGAGCATCTCCAACTGTCTCTGAGCATCAACGGCGCCCCCGCACCTCTGGCCACATGTGGCACTGTACACCCCAGCGGCTTGAATCCTGCTCATCTTGCGAGACAACGCTCGCAAATCAAGTCAGGATTTTTTTTTTAAAAGGAGCATTCGTCCCACTGACCATTAATGCAAGGAGCATTCTTCCCATAATCCACCAATGTAAGGGACATTCTTCTCACTGATCACCAATGTAAGGAGCATTGTATGTATCTATCCATTCAGTCATATCCAACTCTTGGGAATTCCATTGGCCAGCTCTTGGGCACCATGTCTAATAGATTTGAACGCTGTTCTCATTGGATTTTCTTGGTGATTTTTTTTTCTTTGAGGTAGGTTGCTAGGTCTTTTCTCAACCCTCCACAGCTTGGTGAATTTTTAACAAGGCAGGCTGCAAGGTCTTTCCTTAACCCTCCTCAACCTTTTTTTTTTCACTAGGTAGTTTGCTAGGTCTTTTCTCAACTTTCCTCAACTTGGTAAGTTTTTTACGAGATAAGTTGCTAGGTCTTTCTTCAACCCTCCACAACTTTCCCCAACCTTCTTCAACTTGGTGAAGTTTTTATGAGGTAGGTTGCTTGGTCTTCCCCAACCTTCCTCACCGTGTGTTGATTTTTTACGAGGTAGGTTGCCAGGTCTTTCCTCAACCCTCCCCAACTTGGTGAATTGTTTTTTACAAGGTAGGGTGCTTCCTCAACCCTCCCAAGCCTGGTGAACTTTTTATGAGGTAGTTTGCAAGCTCCTTTCCCAACCCTCCCCAACTGCTCAGCTTAGGACTGGCATGCTGAATGTCAGAACACATGTACATAGCCAATATGTATACACATATCAGGGCCAATGTAGACAGGAGCCAATCAACCTACCAGCATGTTTGTTGGAGTGTGGGAGGAAGACAAAATTACTTTAGGAGACACATGCAAACACAGGGTGACGGTGCAAACTCCATGCAGATATTACCCTGGATGAAATTCAGGACTCCTGTGCTGCAAGGCATAATTGCAACCACTAAGCCGCTGTCCTTCCCTGTTAGCCCTGTAGGACGGCATAAAATTAGATTAGTCCAGCGTGTGGTTGTAACTGTCACCGGCCTGGAGTGATTGACATTTGCCGAGCGCAACGATTAAAATAGAAGCTTTCTTATCTGGCTTGTCCAAACCTTCCCATGGGGATGTTTTCATGTAGTGGAAAGTTTGTAGAAGATATATCGGGAACTTTTATAACAGAATGAGTTGGGGGGAAACAGCGAGGAGAGTTTTCATAGCAGTAAAAGTTGTTATGACAGCCAAACACATCCATAATAGTCTGTATCCAAGTCACATGACGGGAAGAGTCGGGGCCAGAACATGACAATCGGCCCCGATTAGATAAACACTTCTTGTTTATTTGGTTAGGATGAGGGCTGTTTATGTAATTAGGTCAGATGCTGTGAATATTATTTCGGCTTTACAGCTCGGAAGCTTGGAGTTCATTACAACTACTGCAGGATGGAGGGAAGCGAGCGTTGTCAACCAAATACTTAGCTGGTATTGTAATGTGTAACTTCATGTGTCATTCATAAATGTATGATCTGTATCATATTTCCAAAAGAATGTCCATGCGACCCCCAGTCACTAAAATCTCATATAAACTTTCACATTATTGTGATTTTAAAAAGAAATTGAGCACTAATCTGTATGCTTACCCCGCACAAATCTTTGCCGCCCCCAGCCCCCCTCCCAGCTCAGATCTCTCTCTGCAAATCCCCCTGCACAATTCGACCCCACCCCCTCCCAAGAAATCACTTCTCCTAGCACAAATCCTCTACCCCTCAAATTTCCCCTCCCAGTACACATCCTTCTCCCCCCCACCCAGCACAAATTCCCCCCATCCTAGGGTTGCCACCTGTTCAGGATTCGCCTGGACAGTTTGGGTTTGGAATCATGTGTCCGGGTTTCAGACTGTCTGAGACCTGGACACATTATTCAGACTGGACTAAGTCTCCCCCTTCTCTCTCCTGCCTCTTAGTAAGTATGCTAAGGTAAATCCAGGTTCTGGGAGCACTCATTACATCAGAGCTCCCCTTTACACCAGAGGCCACAGTGCTCCCCCTTACATCAGAGTCCTCACCGTACACCAGAGCATCCCTTATGTTGGAGTCCCCAGAGTTCTCCCTTACATCAGAGCCTGTAGAATCCCCCCCCCCTTACAGTAAAAGGGGAACTCTGGGCATTCAGATGTATAGGGGGAACTCTGTGGACTCTGATGTAAGGGGGACTCTTGTGATTAACTTCATATGATTAGAAATATTATTTAATAGAAACATCTATGCATAGTTTATGCATACTATGAAAAAAAATTGCTGTGCGACGCTGAAGTGTTCGCGTTTGGCTTGAAGAAAAGGTGGCAACCCTAACCCATCCACCCTACTAGCACAAACCCCCACTCAAAAAATTGTCCCCCCAATCCTCCCTACTAGCACAAATACCCCCCAGAACTGAGGAGTGACACTGCCTGTGAGTCATCAGCTGCTGCCTCTCCCAGCCCACAATCAAAACAAACAGGCCTAGTAGCCAGTTAAGCCTGCCTAAATTTACCTGCACTGCCAGAGAAAAAAAACTTTAAGAATTAAATAGGTAGATGATGGACTTTGTAGGCATAATACAGTTAAAAAAATTATATTTATTGAGGGAGAAACATACAAAATATTTAAAAAACATAGATAACAATTATGGCCATTTCTTAAAGGGCCTGAGAACACAATATTCCATAAACACACCACCTATAACCAAGAAAAATTACAGTGTAATAAGAGGAGGACACCAAGGTCACTTCCTACTAGGAATATGTATATCCACGTATTTATGCGTGTTAGGCGATGTGACATAGAAAGCTCAGCGTGACATGTTGCGCGTTATTGAAAGAAAGCGCTTCTTCGGGAGCTTATGACGAGTTATTTAAAGGCGTAAATGGTAGAAGAAATAGGTGGAGAATAGGTTCAAAAACAGGGAAACGCACAAACTAGTTCACAAAATTCAGTCCTTCCGTAGCTTCACAGAAAAAAGAGGAGAAATCAATAAATGCAGACTCCAAAACAAGGTCCTTGTCTAGTGTCTTTTGTAAGAGCAGTATGGGCTTTGAATGAAAGAGACACAGTAATGAAGGAAAATGCTACTGCTGTGCTCTCTGTTTCGAAAAACCTACCTGTAGAATGCTCTGCAAAACCAGCGTCATGGGTGTACCCAGTGCTAAAAGTGTATTTGTTCATTTTAAAAACATTTTTTTTTGTGTGTGAACAATATTATAAAATATGAATGCCAATTAAAAAACATGTGAATATAAAAATGGAACGTTGACCAAAGCCACAATGGCGCTCATTCAGACACACATTCCACATCTACAAAGATCTGAATCCAACTGTCATTTTATAAACGGCAACTAGATGTCCTCATATGAAGGAATGTGACATTTTCTGTAAATGTAGTCTTCCTCCTTCCTGCGGATTCCTCATATGGTAATAATATTCCTAACGACATACAAATGTGGATGTTCTGTGAAAGAGTTATGTCACAAACATCCCTTCACAAGAAGATGCTCTAAATGCAGCTCTGTCTTATAACATTATTAAATGCAAGTAGTGTATGTCCCTAAAATGTCCGCCTCCTATAGTACTTGTACAGTAGAGCTTGGGAAGTGCAAGGAAGAAGCAGCACAAAGAGCCAACCCACAAGGAGCGTGCTGATAGGAGGAGAGAGCAGCGAGATGGGCTTATCAGTCTGCTGCTTCTCCTTTCACTGCTGGGGGAGGGACAAGACCTGTAAGTGTTAAGCTGGCCCTAGATCGATCGAATCTCGGCCGGTTCAGCACAGACTGGCCAAGATTCGATCCATCTATGGGCAGGCTAGTTGCACTGAAGTTAATCCATCCATCGATCAACTTCAGTACAACCAGCCTATTGGATTTTTATTTTTTTTGCATAGATCACTGCCAAAGGCTACAGCTGCCACCAGAGATCATTGTGTTCTGTCCGTGTAGAAGGCTCCCCACCAGCAGAACACAAAAGCGCTGCGGGAGGGTTTCTTACATCAAAACGATAGATTTTTCTTTCCTTCCGCCAATGGAAGGCTAGCATAATCTTTGGGCTGCTGAGAGAGATCAAGTCTCCTGCCCTGCCAGGCAGGGCTATGCTGTGTTGCGGAGCTGGATAAATCCCAGGACTGAATGGACTGAAATACAAATCCTTTGGCAGGTAACCCTTATATGTGATTTCTTTGCGTATTTAAGTTAGCTTGGTGTTCAGCTTTAAGTCCAATCCCAGTGACATCTGTAGGCACTTTATTTCCTCCTGTCCTGTGTGCGTGTAAATCTATGGACTACACCCTTTCCACACAGTCCCATGTTGCTCATTGCATTTTATAGTTTAGGAACCAAAAGACGGGAGGGATGTGATGTGCAAAAATGTGGTGACATCTGGTACCATTGTCTGGATGTAGGCGCTCCGTCCTATGTGCTTTAGTAAAGGGTGATACACGGATATGGTACACGGGTAGGATATGTTTAGTGTTTTATATATATATATATATATTATTATGTGCCTTGCACACCATTCCGTTATTTAACATTAATTAGACACACAATCTGTGGTTTAGGATGTACTCCAGACAAACCGCTAAAGACGCCATTGGAATACATACATACAGTATCTTACAAAAGTGAGTACACCCCTAAGTGAAAATTTCCAAATTGGGCCCAATTAGCCATTTTCCCTCCCTGGTGTCATGTGACTTGTTAGCATTACAAGGTCTCAGGCGTGAATTGGGAGCAAGTGTGTTAAATTTGGTGTTATCGCGCTCACTCTCTCATACTGGTCACTGGAAGTTCAACATGGCACCTCATGGCAAAGAACGCTCTGAGGATCTGGAAAAAAGAATTGTCGCTCTACTGGAAGCCTCTTCTAAAGAAGATGCACAAGAAAGCCCACAAACAGTTTGCTGAAGACAAGCAGACTAAGGACATGGATTACAGGAACCATGTCCTGTGGTCTGATGAGACCAAGATAAACTTATTTGGTTCAGATGGTGTCAAGTGTGTGTGGCGGCAACCAGGTGAGGAGTACAAAGATAAGTGTGTCTTGTATACAGTCAGGCATGGTGGTGGGAGTGTCATGGTCTGGGGCTGTATGAGTGCTGCCGGCACTGGGGAGCTACAGTTAATTGAGGGAACCATGAATGCCAACATGCAGGGCTGTCTTAATGAATGGGCACACTTGGGCACTGCCCAGAGGCCCCAGGTGCATGGGGGACCCATGATCAGGGCATGGAAAAGGTGGGGGGCGGGTGCTGTGTTGGGTGAATGCACTGGCCTTTGGCTGCCCGGGCCACTCTTCTTTGACAGGAGTAGCTGCAATTTCACTCCTGTCAGAAGGAGCAGTGGCTGGCTTCTGTTTGAGAGAGGATTCAGCTTTCTTCTCCCTCCTATAGGGGTTGGAAGAGAGCAGGCACTTAGACTAAGAACTCACTTCAGTCTCAGCGTGTGAGAGAGTAGGAAGGAGCTGCCTTCATTGTAGGTGGGAACAGCATTTGTTATCTGTGAGTACAAGGGGAGCACAACTCTGATGTAAGGGGCACTGTTATGGGGGAACATGATGTAAGGGGGTACTGATGCAGACTCGTAGGGGCCCCAGCAAATTACTTTGCCCTGGGGCACATGCTATTAAGATGACACTGCCAACATGTACTGTGACATACTCTAGCAGAGCATGATCCCCTCCCTTCAGAGACTGGGCTGCAGGGCAGTATTCCAATATGATAACGACCCCAAACACACCTCCAAGATTACCACTGCCTTGCTAAAGAACCCAGCCCTCCACGCCTGCGCCCAGATTCATAGGCATATCTGTAAGTAGTTTTGGTAAATTGTTTTTCCCTTCCTCCCCCTATAGAAAGACCTAATATACAATCTTTCCATATCTAAAATATGTGTTTTGATACTCATAGACATCTACCTCATACCTGCTCCTGAAGAAACGCGTCGAGCCAATAGATACCCTCTTGCTTATATATTGCATTACTACCATTAACACCATTTGCCAATTGGATTGTACCAATCAATCAGGGATACAATTATTTACTGTGGAGACACGCTTCAATGAATTTGGTTCTTTATAATGTTCACAGTATGAACTAATTATGCTAATATATTATCATCTTATTATTATCATTATTATCATATTTTTTATACAAATAAACTATTGATGTTATTTTATTGTGTCCCGGGAAATATTTTTTTTCCTGATTTTTCGCCGCCGCTGGAGGTCCGTGGCCGGCGGAGACAAAGTATATATAAATATATTATAACAAGACTCCACCCACAGACAAAAAAGTGTCCCTATAATTTTTTTTACAATGTTGGCAACTATGCTAAGAGGGTTAAGGCAGAGCTGGAAAATCCAAACAAATTAAAATTACTGCGCTATCACAAAAATCAAGTGAAATGGTGAATGGATGAAATGTAAAAATAAAATTATAGAAAATCGAGCTGCAACGTCCTGTGAGTTGTGCGCAAAATCAACAACTTTCAATATTAAGTTGCGCTAAACTTTTATAAAGTGAATCTGTGTGGTAGAAAATTTATTAATTATCACACTATATATAGTCCATTAGATTAAAGATGAATTTCCAATGTGAAGCTGACACACGATACACCCAGAAATTGTGATGAGAAAAGATGCGACTTCCACCTGTACATACACTGCCGCTTACCAACTCCAAATGATCTCCTATTACAGGAGATCATACACGCTTTTGGCTTAATACCCAGCCTGGGCCTTTAGTGGATAAAGCAATGGTCCCAGCGTCTTCCCAGGTATTATCCCTCAGAGATGCATATTGCCAGATGGTCCCCATGAAGAAATAAAAACTTCCATAGTGTAAAATCTTTTGGTGGTTTTAATAAATAAAAAGTATTGCACTTACAATTAGATGAAAACTAAAATACAGCATAAACTCTGAGCCGGCCGGCTCTCGAATGCAGCCCATCACTCCGGGACCTGCGTGAATGTGGTGACATCAGCACGCCGCTCCTCCCTACGCGTTTCGTCACAACTGACGTCATCCAGGTGCAATACTTTTTATCTATTAAAGCCACCAAAAGATTTTACACTGTAGACATTTATATTTCTTCATAGGGACTGTTTGGCAATATGTATCTCTAAGGGGATAATACCTGGGAAGACGCTGGGACCATTGCTTTATCCACTAAAGGCCCGGGCTGGGTATTAAGCCAAAAGCGGGTGTGATCTCCTAAAATAGGAGATCATTTGGAGTCGGTAAGCGGCAGTGTGTGTAGAAGTGGAAGTCGTATCTTTTCTCTTTACAATTCCTGGGTGTATCGTGTGTCAGCTTCACATTGGGAATTCATCTTTAATCTAATGGACTATATATATATATATATATATATATGTAGCTGGGGACTCCTTTCAGGCCTCAGAGACTACTGTACCCATAACGCCACTGGACACCCAGGGTGCATTGCCCCGCGCAAAGACTGCTGGGGTGGACTTTATAAGAGGAAGGCGGGGCCGGGTTCAGTCTTTTTGGACACCGCCCGCCCAGTAAGAGGAACTCCTTTCCGTGCCTGCGGTGATGCAAGGCCTGAAGCCTGGGCCTTTCTCCAAAGAGCCTTCCGCTCTCACCGAGTAACGTCTCTCCATACTGTTGCTGCATCGTTACCCGGAGGACCGAAGACTTGGATGTTGTGAGACCTGTGTACCAAGACACAGCAGCGGAAGATACGGACACGGACTGGTCTGGTTGGGTGAGAGAGCACCTGCTTAGAGAACTATATAGGATCTCTAGGCCCAATAACTGTTGTCCGGAGTTATCACTAGTGTTGCGCTGCGCACCGGAGAGACAGTGCATCGGAGCAACTTTAGAGATTGCCTTAATTCACCAAGTTATCAAAACCCCTTTACCCTGAGAATTACAGTATTTCTTCAACAAGTGCACCACCGTTTTGCTAGCGAAGATTTTCCCCTACAGAACTTCTATACAGTACAGTCAGGCCTGACTTAGCGTAGACATTGCTGGGCGCCATTTTTGCTCATGAGGGAGAATAGCTGCAGCGGGGACCGTTAGACGGGTATACAGTATGGTGCATAAATCTACTTTTATTGCAGGGCTCTGCACATGATATGTACACTGTTGATTACATGCTTACCCAACATTCTGAGTAAAAGTGCAAGGGTTAAGTATACTGGTGTTGTGTCATTTACTTTGCAGAAGAGACAGGTAAAGATAGCTATACTCTATTGCTGTGTGTTCCATTACAGGCCGCGAATTGAGAAGCGGGGGGGGGGGGGGGGGGGCTGCCGCAAATTCAGAACCAGGGGGTTTGGGTGCTGATGAACACAAAAAAAACAGAAGCACTAAAAAAAGGGGGGGTTGCCATCCACCTCTGGGCCCCTTACAAAAAAAAAATTATAGAAATAAAAAAAAATTATAAAAAAAAGGGACGTTTCCATCCGGGCCTCTGGGGACCTCTGGGCCCCTTACAAAAAAATAAATAAAAAATAAAAATGAATTAAATAAAATAAATAAATGAAAAAAAAATTAATAATAAAAAAAATTATAAAAAATAAATAAAAAAAGGGCGGTTTCCATCCGGGGCCCTGGGGACCTCCGGGCCTCTGGGGACCTCTGGGCCCCTTACAAAAAAAAATAATTGTTAATTAAATAAAATAAATAAATAAAAAAAACAAATTTAAATAAAAAAAATGAGTAATAAAAAAAATATATAAAAAAAAAATTAAAAAAGGGAGGTTGACATTCGGGGGCCCTGGGGAACTCTGGGCCCCTGGGGACCTCTGGGCCCCTTACAAAAAAAAGGGGGCCATCCGGGCCCCTGGGGACCTCCAGGCCCCTTACAGGTGTATTGCCTGTACCCCCCTGATGGCGGCCCTGATTATAGGACTGTGTCTCCGTGAGTTGCAGGCTACACAATCCTATCATCCCCTACTAGCTGTACCAAGGGAGGTTAGAGCCAATTGCCGGGGGTTGACAGCGGTGCATTACAGGGGTCCAAAAATTATACCAGCAGCTCTCTTAACTGGGGGTATCGCTAGATATATATGGTGTGATAATTAATCAACTTTTTACCACACAGATTCACGTTATAAAATTTAGCGCAACTTAATATTGAGAGTGCTGGAAAATAATGGCGGCCACACAAAATATTGACACTTTGGTCCCAATTTGAACATTTTCACTTAGGGGTGTACTCACTTTTGTTGCCAGGGGTTTAAATATTTAATGGCTGTGTGAGTTATTTTGAGGGGACAGCAAATTTATACTGTTAGGCCCCTTTCACACGGGCGGCTGTTCTGCCGCAGTTAAAAGCATGGTTTGTTATTTTGAAATTCAGAGAATCCTGGCACAGCGTTCACTTGCAGTTGTACATTGCGATTAGCTGCGTTTACGTTCGGCTGCGTTTAGCCGCGTTGGAACATTCTTGCCATTTCTGTTCCACTGTTCCATTGCTTTCTTTTGTTTTCCCTTCCTTGTTGCCGCTGTTACCTGCAGGTGACATAGTACACTGCAGATAGCGGCATTAAATCGGTCCTGGACGCAGTCAAATAAATTTTTTCTATCCGCACCAAACCCCATGTAACGAAACCGTTGCTAAACGCAGTATGTGAATAGGGACATAGGAAAGCATTGTCTGAGTTTATCTGCGGTAAATAACTTGATCTATCCGCGCTAAAAGCTGAATTCTTTCCGCCCGTGTGAAAGGGGCCTTATACAAGCTGTACACTCACTACTTTACATTGTAGCAAAGTGTCATTTCTTCAGTGTTGTCACATGAAAAGATAGAATAAAATATTTACAAAAATGTGAGGGGTGTACTAACTTTTGGGAGATACTGTACATGCGAGTTCTTTTACTTGCCATTATGTCCAGCCAGTCCTGAGATTTAAACAGCTCCATCCGGCTGCACACCCTGGTTGGTGACCAGACTTTTCTTGGCTGCAGGTCATCATCCATGGTAGATGGTCGCCTTCCTGCCCCCAGCCCTGTGTTGCCGACCTGTAGTTTAAAATGACTCTTTAACCACTTGAGGACCGGACTGTTCCACCTGTTTCCTGCCCAGGCCATGTCTCAGTTTTCAGTGCTGTCATAGTTTGAATGACAATTACTCAGTCATACAACACCGCACCCAGATATATTATATAGCATTTTTTGAGACAGATAGAGATTTCTATAGGTGGCATTTAATCACAGCTCTGATCAGAGAGCTCTGCAGAGTATTACACAGATCCATACCCATAGGGACGAACAGCTGTGATCAGAGAACTCTGCAGAGTATTACACAGACATCTACCCATAGGGAGTGGCAGCTCTGATCAAAGAACTCTGCAGAGTATTACAGAGATCCATACCCATAGGGACTGACAGCTCTGATCAGAGAGCTCTGCAGAGTATTACACAGATCCATACCCATAGGGACGAACAGCTGTGATCAGAGAACTCTGCAGAGTATTACACAGACATCTACCCATAGGGAGTGGAAGCTCTGATCAAAGAACTCTGCAGAGTATTACAGAGATCCATACCCATAGGGACTGACAGCTCTGATCAGAGAGCTCTGTAGAGTATTACACAGATCCATACCCATAGGGACGAACAGCTGTGATCAGAGAACTCTGCAGAGTATTACACAGACATCTACCCATAGGGAGTGGCAGCTCTGATCAAAGAACTCTGCAGAGTATTACAGAGATCCATACCCATAGGGAGTGACAGCTCTGATCAGAGAACTCTGCAGAGTATTACACAGATCCATACCCATAGGGAGTGACAGCTCTGATCAGAGAACTCTGCAGAGTATTACACAGATCCATATCCATAGGGAGTGACAGCTGTGATCAGAGAACTCTGCAGAGTATTACACAGATCCATACCCATAGGGAGTGACAGCTCTGATCAGAGAACTCTGCAGAGTATTACAGAGATCCATACCCATAGGGAGTGACAGCTCTGATCAGAGAACTCTGCAGAGTATTACAGAGATCCATACCCATAGGGAGTGACAGCTCTGATCAGAGAACTCTGCAGAGTATTACAGAGATCCATACCCATAGGGAGTGACAGCTCTGATCAGAGAACTCTGCAGAGTATTACACAGATCCATACCCATAGGGAGTGACAGCTCTGATCAGAGAACTCTGCAGAGTATTACACAGATCCATACCCATAGGGAGTGACAGCTCTGATCAGAGAACTCTGCAGAGTATTACACAGATCCATACCCATAGGGAGTGACAGCTCTGATCAGAGAACTCTGCAGAGTATTACACAGATCCATACCCATAGGGAGTGACAGCTCTGATCAGAGAACTCTGCAGAGTATTACACAGATCCATACCCATAGGGAGTGACAGCTCTGATCAAAGAACTCTGCAGAGTATTACACAGATCCATACCCATAGGGAGTGACAGCTCTGATCAGAGAACTCTGCAGAGTATTACACAGACATCTACTCATAGGGACTGACAGCTCTGATCAGAGAGCTCTGCAGAGTATTACACAGATCCATACCCGTAGGGAGTGACAGCTCTGATCAGAGAGCTCTTCAGAGTATTACACAGACATCTACCCATAGGGAGTGGCAGCTCTGATCAAAGAACTCTGCAGAGTATTACACAGATCCATACCCATAGGGAGTGACAGCTCTGATCAGAGAACTCTGCAGAGTATTACACAGACATCTACTCATAGGGACTGACAGCTCTGATCAGAGAGCTCTGCAGAGTATTACACAGATCCATACCCGTAGGGAGTGACAGCTCTGATCAGAGAGCTCTTCAGAGTATTACACAGACATCTACCCATAGGGAGTGGCAGCTCTGATCAGAGAACTCTGCAGAGTATTACACAGACATCTACTCATAGGGACTGACAGCTCTGATCAGAGAGCTCTGCAGAGTATTACACAGATCCATACCCGTAGGGAGTGACAGCTCTGATCAGAGAGCTCTTCAGAGTATTACACAGACATCTACCCATAGGGAGTGGCAGCTCTGATCAGAGAACTCTGCAGAGTATTACACAGACATCTACTCATAGGGACTGACAGCTCTGATCAGAGAGCTCTGCAGAGTATTACACATAATGGTCTATGGGGGGAGGGGATCCATTCTGTCCCCCTTTGCTGATCCCGCCGTCCTACTCAGATTCCCCCCTTCATTCAGTTCCAGATGTCAGGCTCATTTAGATGTGTGGTTGGGGGGTGGTAAAAATGTGTGGTTGCAATAGGCAGCAGATGGGGTGTTCCATTTTGGGGTCACATTTGCAGTAAAAATGACCTAACATGTCATGATGGGCCGGCAATAAGCCCACAGAACATGACCCATTGCTTCGTTTGTCAGCAAAAATGGGAGTAAAAAAAAGCCCACCTGTCAATCGCCTCTGAAAAGTGATCCAAACGCAGATCGCTTTTCAAAGGAGAGCTAGATTTATATGTACGTCTAAATCTACCCTTTTGCGCAGGTTTAGCATACAACCCCTCCTCTCTAGGCAGCCAATGAGCACAGAGCCCATCACTCATACATGCTCCATGTGTCATTGCAGACAGTCCCAGAGAATTCCCAGATTATTCCACTCATTCCCCGGCAATGGGATGAAATCCCAGAACTCCCGGGTCACTTCCAGCAACTTCCCCACAATGTATATATCAGCTTATTATTCAGCGACACCAAGGTGCAATGGATGGAAGCTGTGCTTACACAACAATGAATTCTAGTTGATTGCTGCAATCTGGAGTTTATAAACCCCCCCGTAATGTGTTCTGATTGGGGACAGTCAGTGTAGAATGATGGCACAAGGAGAGGTCTTATGGTGACCTCTACTGCTTAAACATTATATTGCAACTACTGCAGTTGACTATAGATCATGATCTATATGATGTCGCCATCTGGTGGTGGAAAAGTATATTGCAGTTACTGTCTGCCATCCGTCTATTGGCGTCCTCGGGTGGTAAAAAAAAATAAAAAAATTACCAAGAAGCATTTGTAATGTATCTGAGAAAATTAAGTACTGTCCGTGATACTTTTTTTATTTGCACTAACATAGAATTTTTCAGGACAAGCTTTCGGGGTATGTCCCCTTCTTACAATTACGTCAAGTATAATGTATCTGAGAAACTGATAAAAAAAATTGAAAGATTAAAAAAACGGGTAGCGGCATTTGATTATAGTTTACTGCTTGTTTTTGATGGCACCCTCTGGTGGTGAAAAAGTATATTAGTTACTGCATTTTGCCATCCGTCTAATGGCGTCCCCTGGTGGTAAAAACTATATTGCAGGTAACAACAGTTGACTACAGTTTATCATTGGAGCCATCTGGTGGTGAAAAGCACTTTCACCTACCAGCAAAAAGGGTCGCTTGTTCGAATCCCGTCCACAGCACCATCTGCCTGGAGTTTGCATGTTCTCCCTGTGCCTGTGTGGGTTTCCTCCGGGTACTCCGGTTTCCTCCCACTCTCTAAAGACATGCTGGTCGGTTAATTGGATCCTGTCTAAATTGGCCCCAGTATATGTATGAATGTGTGTTAGGAACCTTAGGTTGTAAGCTCCTTGAGGGCAGGGACTGATGTGATTGTACAGTGCTGTGTGAGTTATTTTGAGGGGACAGCAAATTTACACTGTTATACAAGCTGTACACTCACTACTTTACATTGTAGCAAAGTGTCATTTCTTCAGTGTTGTCACATGAAAAGATAGGATAAAAAAAAAAATTGATGCATAAATTGACGGCGCTATATAAGTACCTGAAATAAATAAATAAAAAGTATATTGCACTACAGTTTACCATCTATCTGATGGCGCCCTCTGGTGGTGGAAAAGTATATTACAGTTACTGTATTTTGCCATCAGTGGTGCCCTTTGGTGGTTAAAAAATAAATATTGCAGCTGACTACAGTCCCCCATTCGTCTGATCTCACCCTCTGGTGATGAAAACGTATATTGCAGCTGCTGTATATAAAGTGATTATAAAGTCTTTTTTTTTTTTAAATAACAAACATGTTATACTTACCACCTCTGTTGCAGTTGGTTTTGCACAGAGCAGCCCAGATCCTCTTCTTCTCGGGTCCCTCTTCTGTGCTCCTGGACCCTCCCTCCTGTTCAGTGCCCCCACAGCAAGCAACCCAAGACGAGCCACAGCTCCTTGTGTCCATTCAGACAGGGAGCCCGACTATACCCTGCCGCCTCTCTCTCCTGATTGGCTAACTGACTGATTTTCAGCAGCAGGAGCCAATGGCGCTGCTGCTGTGTCTCAGCCAATCAGGAGGGAGAGTCCCGGATGGCCGAGGGATTCATGGACATCGCTGGACATATATGGGCTTAGGTAAGTTTTTGGGGGGGGCTGCTACACACAGGCTTTTTATCTTAATGCATAGAATGCAATAAGATAAACCTTCTGCCTTTACAACCCCTTTAACCTTCTGTCTAATGCAGCCATCTGGTGATAAGAAAGTATATTGCAGCTACTGCAGTTCACCATAAGATGGAGCCCTCTGGTGGTTAAATATTATATTGCAGTTACTTCAGCTGACTGAAGTCCACCATCCATCTGATGGCGCCTTCCGGTGGTGGAAAAGTATATTGTAGATTGCCATCCATCTAAAACAGGGTCGGGAACCTATGGCTCGTGAGCCAGATGTGGCTCTTTTGATGGCTACATCTGGCTCTCGCCTCTCAATCCGCGGATTGCGTGGTGTGCCGATCCGCGGATTGAGCCCATAGGAAAGGCCGCGGCTTTGACCTAGCTCCGGAGCGGCGGCCATCTTGGTACATCCGGCGGCGTCCTAGATGAGCGGCGCACTGGACATCATCACCCGCCTCAACTGAATCTGCTTGCTTGTAGTGGTAAGCAAGGAGACAATTGTAGGGGAGATGTGGACATTACAGTGGGGGAGATGGGGGGAAATGTGGACATTACAGTGGGGGAGATGTGGGGAAATGTGGACATTACAGTGGGGGGTGGGATGTGGACATTACAGTGGGGGGGGGAGATGTGGACATTACAGTGGGGGGTGGGATGTGGACATTACAGTGGGGGGGGGAGATGTGGACATTACAGTGGGGGGGGAGGAGATGTGGACATTACAGTGGGGTGGGGAGGAGATGTGGACATTACAGTGGGGTGGGGAGGAGATGTGGACATTACAGTGGGGTGGGGAGGAGATGTGGACATTACAGTGGGGTGGGGAGGAGATGTGGACATTACAGTGGGGTGGGGAGAAGATGTGGACATTACAGTGGGGTGGGGAGGAGATGTGGACATTACAGTGGGGTGGGGAGGAGATGTGGACATTACAGTGGGGGGGAGATGTGGACATTACAGGAGGGGGAGATGAGGACATTACAGTGAAGGGTGGGAAATGTGGATTTTACAGTGGGGGGAGATGTGGAGACATGTGGACATTACAGTGGGGGGGGGGATGTGGAGAGATGTGGACATTACAGTGGGGGGGAGATGTGGACATTACAGTGGGGGGGGAGATGTGGACATTACAGTGGGGGGGGAGATGTGGACATTACAGTGGGGGGGAGATGTGGACATTACAGTGGGGGGGAGATGTGGACATTACAGTGGGGGAGATGGGGGGAAATGTGGACATTACAGTGGGGGGGGAGATGTGGACATTACAGTGGGGGGGGAGATGTGGACATTACAGTAGGGGGGGGGAGATGTGGACATTACAGTGGGGTGGGGAGGAGATGTGGACATTACAGTGGGGTGGGGAGGAGATGTGGACATTACAGTGGGGTGGGGAGGAGATGTGGACATTACAGTGGGGTGGGGAGGAGATGTGGACATTACAGTGGGGTGGGGAGTAGGGATGAGCTTCGTGTTCGAGTCGAACATACGTTCGACTCGAACATCGGCTGTTCGATCGTTCGACGAAGATCGAACGATTTGGGCCGTTCGCGCCAAATTCGAGTGACGCAAACGGCCCACAATGCACTACGCCATCGCAGTGTCATCCAGGCGCTGTGATTGGCCAAGCATGCACTGTGACCCCGCATGCTTGGCCAATCACAGCGCCGGCAGCGAGGAGAGCAATGATTGGCCACAGGCAGGATGCCTGTGGCCAATTATTGCTGAGGGGGTTTAGTACACGCCCCACACTATAAAAGGCCGCCAGTGCGGCGGCCTTGTGTAGTGTGTTCCGGAGCAGGGAAAGAGAAGCATAGGCAGGGACAGTGTCATTTTTTTCCTTTACTAATCCTGGATTCCTTGTGTTTAGGGACAGAGAAGGATAGGTAGGGAGAGTGTCAGTGTGTCATTCTGTGCTAAACCTTGTTTGTAGGGACAGAGAAGGACAGTGAGGGAAAGTGTCAGTGTGCTATTCTGTGCTAAATCTTGTTTGTAGGGACAGAGAAGGACAGTGAGGGAAAGTGTCAGTGTGCTATTCTGTGCTAAATCTTGTTTGTAGGGACAGAGAAGGACAGTGAGGGAAAGTGTCAGTGTGCTATTCTGTCCTAAACCAATCTTGCTGAACCATATTTGAAATCCTTGAGTTTAGGGACAGAAAAGGACACTCGTGGAAACTATCAGTGTGCTATTCTGTGCTAAATCTTGTTTGTAGGGACAGAGAAGGACAGTGAGGGAAAGTGTCAGTGTGCTATTCTGTCCTAAACCAATCTTGCTGAACCATATTTGAAATCCTTGAGTTTAGGGACAGAGAAGGACACTCGTGGAAACTATCAGTGTGCTATTCTGTGCTAAATCTTGTTTGTAGGGACAGAGAAGGACATTGAGGGAAACTATCAGTGTGCTATTCTGTGCTAAACCAATCTTGCTGAACCATATTGCAAATCCGTGTCAGTGTCTTTGTTGCTAAGCCTCCTGCACAGTATACACCTGAAGGTAGCCCTTATTGCTGTTTTTCCCATCTCCCTGCAGGCCATCCATTAAAATGTCTGGAAGGCAAACAAGGAGAGGCAGACAGTCAGGAGGCAAAAAAAGAGGGCAAGCAGGCTCTGTGTCTGGGGGCAACAGTGCTGGTCATGGACGCGGTGCATTGTCATCAGCACATGGCCATGGGACACGCTTGTCCTTCTTTTCGGCAGGTGGACATGTTGAGCCACATCATGCCGAAGACTTGGTAGAGTGGATGACCAAGCCCACCTCATCCTCCTCATCCTCTCCCACCCAGGCTCAGGGTACTGGCAAAGCAGCTGCCAAAGTGTCCTCTTCTCTGGTATCAATGTCATCATCAGTCACTCCTTCCCTAGACCCACCATGTCCTCCTCCTGAGGAGTCCCCCGAACTGTTTGAGCACAGTGTTGGGTACATGCTCCAGGAGGATGCCCAGCGTTTGGAAGGATCTGATGATGATACCCAGATAGAGGAAGGCAGTAGCGTGAGAGCAGAGAGAGGGGATGCTCAAGAAGGACAACAATCTGGCAGTCATGCTCCAGCAGCTGCAGCATACTGCCAGATTGGCTCCAGTGATGAGGAGGGAGGGGATGATGAGGTCACTGACTCCACGTGGGTGCCTAATAGGAGAGAGGAGGAGGAGGAGGAGGATGAGGAGGAGGCACATCTCCAACGAGGCAGGATGCCCTTGGGTGGCCAGCGTATGGGCAGCACACCGACGGAATCACACCGCAGAGCTCCGCCTGTGCAGGGCACTGCCTCTGCCCATCATTCAAAAAGTTCTTTGGTGTGGGCCTTTTTTGAGGCGAGTGCATCAGATCGCACAGCTGCTGTTTGCAACATATGTCTCAAGCGTATATCGCGTGGCCAAAACATCAGCCGCTTGGGCACCACATGCTTGATCAGACATATGTTGACCTGCCATGCAGCTCGTTGGCAAGCCTACCTTAAAGACCCACACCAAAGAACAAAGCTGACCTCTCCTTGCACCGCATCAGCTGGGATCTCCAACCCCACTATACCTTCAGTCCTCTCTGAAACCTGCACTGAGAGGAATGAAGGTGTAGAATTAGGTGTGTCACAACCAAGTACTTGCGGCCACTCTGCTAGCAGTACACCGACGTCCGATTCTAGCAGGCAAATTTCCCTGCCCCAGCTGCTGGACCGTCGAAAGAAGTTCACTCCCAGCCATCCACATGCCCAGCGGTTGAATGCTAGCTTGGCTAAATTGCTAGCGCTTCAACTGCTGCCTTTTCAGTTGGTAGACTGGGCCCCCTTCCGTGAGTTTCTGCAATGTGCGGTTCCTCAGTGGCAGGTTCCCAAACGCCACTTTTTCTCACGGAAGGCGATTCCGGCTCTCTACAGGCATGTGGAAGGCAATGTCTTGGCCTCGCTGGACAGGGCGGTCAGCGGTAAGGTGCATATTACCGCTGACTCATGGTCCAGCAGGCATGGACAGGGACGTTACCTTTCTTTCACGGCCCATTGGGTCACTCTTTTGGCAGCTGGGAAGGATGCAGGACAAGGTGCAGTAGTGTTGGAGGTTGTTCCACCGCCACGCCTCCAAAATGCTACTACTGGTTGTGACACACCTCTCTCCTCCACCCCCTCCTCCTCTTCTTCTTCCTCCATGGCCTCTTCCTGTGGTTTGTCCTCGGAACCAGCGGTGCTCCGTAGGCGTTCAAGGGGCTACGCAAGTACACAGGCAAAAAGATGCCATGCCGTGCTTGCGCTGGTGTGTTTGGGGGACAGGAGCCACACTGGGGCAGAGGTCCTGTCTGCTCTGCAGGGGCAGGCCGAGAGGTGGTTGACGCCACGCCAGCTTAAGCCAGGAATGGTGGTTTGCGACAATGGCACCAACCTCCTCTCCGCCCTCCGACAGGGACAACTGACCCATGTGCCCTGTATGGCTCACGTCCTTAACCTGGTGGTGCAGCGGTTCTTGGGCAGGTACCCGGGCTTACAGGATGTCCTGAGGCAGGCCAGAAAAGTCTGTGTTCATTTCCGCAGATCTTATAATGCCAGTGCTCGCCTGGCTGAGCTGCAAAAGGAGTTGAACCTGCCCAAGAACCGCCTTATATGTGACATGCCCACCAGGTGGAACTCAACGTTGGCCATGCTGCAGCGGCTGCACACGCAGCAGAGGGCCATCAATGAGTACCTGTGCGACTACGGCACCAGGACAGGGTCAGGGGAGCTCGGGTTTTTTTCACCACGCCAGTGGGGCATGATCAGGGATGCATGCACTGTCCTGGCACCATTTGAGGAGGCCACGAGGATGGTGAGCAGTGACAGTGCATGCATCAGTGACACTGTACCTCTTGTCCACCTGTTGGAGCACACGCTGCGTGGAATAATGGACAGGGCACTTGAGGCAGAACAGAGGCAGGAAGAGGAGGACTTCCTTGCCTCTCAAGGCCCCCTTTACCCAGACAGTGTTCCTTCTGTCCCACCCATCGCACAGGAAGAGGAGGAGGATTGTGTCAGCATGGAGGTGGAGGCTGGCACTCAGCATCATCAGCAGCAGTCTTTTAGGGATGATTTACAGTCCCAAGAAACCAGTGGACTTGTACGTGGCTGGGAGGAGGTAGCTGCGGATCATGTCGTCCTTAGTGACCCAGAGGACTCCGGACTGAATGCCTCAGCTAACCTACGCTGCATGGCCTCCCTGATCCTGCAAAGTCTGCGGAAGGATCCTCGTATTCTTCGGATCAAGGAGAGGGACCATTACTGGCTGGCCACTCTCCTTGATCCACGGTACAAGGGTAAGGTTGCGGACCTTATCTTACCGTCGCAGAGGGAGCAGAGGATGAGACAACTCCGGGAGGCCTTGCAGAAAGGTCTGTGCAACGCGTTCCCAGAGACTGGGAGGTTACAAACTCCTGGTCCTGGACAACGAGTTGCTGAGGCTTCGGGCAGTCAAAGAAGGAGCGGTGGGGAAGGTGGCCGTCTGACCGATGCGTTCAGACAATTCTTTAGTCCGCAGCCCCAAAGTATGATCGGTTCCAGCAACCATCGCCAGCGTCTGATATACATGGTGCAGGAATACCTAGGGGCAAGGTCAGACTTGGACACCTTCCCCACCGAAAATCCTCTGGCTTACTGGGTCTTGAGGATGGATCACTGGCCAGAGCTTGCACAGTATGCAATTGAGCTACTGGCCTGTCCTGCATCCAGCGTTCTTTCAGAACGCACATTCAGTGCTGCTGGAGGATTTGTCACGGATCACAGGGTGCGCCTGTCCACCGACTCGGTTGATCGACTGACTTTCATCAAGATGAACCAGTCTTGGATCACCACCAGCTACCACACACCTGATGCTGATATAACAGACTAATTGATTTTAAAATGTCACATCCCTTCAAGACTGATGCTGATGCTGAGTGCCTGTGCTGTTATGTTGACTGGCTATCCTCCTCCTCCTCCTCAATGATACGATTAATGATGATAGCTTGGAAGATCATTTTGGTTTATAGGTGACGCCACCAGTGGCTAAGGCCCAATTTTTCAGCCCCTGTTTAACAGGGGCGTGTAATTACAATTTTTGATGCAATACTTTGCAACAGGCCTCATTGCTGTGCTCCAAGTACAGTACCTGTGAGGGGTTGCAGTGTTGTGCCACCAGTGCCTAAGGCCCAATTTTTCAGCCCCTGTTCAACAGGGGCATGCAATTATAATTATTGATCTAATAATTCACAGCAGGGCCCATTGCTGCGCCCACCAAGAGTAACTGTCAGGCCTTACAGTGTTGTGGCACCAGCACCACCATCAAAGGCCCAATTTTTACTACCACTGTTCATATGTTATTACAATTCGTGATATAATAGTTGACAGCAGGGCGTTCCAGCACCCACCAAGAGTAACTGTGAGTGCTTACAGTGTTGTGCCAACACCAACAACTAAGGGGCCTATTTCTGCAGAGTATATACGGCAGGTCCCTACTTTCAAACATCCAACTTACAAACGACTCCTACTTGCAAACGCAAGAAGACAACAGGAAGTGAGAGGAAATCTACCACTAGGAAGGAAAATTCTCTCCTGTAAGAATAAATATGGGAGAAAGGTGTCTCCTCTGTACTGATGCTTTATCACCAATCCTTGTTTCAAGAAAAACACCACATTTCAAAAACAGTTGTCATTGGGACGCAAAGTGAGGTGAAATGTTCTGAACAGGGGCACAGACAGCAAAACAAATGTTACAGGGGTGATAACCTATGTTTTCCAAAAAGCTTAAAAATAGGTATTTGGGCTGGAGCTACACTTAAACAATGTAGCTGTTCAAAATTACAAACAGATTCTACATAAGAACAAACCTACAGTCCCTGTCTTGTATAAACCCCCTGTATACGGCTGTTCAGAGTATATAGGGCCTTTTTTATTTTGTGTGCGGGGTTCCCCTTAATATCCATACAAGACCCAAAGGGGCTGGTAATGGGCTGGGGTGGGGGGGGGGGTTGATGGGGTAGCTATGCCATTTTTCTTAAAGATTTTCATCCATATTACCGGGACCAGACATTACATTAAAGCCGCAAGCAGTTTTAAATGGCTTTTTTTTCTTTTGGAAATGTAATTTTGTGCAGGGACAGTTTTAAACACGGGGAACACGTGGCACTTCACAGGCATACTTTAGACACCCCCCAGGTACGATATTTAAAGGAATATTTGACTTTTTTTTTTTCACTTTATGCATCATTAACCACTTCTTTACTGTGCACGAAAACCCCCTTCCTGCCCAAGCCATTTTTCAGCTTTCAGCGCTGTCACACTTTGAATGACAATTGCGCGGTCGTGCGACGTGGCTCCCAAACGAAATTTGCGTCCTTTTTTTCCCACAAATAGAGCTTTCTTTTGGTGGTATTTGATCACCTCTGCGGTTTTTATTTTTTGCGCTATAAACAAAAGAAGAGCGTCCAGTTTGGAAAAAAAACACTATTTTTTACTTTTTGCTATAATAAATACCCATTTATTTTTTTTAAATAAAATTTTCCTCAGTTTAGGCCGATACGTATTCTTCTACATATTTTTTGGTAAAAAAAAAAAAAAAATCGCAATAAGCGCGTATTGATTGGTTTGCGCAAAAGTTATAGCGTCTACAAAATAGGGGATAGATTTATAGCATTTTTATTTTTTTATTAGTAATGGCGGCGATCTGCGATTTTTTTATTGTGACTGCGATATTGCGGCGGACACATCGGACACTTTTGACACATTTTTGGGACCATTCACGTTTATACAGCGATCCCTGCTATAAAAATGCATTGATTACTGTATAAATGTGATTGGCAGGGAAGGGGTTAACCACTAGGGGGCGGGAAGGGGTTAAATATGTTCCCTCAATGTGTTATTACTGTGGGGGGAGGGGACTGACTGGGGGAGGTGACCGATGGTTGTCCCTATGTACAAGGGACACACCATCGGTCCCCTCTCCCTCACAGGACGTGGATCTCTGTGTTTACACACAGAGACCCACTTTCCTGCTCGTTTCCCGGGCAATCGCGGGTGCCCGGCGGCAAGCGCGCGCCTCCTAGCTCATTTTAAAGGGAGGACGTCATATGACGTCCTCCCAGAACGAGAGTATCCTCCGCCCGCCGTCAACACACGACAGTGGGCGGGGGACAAGTGGTTAAAATGACTGCTCCCGGAAAACGTCCGTTTTTAAAACTTCTTTTTGCATTGATACATGTCCCCTGGGGCAGAACCCGGGTTCCCAAACCCTTTTTAGGCAATAACATGGATAATAGTTGTTATAATTAGCACTTTAGATTTCGAACGTTCGCATCCATTGTATTTAATAGGGTTCTAATGTTCGTGCGAACTTTCGGTCCGTTCGCGGGTTCTGGTGCGAACCGAACCCGGGGGTGTTCGGCTCATCACTAGTGGGGAGGAGATGTGGACATTACAGTGGGGTGGGGAGGAGATGTGGACATTACAGTGGGGTGGGGGAGGAGATGTGGACATTACAGTGGGGTGGGGGAGGAGATGTGGACATTACAGTGGGGTGGGGAGGAGATGTGGACATTACAGTGGGGGGGGGGAGATGTGGACATTACAGAGGGGTGGGGAGGAGATGTGGACATTACAGTGGGGTGGGGAGGAGATGTAGACATTACAGTGGGGGGGGAGATGTGGACATTACAGGAGGGGGAGATGTGGACATTACAGTGAATGGGGGGAAATGTGGATTTTACAGTGGGGGGAGATGTGGAGAGATGTGGACTTTACAGTGGGGGGGGGGATGTGGACATTACAGGAGGGGGAGATGTGGACATTACAGTGAATGGGGGGAAATGTGGATTTTACAGTGGGGGGAGATGTGGAGAGATGTGGACATTACAGTGGGGGGGGGGAGATGTGGACATTACAGTGGGGGGGGGGAGATGTGGACATTACAGTCGGGGGGGAGATGTGGACATTACAGTCGGGGGGGGGGAGATGTGGACATTACAGTGGGGGGGAGATGTGGACATTACAGTGGGGGGGAGATGTGGATATTACAGTGGGGGGGGGGAGGAGATGTGGACATTACAGTGGGGGGGGGGAGATGTGGAGAGATGTGGATATTACAGTGGGGGAAGATGTGGATATTACATTCTTACATAAAATGCACACATTTACTTGTATTTAGTTTTAAACATACTGTATGGCTCTCACGGAAAAATTACATTTTAAAATATGTGGCGTTCATGTCTAAGCCAAAAAGGTTCCTGACCCCTGATCTAAAAGCACCCTTTGATGGTAAAAAATATATTACAGCTACTACAGTTCACCATCCATTTAATAGTGGCCTCTGGTGGTAAAAAATGATATTGCAGTTAACAGTTTATCATCCACTTGATGGCGCCCTCTAGTGGTGAAAAATTACATTGCAGCTTCTGCAGTTTATTACAGTTCACCATTTGATAGCGCCCTCTGGTGGTGGAAAAGTATATTACATTTACTGTTTTTTGCCATCCGTTTAATGGTGCCCTTTAGTGGTTAAAAAAAATATTGCAGCTGACTACAGTTCACCAATCGTCTAACGTTACCCTCTGGTGGTGAAAAGGTGTATTGCAGCTACTGTATTTCACCTTGGCTGACAACGCCCTCTGGTGGTGAGAAAGTATATTGCAGCTCCTGCAGTTCACTATGTCAGATGCTGCCCTCTGGTTATAAAAATTATATTGCAGTAACTGCAGTTCCACAGATGTCTGATGGAACCCTCTGGTGGTGAAAAAGTATATTGCAGTTACTGTAGTTTGCCATCCATCTAAAAGCGCCCTAATATAAATAATAGCTACAGAAGTTCACCATCCATTTAATAGTGACCTCTGGTGGTTGAAAATTATATTGTAGTTGACTATAGTTCACCTTCCATTTGATGGCGCCCTCTAGAGGTGAAAAAAATATTAGTTACTGTATTTTGCCATTCATCTAATGGTGCTGAGTCTGACTAGTTCACCATTTGTCTGACGTCACCCTCTGGTGGTCAAAAAGTATATTGCAGCTACTGAAGTTCACCATACGTCAGATGGTGCCCTCTGGTGGTTAGAAATTGTACTGCAGTCAACTACAAGTTCACCAGATGTATGTCGCCCTCTGGTGGTGAAAAAGTATTATGCAGCTTCTGTAGTTCCACCATTGAGATGATAGAAAGGCAACAGTAACTCAAATAACCACTCGCTACAACCAAGGTATGCAGAATACCATCTTTGAATGCACAACACATCGAAAATTGAAGCAGATGGGCTACAGCAGCAGAAGACCACACTGGGGGCCACTCCTGTCAGCTAAGAACGGGAAACTGAGGCTACAATTCGCACAGGCTCACCAAAATTGGACAATAGAAGATTGTAAAAACATTGCCTAGTCTGATGGGTCTCGATTTCAGGCTTTCAGCAACCAGGTGAGCAGTACAAAGACAAGTGTGTCTTGCCTACAGTCAAGCATGGTGGTGGGAGTGTCATGGTCGGGGGCTGCATGAGTGCTGCCGGCACTGGGGAGCTACAGTTCACTGAGGGAACCATGAATGCCAACATGTACTGTGACATACTGAAGCAGAGCATGATCCCCTCCCTTCAGAGACTGGGCCGCAGGGCAGTATTCCAACATGATAACGACACCAAACACACCTCCAAGATGACCACTGCCTTGCTAAAGAAGCTGAGGGTAAAGGTGGTGGACTGGCCAAGCATGTCTCTAGACCTAAACCCTATTGAGCATCTGTGGGGCATCTTCAAACAGAAGGTGGAGGAGCGCAAGGTCTCCAACATCCAGCAGCTCCTTGATGTCGTCATGGAGGAGTGGAAGAGGATTCCAGTGGCAACCTGTGAAGCTCTGGTGACCTCCACGCCCAAGAGGGTTAAGGCAGTGCTGGAAAATAATAGCGACCACACAAAATATTGACACTTTGGGCCCAATTTGGACATTTTCACTTAGGGGTGTACTCACTTTTGTTGCCAGCGGTTTAGACATTAATGGCTGTGTGTTGAGTTATTTTGAGGGGACAGCAAATTTACACTGTTATACAAGCTGTACACTCACTACTTTACATTGTAGCAAAGTGTCATTTCTTCAGTGTTGTCACATGAAAAGATAGAATAAAATATTTACAAAAATGTGAGGGGTGTACTGACTTTTGTTGCCAGCGGTTTAGACATTAATGGCTGTGTGTTGAGTTATTTTGAGGGGAGAGGAAATTTACATTGTTATACAAGCTGTACACTCACTACTTTACATTGTAGCAAAGTGTCATTTCTTCAGTCTTGTCACATGAAAAGAATAAAATATTTACACAAATGTGAGGGGTGTACTTACTTTTGGGAGATACTGTATGTCAGGGATATGCAATTAGCAGACCTCCAGCTGTTGCAAAACTGCAAATCCCATCATGCCTATGGGTGTCATGCTTGTGGCTGTCTCATGGGACTTGTAGTTCTGCAACAGCTGGAGGTCTGCTAATTGCATATCCTTGCGGTATGTGATGGCTACATTTGTTTTCTTTTTAGGGCTGAAACGATTACTCGATAATAATAGATAATGAAAATCGTTGTCAACGATTTTCATTATCGATTAGTTGGTATAACGCACCTTCCTCCCTTCTTAGTCCCGCCTCCGACCGTCTCAGTGTTAGTGAACCCTGTTTACAAGCCGGCGGTGTTCCCGGGAGGAATAGTAGTGCCCCGTCATTGGTGTTCCCGGGAGGAATAGTAGTGCCCCGTCATTGGTGTTCCCGGGAGGAGTAGTAGTGCCCCGTCATTGGTGTTCCCGGGAGGAGTAGTAGTGCCCCGTCATTGGTGTCCCCGGGAGGAATAGTAGTGCCCCTTCATTGGTGTTCCCGGGAGGAGTAGTAGTGCCCCGTCATTGGTGTTCCCGGGAGGAGTAGTAGTGCCCCGTCATTGGTGTTCCCGGGAGGAGTAGTAGTGCCCCGTCATTGGTGTCCCCGGGAGGAATAGTAGTGCCCCGTCATTGGTGTCCCCGGGAGGAATAGTAGTGCCCCGTCATTGGTGTCCCCGGGAGGAATAGTAGTGCCCCGTCATTGGTGTCCCCGGGAGGAATAGTAGTGCCCCGTCAATGGTGTCCCCGGGAGGAATAGTAGTGCCCCGTCATTGGTGTCCCCGGGAGGAATAGTAGTGCCCCGTCATTGGTGTTCCCGGGAGGAATAGTAGTGCCCCGTCATTGGTGTTCCCGGGAGGAATAGTAGTGCCCCGTCATTGGTGTTCCCGGGAGGAGTAGTAGTGCCCCGTCATTGGTGTTCCCGGGAGGAGTAGTAGTGCCCCGTCATTGGTGTTCCCGGGAGGAGTAGTAGTGCCCCGTCATTGGTGTTCCCGGGAGGAGTAGTAGTGCCCCGTCATTGGTGTCCCCGGGAGGAATAGTAGTGCCCCGTCATTGGTGTCCCCGGGAGGAATAGTAGTGCCCCGTCATTGGTGTCCCCGGGAGGAATAGTAGTGCCCCGTCATTGGTGTCCCCGGGAGGAATAGTAGTGCCCCGTCAATGGTGTCCCCGGGAGGAATAGTAGTGCCCCGTCATTGGTGTCCCCGGGAGGAATAGTAGTGCCCCGTCATTGGTGTTCCCGGGAGGAATAGTAGTGCCCCGTCATTGGTGTTCCCGGGAGGAATAGTAGTGCCCCGTCATTGGTGTTCCCGGGAGGAGTAGTAGTGCCCCGTCATTGGTGTTCCCGGGAGGAGTAGTAGTGCCCCGTCATTGGTGTTCCCGGGAGGAGTAGTAGTGCCCCGTCATTGGTGTTCCCGGGAGGAGTAGTAGTGCCCCGTCATTGGTGTTCCCGGGAGGCGTAGTAGTGCCCAGTCATTGGTGTCCCCGGGAGGAATAGTAGTGCCCCGTCATTGGTGTTCCCGGGAGGAATAGTAGTGCCCCGTCATTGGTGTTCCCGGGAGGAATAGTAGTGCCCCGTCATTGGTGTTCCCGGGAGGAATAGTAGTGCCCCGTCATTGGTGTTCCCGGGAGGAATAGTAGTGCCCCGTCATTGGTGTTCCCGGGAGGAGTAGTAGTGCCCCGTCATTGGTGTTCCCGGGAGGAGTAGTAGTGCCCCGTCATTGGTGTTCCCGGGAGGAATAGTAGTGCCCCGTCATTGGTGTTCCCGGGAGGAATAGTAGTGCCCCGTCATTGGTGTTCCCGGGAGGAGTAGTAGTGCCCCGTCATTGGTGTTCCCGGGAGGAGTAGTAGTGCCCCGTCATTGGTGTTCCCGGGAGGCGTAGTAGTGCCCAGTCATTGGTGTCCCCGGGAGGAATAGTAGTGCCCCGTCATTGGTGTTCCCGGGAGGAATAGTAGTGCCCCGTCATTGGTGTTCCCGGGAGGAATAGTAGTGCCCCGTCATTGGTGTTCCCGGGAGGAGTAGTAGTGCCCCGTCATTGGTGTTCCCGGGAGGAGTAGTAGTGCCCCGTCATTGGTGTTCCCGGGAGGCGTAGTAGTGCCCAGTCATTGGTGTCCCCGGGAGGAATAGTAGTGCCCCGTCATTGGTGTTCCCGGGAGGAGTAGTAGTGCCCCGTCATTGGTGTTCCCGGGAGGAGTAGTAGTGCCCCGTCATTGGTGTTCCCGGGAGGAATAGTAGTGCCCCGTCATTGGTGTTCCCGGGAGGAATAGTAGTGCCCCGTCATTGGTGTTCCCGGGAGGAATAGTAGTGCCCCGTCATTGGTGTTCCCGGGAGGAATAGTAGTGCCCCGTCATTGGTGTTCCCGGGAGGAATAGTAGTGCCCCGTCATTGGTGTTCCCGGGAGGAATAGTAGTGCCCCGTCATTGGTGTTCCCGGGAGGAATAGTAGTGCCCCGTCATATAGCTGGTTATAATTTCTTTAAATAAACGAAAAAATTGCATATTACATTTTTTTTAATGATTTTATCCGATTAATCTAAACAATAATCGGCCAACTAATCGATTATGGAAATAATCGTTAGTTGCAGCCCTACTTTTGTTAGGCTTTCTTCCTTCCATTTTCATCTGGTGATCCAACCAGCAAGTCTGTTTATCAAAAGCACAAGCTCTCCAGCAGAATGCATCAGTTTACAGGGATGAGACAAACTATTTAACACTGGCAGGGGGTGTATAAAATGATCAGTTTATATGGGGATAGTGTAGTAATGAAAGTCCACATAGACACAAATGAGGCTTATTTACATTTTTATTCCACTGCATTTATACATACAAAAATAACTTTTATTTTATTACTTTAAATCTCCTTATCAGCTAAAGGGTTTTTTAAATGTGAACTTAAAGTCACCAGCGATAGTGGATATACGGTCACTCCAGAAAATGCTGAAATATTTTCTATATAAAATGGAAAAAAGGCATTTAAAGCATCACGCTTAAGCTGGCTACACACATTACAACCTGATTGGACAACCTTCTTATGATTTACTGGCGATTACTTACCCAACCAAATAAAGCTTAAAAACGCATTGACTAGATGGGCTCTGGCACTGTGTAGTTGGTGAATTTAAAAGGAATTGTACAGGGATTGTAGAAGCAGATTGTAACGTGTGGCCAGCTCTAGAGGACAAGTCCACCCAGCATGAAAATCCCAGCTTTGGGTAGATGGAAGCAGGGTACGTTTTATTCACCGGCTTCTTCTATCCCACAAAGACTCCAGAGGTGTGTTCCCTGCTCCACCCCCCCCCCCTGCCACTTCCATTACAAGGGAGTTTGGTGCCCTCTGCTGGCTCCTCTGTATAATGCAGAGAATGCAGTAGAAGCGTCTCAATTGCTCAGCGGTGGAGGTGGGACGCAGAGCTTGGAACTCTTGAGGGGGGAGATGGAAGACATTTTATGAGCAGCTTAAAAAGGCACCCATTTAAAACTCCAATGGCTAATAAAAAGTCTAGTTTTAGTACTATGTGCTGACATTGACCAGCAGTCTTGTAAAGGATTATGGGGCGCTACCAAAGCTAAAGGCATCATTGGAAAGTTTATATATAAAATAACCCACTAACAGACCCCTCCAATACTGTATTTATGAGCCAATTAGGCTGATAAGGCACATGCATAAGGCCTCTGTAGGACACCCTTAGGTAAAATGTTAAGGACCCCTGTGGTAGTTAGGCAAATATATAGGGTCTCAGGCTGAATAAGCATATACACAGTCCGAGAAAGAAGGTCTAGGACGGTGGTTTAGATCTACGGATAAAACATAGGACCTTTGGCTAATCAACTAAAAAACTGAAACATTGGGCCTCTAGGTAGATTGACTAGGCACTTGTATTTGGCCCCTGGATCTATACCTAGGCAATTACATAGGCCAGCATTTCTCAACTCCAGTCCTCAAGGTGCCCAAACAGGTCATGTTTTCAGGATTTTCCTCAGATGAAATGACTGTGGTAATTAAGTGAAACTGATCAAATCACCTGTGCAAAATAATGGAAAGTCTGAAAACATGACCTTTTGGGGCACCTTGAGGACTGGAGTTGAGAAACACTGACATAGGGTGTAGGTTTTATGCCTAGACAAAAACTCAGGGAATCTAAAGAAGGCTGTATATGATATACAAGTGGGCATCTGGGCACAAGCATTTATAAGGCTGGCACTACTGATGGTCTAACCCCATCTTGCATAAGCCTCCCTTCCCTCTCATCACCAGCCATGCCATTGATACCGTCACCTATTGAAGAGATGTGTCTAGGAGCCACATATTACCAATGCAAAGGCTGGTAACGCCATTGTTATGTATTCTATACAATGGTGACTTGGTGTACTACAAGCAGTAGCAGACTACATACAGGTCTCTGTGTAAGGGTTCTGAAGAATGGACCCGCTTCCCTCATTGTACATAAACATTCCCAGGATAAAATGAGATTCAGGACATATATTACACAGGGACATCATCCAATGGAATTTGATGGATTGGATTCCTCCATGTGGGTCTGGGTGCAGGGTCGCTATCCGCATGGGCACTTCAGCTGCAGATGAGCTGCTATTGTCCTACTCCTCCTTTATGAGCCCTAGTCTATGTGAGATGGCCACGGTGACGTTCTGCAGGTCGACATTGAAACATTCCACCTTCTCCAGCTCATCCTTGCTGCAGCAGTTCCGATTGTCCTTCCAAGAGTCCATCTTGGGGCCGCACAGAGTTTTTATGAATGTTTCTTTCTGTAGGAAGAACCATAAAAAAGGCACAGATTAGCATTAAAAGAGAAAATAAGTGATCATAGTAGTGATGATCGCCGGCGGCACAATGGCACTCCTGCACAAAACGCCATAGCTGTACGGTGGGTGCTTTAGGAAGTATAGGGTGCTCGCGCCCGCGGCGTAGGAGCTTGTGCGCGTGGCCGGCTACTCTCGATTGCTGACAAGAAGAGAGGCCGCTCATGTGTGGCTATCTTCACATATGATAGTACTCAAACACCCCGGGTGCAAGCAATAGAAAATAAATGCCTTCTGGACAGCCGCACTCCGAATAAAATTGCCTTTATTGTAAATCCACCACAGCACTACAAGTCACAGCACACCTGGCCAAGCTGACGTGTTTCACAATGTACTAGTGTTTAATTGTAGCTATGATTAAACACTAGTACAGTGTGAAACGCGTCAACTTGACCAGGTGTGCTGTGACTTGTAGTGCTGTGGTGGATTTACAATAAAGGCAATTTTATTCGGAGTGCGGCTGTCCAGAAGGAATTTCATTTCTTGTGCCCTACTCTCGATTGCTCCTGAGAAGTGAAGAATGGAAATCTGTCAATCTAAACAGGCAGATCTCCATTCTGTCAGGGGCGAGGATAGCGATCTGTTGTTCCTAATGCTTAGGAACAACAGATCGCTCTCCTCGCCTAGGCATTCCCATCCCCCCAGTTAGAATCACTCCCTAGGTAACACAATTAACCCCTTGATAGCCCCCTAGTGTTAACCCCTTCCCTGCCAGTCACATTTATACAGTAATCAGTGACTATTTTTAGCACTGATCGCTGTATAAATGTCACTGGTCCTAAAATAGTCTCAAAAGGGTCCGCCGCAATGTCGTAGTCCTGATAAAAATCCCAGATCGCCACCATTACTAGTAAAAAAAATAAATAAAAATGCCATAAAACTATCCCCCATTTTGTAGACGATATAACTTTTACGCAAACCAATATACGCATATTGCGTTTTTTGTTTTTTGAACAAACATGTTGAAGAATACATATTGGCCTAAACTGAGGAATATTTTTTTTTATATATATATATATATATATATATATCTTTTGGGGATATTATAGCAAAAAGTAGAATAGTTTTTTTGTTTGTTTATAGCGCAAAAAATAAAAACCGCAGAGGTGATCAAATTCCACCAAAAGAAAGCTCTATTTGTGGGGAAAAAAAAGGACATCAATTTTTTGTTTGGGTACAACGTCACACCACCATGCAATTGTGTTAATCTAAATGAGGGTAAAAGATACAAGAGGAAGAGCCAGAAGAATCCTATCCCAGACAGACAGTTAGAGATAGGACCAATATCGCGCTCCCATTTCTCTCCTAGATGGACAATTAATCTTATTAGAAGTACACTGTAATAGAGACTTATACGTAGCGGATATTAGGCCTTTGGTAGCAGATGCCTGAACCACTCTTTCCTAGACTGGGACCGGGGGAAAGAAAGTAATATTTGATTAAACACACAGATGCTTGCTCATACATAACTTGCATCAAATCTGAAGATTTGTGGGTTATCCACTAGAGAGAGCCCTTAATGCGTTTCAGCCCAACTTAGATTCTCTGCTTAACCACTTGACAACTGGGCACTTAAACCCCCTTCCTAACCAGGCGAATTTTCAGCTTTCGGTGCTCTCACATTTTGAATGACAATTACTCAGTCATACAACACTGTACCCATATGAAATTTTTGTCCTTTTTTTCACACAAATAGAGCTTTCTTTTGGTGGTATTTAATCACTGTTGGGTTTTTTATTTTTTGCGCTATAAGAGAAAAAAGACTGAAAATTTTGTAAAAAAATGAATTTTTCTTTGTTTCCGTTATAAAATTTTGCAAATTAGTATTTTTTCTTCATACATTTTGGCCAAAATTTATACTGCTACATATCTTTGGTAAAAATAAGTACAAATTGGTGGATATTTTTTGGTCTTTGTGAAAGTTATAGAGTCCACAAGCTATGGTGCCAATATCTGAAAATTGATCACACCTGAAGTACTGACGGCCTATCTCAATTCTTGAGACCCTAACATGCCAGAAAAGTACAAATACCCCCCAAATGACCCCTTTTTGGAAAGAAGACATTCCAAGGTATTTAGAAAGAGTCATTGTGAGTTTTTTGAAGTTGTCATTTTTTCCCACAATTCTTTGCAAAAATCAAGATTTTTTTTTCTTTTTTTTTTTTTCCACAAAATTGTCATATTAGCAGGTTATTTCTCACACACAGCATATGCATACCACAAATTACACCCCAAAACACATTCTGCTATTCTTCCCGAGTATGGCGATACCACATGTGTGAGACTTTTACACAGCGTGGCCACATACAGAGGCCCAACATGCAGGGAGCACCTTCAGGCGTTCTGGAGAACCCAGGCCAATTCTGACATTTCTCTCCTACATGTAAAAATCATCATTTATTTGCTAGAAAATTACATAGAACCCCAAAACATTATATATGTTTTTTTAGCAAAGACCTTAAAGAATATAATGGTGGTCATTGCAACTTTTTATCTTGCACGGTATTTGCGCAGAAATTTTTCTAACGCGTTTTTTACGGAAAAAAACTGTTTTGTGCCTAAAAGAAAAAAAAAACAGTAAAGTTAGCCCAGTGTTTTTGCATAATGTGAAAGATGAAGTTACGCCGAGTAAATAGATACCTAACATGTCACCCTTCAAAATTGCACACGCTCGTGGAATGGCGCCAAACTTCGCTACTTAAAAATCCCCATAGGCAATGCTTTAAATATTTTTACTGGTTATATGTTTTGAGTTACAGAGGAGGTCTAGGGCCAAAATTATTGCTCTCGCTCTAACGTTCGCAACGATACCTCACATGTGTGGCTTGAACACCGTTTTCATATGTGGGCGGGGCTTACGTATGCGTTCACTTCTGCATGCGAGCTCGCGGGGGCAGGGGCGCTTTAAAAAAAATATATATATTTTATTGTTCATTTTACTTTATTTATTTTAGTTTGACATGTTTTTCCGCCCCAAATTTTTTTTTTTAGCACTTTTATTCCTATTACAAGGAATGTAAACATCCCTTGTAATAGAAATATGGCATGACAGGTCCTCTTTACAGTGAGATATGGGGTCAATAAGACCCCACATCTCACCTCTAGGCTGGGAAGCCTGAAAAAAAAAACAATCTTGGCTTTGATCGTAGCGGTGAGTCGGTAGAAGCACCGGAGGGCAGCGGGAGGGGGGCATCCCCTCTCACCTTCCGTAAGAGCGATCAAGCGGTGGAACAGCCGCTATGATTGTTCTTATGGTGTAGGGAATCGCCAGCTGAAAAAGCGAATATCTGAATGATGCCTGTAGCTGCACCCATCATTCAGATATCCCAGCACAAAGTCAAGGACGTCATATGACGGCCGGCGGGCGGGCGGGAAGTGGTTATTGCAGAGTATTGCCGGGTATTGAGGAGTATTGCCGGGTATTGAGGAGTATTGACGAGTATTGCCGGGTATTGACGAGTATTGCGGGGTATTGAGGAGTATTGCGGGGTATTGAGGAGTATTGCAGGGTATTGTGGAGTATTGCAGGGTATTGTGGAGTATTGCAGGGTATTGTGGAGTATTGCAGGGTATTGTGGAGTATTGCCGGGTATTGTGGAGTATTGCCGGGTATTGTGGAGTATTGCCGGGTATTGTGGAGTATTGCCGGGTATTGTGGAGTATTGCCGGGTATTGTGGAGTATTGCCGGGTATTGTGGAGTATTGCCGGGTATTGTGGAGTATTGCCGGGTATTGTGGAGTATTGCTGGGTATTGTGGAGTATTGCTGGGTATTGTGGAGTATTGCCGGGTATTGTGGAGTATTGCCGGGTATTGTGGAGTATTGCGGAGTATGGCAGGGTATGGGCAGGGTATTGCACAGTATGGGCAGGGTATTGCACAGGGTATTGCAGAGTATGGGCAGGGTATTGCACAGGGTGTATTGCAGAGTATTGCACAGGGTGTATTGCAGAGTATTGCACAGGGTGTATTGCAGAGTATTGGCAGGGTGTATTGCAGAGTATTGCACAGGGTATTGCAGAGTATTGGCAGGGTGTATTGCAGAGTATTGCACAGGGTATTGCAGAGTATTGGCAGGGTGTATTGCAGAGTATTGCACAGGGTATTGCAGAGTATTGCACAGGGTGTATTGCAGAGTATTGCACAGGGTGTATTGCAGAGTATTGCACAGGGTGTATTGCAGAGTATTGCACAGGGTATTGCAGAGTATTGGCAGGGTGTATTGCAGAGTATTGCACAGGGTATTGCAGAGTATTGCACAGGGTGTATTGCAGAGTATTGCACAGGGTGTATTGCAGAGTATTGCACAGGGTGTATTGCAGAGTATTGCACAGGGTGTATTGCAGAGTATTGGCAGGGTATAGCACAGGGATGGCTGAGCAGGGATGGATGGATTGCTGGATCTGTGACTGCAATTGTCACAGATCCAGCCCACAGCTGACATGGGGGAGGGAGCGGACATGATCCGCTCCCTCCCCTCTCCTCTCACACTGTACCGATCGGTACAGAGAAGGGAGGGAGGAACCGGCGTCATCAAATGACGCCGGTCTGTTTACAAGTGATCGCTCCGTCATTTGACGGAGCGATCACGTGGTAAACGGCCGCGATTAGCGGCCATCTACCGTGATCCGTGATGCGCCGGGTCTTCCGGACCCGGCGGTCACGGACATATCCTGGAGCGCGCCCCTGGGGGCGCGCGGGAGCAAGATTCTGTGAGGACGTCCCTGGGACGTCCACTCAGGATAACTCGACCGCGCTGTGGACGTCTTTTGTACATGACGCGGTCGGGAAGTGGTTAAAGTGGTTGTAAACCCCGGAGACAATTTTTTTTTTTTAACTTACCTGCAAGACAAAGCTAGTATGACTAGCATACTAGCTCATTATGTACCACTTACCTTAGGTCGGGGCCCCCGAAGTCGTTCGTGTCCCTCCTCTAGCCGCATCCATCGCTGCGGCGATAGCCGGAGCGGCGCTGTGATTGGCCGGAGCGGCAAAGACGTGACTCCGCGCATGCGCGCGTGATCCGTCGAATTCGGCTACGTCGTCGAATGTTGCGACCTAGCCGAATTTGTGAATGGGGTTAACCCCATGCGCATGACGTCACGGTGCCGTTTTTAAATGCAAATATCTCCTTAACCGTGTAGGTTAAGGAGATATTTTTGCACCTACAGGTAAACCTTGATCTAGGCTTACCTGTAGATGCAAGTGGTCAAAGTGGGTTTACAACCACTTTAAAGGAGAAGTCCAGCCTGAGCTTGTTGGGCTGTACTTTTCCTATGGATCACAGGAGTGCAATTCATTTTGCACTCCTGTGACCTGTTTTCAGCAGGCTGAAGTCCGCTGATGTCACAGAGCCGGTCCAGGCACCGCGACCCAGGCCCGACACCCGGCTCAGCCTCTCAGCAAGCCGCTGAGAGGCTGAGCCGGATGCCCCCCGCCCCTCCACAGCTCAGTGCTCCAATGAGCGAGGAGGGGGAAGAGCAGAGAGCTGTGACTGACAGGCAGCAGCTCTCTGTTCGGGGAGCTGTCAGACCCGAGCTATCAGCTGTGTTTGATCGCTCAGTTCTCAGTGTAGAGGCGCTGGGGGACAGATGCAGCATCCACCTAAGTATGATACTGAAAAACAAAAACCTTTACTTCTTTTACAAACAGTTGGGCCTCTCCTGTTGGCAGCCCGGGGGAAGTAAAAACAGGCAGCTCGGCCGTGGGTTTTACTGCCTACTTGTCGGTCATGCAAAGGATAAACAGCCAGAAGAGGCTGTTCACACATAGTGGCCACTGTGCTTCATGTCTTGGCAGCTGCAAATTTAATAAAACATGCCGAGCTGACTGGCACCTCCTGTCAAACTCTGCCATTTAAGTCAACAGGGACACACAGGAACACTTGGCTTGTGGTCAAGGTGCATTAGCCTGTACCCACAGTGTGGTGCAACAGTAGTAAACGCTCAAGGCTCCAGTTACAAAGAACAGAACTTGAATTAGCAGAGCAGGTCTCGGATGTTCCGACAGCTTCGCTTCCAACTGTCCCTGATTTGGAACAATATCCCTCTTTCCGCCATTTGTCCCTCATTTTGGTCTGATCTATATAGTTGTATATAAAATTCACTTTTTCTTTCAAAAAGTGTTTCCCATTGTTAAATCTTTCATCCAAATTTCTAAATTGTTGCATTTGTAAATTTTAAAAAGCCAGTATAAAGGAATAGTAGTGGTAAAATAAAGCACTCGTGGGCGTAATTTTTTTTTGTGCAAGTCTCTTTTAAGGGGGTGCGACAGGGGGTGTGTCCTTTGCCTACATACTTTTACTAATAAGTGTCCCTCTTTCCCCATTTCAAAAAGTTGGGAGGTATGCGACAGCGTCTGACTTGAAGAGCGGAATGCAGCGTGGCCGGTCCTTACCCAAATGGGGAGGTTTCCAGGAAGAATATCCCTTCCCTACTCATCTGGAACCTCTCCCTACCGCTAACCACTGTCCCTGTCAGACAGGTGACCTGTCCTTACACTACCAACAAAAAGTGCGCCAAGACTGGGAGCCAGGGCCCTAAATAGGCTCTGCCTGACCAAAGATGGCTGCCAGAGTCACATGGGGCAGCCGTATTCAATCAGATAGCTTCACCATTGACCCGAGGAACCATGTTTCTCTTGACTTTCTCTCCAACTGCAATGCCGCTACAGTCAAGCTCCACCTGCAGTGGAGAATAGACTGCACCTGCCTACAAGCCCCATTATAAAAACTGGCATTAGTCAGTTAAAAAACAGACATTCTCGACTTAGAAGGCGGTAGGATTTTCCTGTGTTTTGACATACATGTTGTAAATCTTCTTCAACACAGGCACGCTATGATTGTTGTGCGTATCAAGTGCAGCCAAAAATAATAATAAGATGCAGCAAAAAAAGGCTGTAAAAAGCAATAATTTGTTGGGTCCGGTGTGTTTAGTGGCAAATAGACTGCACTTTGCAAGTGCCGTTGCTCCAAAGCCTAGTAAATGAGGTGAAGCTTCACTCTACAGAGAATACCCAATCACATGCAAGAAAAAAAAAGCCGCTTTCTTTTTCTTGCACATGATTGGATGATGACATCAGCAGAGCTTCCCCTTATTTACTAAGGTCTGGAGCAACTGCATTTGCAAGTGTACAGTTTATTTGCCTTTAGTAAATCTACCACAATGGCTCTTGGTCACAGAGGGCGCACTCCTAATAATCCAACAGCCACCAAACGTTATTGATCCATTTCCTCCATACACAGCTGTATCCTCACCTGCTCTTGTGCACATGTCAGTCTCTTGTCCTGGGGAAGGACACAGCAGGAATCTTTAATACCTGACACCAGAAGGGGCAGCTGTTTCCTGGAATAAGGGAAAACAAGGACAGTTAAAAAATATTTGGGCCTATTTATTAAGGCAAAATAACGTGTAAGAATGAAAAGTACAAACTGCATAAAATGTGCCTTATCCAATCAGATTGCTGCATCTACACCTGTGAATGAGTGAGTATTACCGATTGGCTATGGTTTACTTCCGTTTTCTTTCTTGTAGGACACCTCCAACCCAAACGGACGTTTCTATTTTAGGTGGACTGGAGCAGGCTACAGCTATTGTTACTGGTTTACATTTCCCATATATTTCTATGGAAAATCCAGGATGTAGGGTAGAGATACTCTTAAGCAGTGGCGGCTGGTGCTCAAATTTTTTTGGGGGGCGCAAACAAACTGAAAAAAAAAAAAAAATCATCAATTGCCGCCACTGTGCCCATTAAACGCAGCCACTGTGCCCAAACGCCACTAGTTTGTCCCCATAATGCAGCCAGTTTCTCCCCCATAATGCAGCCAGTTTCTCCCCCATAATGCAGCCAGTTTCTCCCCCCCAGCCCTGCACTTACCTTCCGAGTCAGCGCCATCCTTCTCCCGCCCTCGATGTCACTTCAGCCAATCAGGTTACCGGTAACCAGACCCGGTGAACCTGATTGGCCAGGTAACGCACCCCTGTGTGTCCTCTCATTAGATATTTAGAAGCCGATTACAGCCCTCAGGCTGTAGTCGGGAAGACTATCAGAGCCTGCTGGCTCTGATAGGCACTTCTAAAGGCCAATCAGACACTGATTCAGGATGGCCGGCGCTCAAGGGGCCGGCCATCTGAATAGTGGGCGGCAGCAATACATAGGTTCATGCAATGCATGAACCTATGTATTGTTGTGGTGAGTGACGGCCGGGCGCAGAAGCGAGCGGTAGCGGCGCTTCTGCGCCCACTATGGTCGCGCCGCCATGTGTGAAAAAAAAGACAAAAAAAAAGACAAAAAAAAAAAAAACTCTTAAAGGGCCCGTTTTTTTTTTTTTTTGGTGACCACAGGAGGGGGGCGGCGCCCGGGCGCCCCCTATGGACGGGCCGCCACTGCTCTTAAGCCTCGTACACACGGTCGCACTTGAGACAAACTTTTCCGTGGATTTTTGTCTGAAGGGAGTTGGCTGGGCACACCCATAGCATACACACAGCAGGACTTTTCTGCAAACTTTTCCAAAAAACTTTCCCAACATCACGTGGTTTTTCTGCTCTTTACCGCCACCCTTTGGTCAACTTCTGCTATTGTTGGTTGATTTTAACATTGGTTCTGGGCATGCGTATTTGTACTTCGGACAAAAGTCCGATGGATTTCTGTACACACGATAGGACTTTGCACCGTAGGACTTTTGTTGCCGAAAAGTTTGTCTGTTTGCAGAGCGAACTTTTGTCCGATGATAACCGAAAAAGTTTGTCCGATGGAGCGTACACAAGGTAGGATTTTTTTTAAAACTTGCTCATTTTGAAGTTTGTTGTCAAAAAGTCCTACCGTGTGTATGGGGCTTTACATGCACCTTTTAGTCTACATCAAGGATATGCAATTAGCGGACCTCCAGCTGTTGCAAAACTACAAGTTCCATCATGCCTCTGCCTCTGGGTGTCATGCTTGCTGCTGTCAGAGTCTCGCTATGCCTCATGGGACTTGTAGTTTGGCAACAGCTGGAGGTCCGCTAATTGCATATCCCTGGTCTACAGGTTTATCCAACCTGTAAGATCCCGGACGAGCCCCCAACCCGCTGTGCCCCATTGACATCAAATCATATCCTGTTTTGTCCGTTTTCGGCTGTCATCTAATGCCTATGGGAACCAAAGCACAGAGGATTTGGTGCGTTTTATCATTATACCAAAGCTGATCAGCATAAATGTAAAGAGACGAAAAAAAAAATAAAAAAAAATTCTTTGTGAATGGATGATGACCCATGGTGCAAGCATACTAGTCCCCAGGGAATAAACAGCTTCTTTGACTAAGCAAAGAAAAGTAAATAAATCTATGCAATAAATACACAGTATACAGTTTATAATAAAGTGCATAGTTTGGTTATACATAGTTACATATAGATATTGATTTTGAGTAGCTGCAAAGCAAACAAACTCTGCAATATGTTGTTTACCCCACAAGGTGGCAGCATAAACCATAATTGTGACTGCCAAGAGCGGTTGTGTCATATAAACCAATATTATTTGATATTTAGTATATAATATTGTATTATGTTGCTATGCGTCTTAGCCCCAATGAAGGGGGAGTTGTGAGCGCCCGAAACACGTTAGCTGCCATAACATTCCCAGCTGCTTTGGAGCCAGAGAATGTTAAAAAAAAAAAAACAAAAAAAAAAACACCCTTCTAAATCACATCGGTCACAAAAGCAAACGGGTTTAAATGGTCAGTTCACCTAATATGTTATTTTAAAATGAGACAGTACAGCTACAATACAAAACCAGGGTTAGGAGGCCCGGCTTGTGAGATACTACTGTCAGATGGTTTTAACTGTTCTGCAGCTACCCAACACTGAAATATCAGTTTTAGGGTTGATTATACTTTAAGAAAAGAGCCAACACAATATGAAGAACATTAGGATGAGAGTACAACAAAGCTTAAGTCCAGTGGGAATCCTATTTTATGACAAAATCAGAAAGCAAACGCCTTTCGGGGGCTTAGGTGCTTCATCAGGGCTAGGAAACAAAACAAGAGTGCACATTGTAAAAACAGGACCTATGCTATACAATGATAATTATACATGTAGCGGGTGGTTACATTTAGGGGAGGCATCTGAGTGATAACAGGCTCAGATGCAGCAATTGTTAGGGTTCATGGACCAATTTATGTCAGTGGAGGATATCAGTGGTGTCCAGTTCCCTGCGGCCTATAGGTGGTGCTGTCGCCATAGGCCCGGGTTGAACCACCATTGGAGGGCTGTGCCCTTTTTGTCCTCTCGCGGCAGTAGTACAGCAGGGCGGGGAACCTGCTGGGAGAGGGTATAAAGGGGCGGACATCTTCCGCTCAAGGTCCACGCCCAGGCACCTTCAGCCTGGGGGTGCGTGCTGGTGGTCTTCGGGTGCCCTCGGCCCGGAGACGGAGCTGCGGTTCCACTTCAGACACCTTAGGTCTGGGGTGAGGTACTCTCTGGAGGCCTGGAGCCCAGTACCTTCAACTGGGTCCCGCATGGGATTGAGGATTCCTAGGGGCCCACCAAGTGAGGGGACCCGAATCTAATGCGAGGGGGACCAGAGAGGTGACCTTCCCGAAGACCCAGCGCAGCATTGGCTGGTGACGGCGGAGGCCTCTGGCGACCGTCCAGGTGGATGTCTCTCCCTGACGGGGGCCGTCAACTTAAGAAGGTAGTCCACGTTCTCATGGTCGGTGGCAGCGACCCAACTAAAACCCAGGTCGGTGGCAGAGACCTAAAAGTCAAACTCACCCGGTCGGTGGCAGCGACCATCCTCACGGTCGGTGGCAGCGACCGTGCTCCAAGCCTGTTTGCGCATATCGAGACAGGAGTGTAACAAGTTCAAGTTTGTGCCTGGACCTTCCTCCGCACCTTGTCTGTTCGTTGTCTAACCAGTCTGCACTAAAAGGACTATTTATTGCTCTGAAGAATAAATAAGTGTTGGACTTTCAATGGTGTGGAACTTGAGTTACTGGGAGCAAAGGTTATACCTCCACCTGTGTGGACGGTGAGAAATCATCCTCAAGGGAAGCAGAGGCTCTGGACAGGAACACAGACCCGAAGGTAAAGACTATAGCTCATTCCTCTGCACACACAAGAGGATAAGAGCTGGTGGTGCGCCACACTCTCCTCCCTGGTCGCCTAGACAAGAGCCATACAAGCAGAAAACAAAAAGGGAGAGAGGTGGGGTCGCTACATACACATGTTTTTTGCTCTAATAGTAGAGGAAATGCAGTGAAATTTGCAACTACCATTAATGTTTGCAACATGTGTATAGTCCTTAAAACGTACACCTTTGTTGTTGAGGCTTATAGACCAAGATTTGATATTTAGCTTATAATATTTTATGTCATTTTGATTCTTATGCCCCGTACACACGATCGGAAATTCCGACAAGAAACATCCGATGTGAGCTTTTGAATGGAAATTCCGACCGTGTGTATGCTCCATCAGACTTTTGCTGCGAAAAAAAATTCCAATCGGAAATTCTGATCGTCTGTAGCAATTCCGACGCACGCTCGGAAGCATTGAACTTCATTTTCTTGGCTCGTCGTAGTGGTGTACGTCACCGCATTCTTGACGGTCGAAAGTTCAGAAGACTTGTGACCGTGTGTATGCAAGCCAAGCTTGAGCGGAATTCCTTGGATGGTTTTTCCGATGGAAAATCCGATCGTGTGTAGCCTCAATGAAGGGGAAATTTGGAATCCTTGAAATACGTTGGTTTTTCAGTTGTGTTGTGAAATACAAATCCTACTGGACTTACTCAAACTTTGTGGGGTTCTCATCCTTCTAAAGTTCTATAGACCAGTGGTACCGGGCCATGGCCTCCATCTTCTCAGGCCTCCAGCCAGCTGCAGATACCCTAACCCAGTGTTTCTCAACTCCAGTCCTCACGGCACCCCAACAGGTCATGTTTTCAGGATTTCCATTATTTTGCACAGGTGATTTGATCAATTTCACTGCCTTAGTAATTACCACAGCCCTTTTGTCTGAGGGAAATCCTGAAACATGACCTGTTGAGGCGCCTTGAGGACTGGAGTTGAGAAACACTGCCCTAACCTTCCACAATGTCTCCTAGTTCCCATAGTGCCTCCAACTTCCCATAATTGCTCAAAGTGTCCCTCAACCCCTCCAGTGTCCCTGGGCTTCCTAAGAGCCCTCAGCCCCAAGGGATCCTCCCAACCTCCCACAGTGCCCCCTTACCCTACTGCTAAGCCTCCAGATCCCCATAGTGCTTCCAGTCTAACCGTGCCCAGAGTACCTCCAACAGTAGGCCCCCTCCCAGAGACTGGTTGCTTCCAGCCCCCTCCAGAATCATCCTCTACATGGTCACCAAGTCTTCTGCAGAGTCCCCTAACCCCCTCTAGAATCTCCATCTTCCCACAGTGACACCCAACCCCATCCAGAGCCTTTTTTTTTTTACTGTTATGGAGGGTTTTGGAAGAGTTTACTGGGCTTTTGTTTCAATAATGTTGGGAAAAACTGCTACGGTATATACAGCTACAGGGACCCTTGGGGATATCCTAGTTGGCATAGAAATTTCATTCCAACTTATGCCTTCAGTGCACCAGTGGGTCGAGTGCTCCATCAATTTGCTGTACATACCAACACAATATGAAAAGGACAGAATTAAGTGTAAAGATTTGAAACCAGGTATATCGCAGTGTCGCTCAGTTAATAATCGGGAACATTTCTAGGAAAGCCATTTACCAAGGACAGATCCTGAGAACTAGGACTGTCCCTGGAAGAGGAGTTGGCATTACTGGTGGTTTAGAGACATAATATACTGAACGGTACGTACTGTTTAGTGAGAAGCTTGCACTCTGAGCAGATCTTCTCCAGGATGCTGTCTGTGATATTTCTGAGGTCAAGGCTTTCCACCTCTTTGTCATATTCTGGGAATGGGGCCACACTGGCAAAACAGTGGAACATACTGGCTTGATCATTCTTCTTACAACATTCATCATGATTGGTCTTCACTTTCAGCTCTTTTTTGCAAAACTTGGACAGAGTCTTCTGCCACTATATGACCAAAAAAAAAAAAAAAAAAGGATATAAGAAAAAAAAAAAAAACACAGGGCATGAAGGTCCACCATATTTGTTATAATCATGGGACACCTGTGTTCCCGACAAGCTGGTGAATGTCATGTGGTGGTTTGAGGTTTTCATAAGAGCCCTAGAGCTCCAGGTATCAATGTTTTTAGATATAAAATGTGCTGCTTCTTATTGGCTTAGGCTCTGTCGGGCAAGAACTGGGTGTGCATTGTACTTGATGTTCACCTGCTCAAAATTCCCAAACCAAAGGCTTATTTGGATGGTATGTCCTCTAGTGTCCTGTCATACTCTGAAGATAAGGCTACGTTTTTCTACGTGTTGAAGTGTTCCACTCAATGCACTTTTTATAGCCCGGCATCATGGAAGCACACAGTAGGTGGGTTTGTTCACACTGGTGGTCAGGGGGGAGCAGGGAAAGCAGGCGATTAGGGTGTTTAATTTTAAAATAATTTTAAAATGGGAAAAAACAAAACAAAACAACCAAACAAACAAACAAACACAACTATACGTTACAAAGTCATACCGTATATACTCGAGTATAAGCCGAGTTTTTCAGCACATTTTTTGTCCGCCTGATCTCCCGGACTTTGGGGACCCGGTACCGGCCGGCCGTAGGTCCCCTGGACCCCAAACACATGTAGCCCCACTCTTCCTCTATAAGTGTGCAAAGTTTGTTGTCCGGGGGACCTACGGCCGGGGAGCACCGATTTTTCAAACCCGGGAACCTCTTCCAGAGACTCCTATGTTAAACGGTAATTTCTCTGGTGATTTTGGGGACCCGGTACTGGCCGGTCGTAGGTCCCCTGGACCCGGAACTTGGCACACATGTAGCCCCATTTCTCCTCTATAAGTGTGCAAAGTTTGTTGTCTGGGGGACCTACAGCCGGGGAGCACTGATTTTTCAAAGCCGGGCACCCCTTCCATAGACTCCCATGTTAAACGTCAGTCTAGTCATTGGCACAGTGAGGCAAAGTGCGGCATGCAGTTGGACACCCTAGGCTTATACTCTAGTCAATACGTTTTCCCAGTTTTTTGTGGTAAAATTAGGTGCCTCGGCTTCGGATCGGCTTATACTTGCGTATATACGGTACTTACCTGCTCTGTGTAATTGTTTTGGACAGAGCCGCCCTGATCCTCCTTCTCAGGTCCCCTGCCAGCACTCCTGGCTCCTCTTCGGGGAGTGCCCCCCCCCCAAGAAAGCCATTTTCTATGGGGGCATTTATACAGGTTCGCTCTTGGGCCGCCCTGTCTGCATCAATTGACACAGACAGCAGGGCTCGGCCGTGCACCCGCTCCATCGTCAATGGATTCGATTGATCAGCAGAAGCCAATGGCTCCCGCTGCCATCAATCTGCCCTATGAGGAGGAGAGCAGAGAGCCGCTGCTCTCATGCACAATGCTGGATTGAGAACAAGGTAAGTAAAATATAAGGGAGGGAAGTAAAAGGTAACCTGTCCACCTAAAGGGGTGTACACATGCTACGGCCATAATTTAACAGCATGTCGCATTCTCAGGCTGTACCACTGCCAAATGGCACCCAATTAATTGTATGGGGTCCCATCGCAATTGCCTTGCAAAGCACATGCAATGCAATTAAATAATTTTTCTACAAATCTTCCCATGTGGGGGCAGCCTAAGTTTCTCCAAATATTAATACAGTATGCTTCCAACAAAGCTGCTGTGGTGAACTTTGGAAAGTACACGATAGATCAATACTGTACGTACCTAAATATCATTGCACAACATATGCCCCCCCTTCCTAAGAGATGGACTTGCAGTTTGTGCAGTTGCAAAGGAGACTTCTGGGAATTTAACGGTTTATTTATACTAGATGTGGGTCAAATGGTTTCTTGGACCCTTCCTGATGAAAAAAACTGAGGACTTCCTGTCTTTGATTGCCAGTGTCCATTCACCTAAAAGGTGGCTCATAAACCAGGTGGTCATGATTAATTAAACCCGCTTTGTGTCCCATGATGTATGAAAAATAAGTGTTTTTACTTGGCCAGTAGTTGACTAGGAGGCCCAAAAATTGGTCTAATTCCGCGTACACGAGATCAGAAATTCCGACAAGAAATGTCCGATGTGAGCTTTTGGTCAGAAATTTCGACCGTGTGTAGGCTCCATCGGACATTTCCTGTCGGAATTTCCGCCAACAAAAAATTGAGAGCAGGTTCTCCATTTTTCCCGACGGAAAAAGTTCCTATCAGAAATAACGATCGTCTGTATGCAATTCTGACGCGCAAAAAAACACGCATGCTCAGAATCAAGCAGAAGAGCCGAACTGCCTATTGAACTTCATTGATCTCGGCTCGTTGTACGTCTTGTAAGTCACAGCGTTCTTGACCTTCGGAATTTCTGACAAGATTTGTGTGACCGTGTGTATGCAACACAAGTTTGAGCCAAAATGCCATCGGAAAAAAATCCATGGTTTTCTTGTCGGAATTTCCGATCGTGTGTACGCGGCATAACACAGGGGACTTTTGATAACCCCACCTGCCACTGTGCATCCCTGAGAGTCCAAATACTGAGATCAATATATTTTAAGGTTCCTGAGATGTGACATTACTTGTTCTCAACTTGTTGTAAAATTTTAAGTTGTTTTTTTGGTATATGAACTCCTACATGGAAATCAGAATGCATGTCTGTGTCCTCTAAAAAACCTTTCCATAAAGAGACACATTTAAAAGAAAAAAAAAACACTACTATACGTGGTTGCGTCACTGACCCCGGTATGTGCACAGGTCACATCTTCAGTCTTGCAGCACTTTCTGAATGCATTCTCCATGTTGTTGATGGCTTTAGCCCGGCGTACGTAGTACCCGTAGTAGCTTTTGGGCAGTTCGGAGTCAGGATACAGTGGGCGATATTTCCTTAGCTTGCAGAGGTTCTGGATGTTGCTGGCTTTGGGTTCTCCGGGTGGGAAGGCCAGGTTTGAACCACTGTATTTGTTTTCTGGGTTATTTAGGCACGTGGGCGAGCTAGAAGAGCAAGGTCCCAGTCTCCGTGGCATGGGCACAGATGGGATGTCTGCACTGCCGATCTCCAGCAAGGGAGCAGAGCTGATGTAGTTGGGGTTTGGGGCCTCATCGGTGAAGCAGGTCTCCCTCTCTACACCAGTCTTCTTGCAGCAGTGGAAGTGACGGGTCTTTATTGTAAATTCATTTGTGCAGAAATCGTCCAGGGCATTCTCCCACTAGAATAGAGCAGATGATTACATTACCACAACTTAGGGAAAGTATAGCTGGTCAAGTTTAGTACGTATTATTTTGAGAATTCATAAACTTGTATTTACATTTTTATTTTTTTTAAATAGAAATAAATATTTTACATATACCATATATGGCCATTTATGGACAGCTGACCATCATACCTACAAATATATATATATATATATATATATATATATATATATATATATATATATATATAGCCTTTTTAATTGAGTTTATGCCTTTAACTTTACCATTCACTGGAAAGATAAAGTGAAGGGTACAGTCAAAGTGAAGGGTACAGTCAAAGTGAAGGGTACAGTCAAAGTGAAGGGTACAGTCAAAGTGAAGGGTACAGTCAAAGTGAAGGGTACAGTCAAAGTGAAGGGTACAGTCAAAGTGAAGGGTACAGTCAAAGTGGAAGTAAACCCTCCTATCGTTTTCAGCCAAGGGAGCTGCCATCTTGGCCTTGGGTTTAATCTTCAACTGCCATGATGCTGCACATGTGATCAGTGATGACACCAGCCATTGGATAGTTTGACAGTTTGGTTGAGAGCACAGCCAATGGGAGTGTTACATTTCCGGCAAGTGCCGGAAATGTAACTGTTTTTTTAAACTGTTAAATGGATGGGTTTACTTCTGCTTTAAAGCACGCAAAGACATTTTAGAACTGTGTGGCTCCAACCGTGTGATGGAAGTTTGGTGAATGCCCTTTTCAATTACAACATGGCTGCTTCCCCTGGTGCACAAAACCAGTGCCATAAAGACATGGCTTGAAGAGCTTCATGTAGAGCACATATGTCAAACACAAGGCCCATGGGCTGAATCCAGCCCGCCAGGTCTTGTCATGTGACCCTCACACCAAGTTTTGCAGCCTCAACGTTGCGGAACTCTATTCCGCCAGCTCACTCTCCATTAACAGTCCCTGTTGTCACTTGTAACTCTGAAGTTTTTACAAGGGACAGCTTTGCTCTCAGCAGCTCCCAGAACTAAAAGATCCCGGCATGTACTCATGGCAGGGACAAATCTCCAGAAGCTGAGCCAGGGATTGATGTATCAGCAAGGCGAGGCAGAACCGCCTACACAGCGAAGTACTAGAGCCAGGCCAGATAGGAGAGATGTGAGGAAGCTTTGGGATTGGGGGGGGGGGGTTGGGGTTGTACACTACAGCATACCCCTGTACTCTGAACCTAGCACACTCCTGAACCCTGCACTCTGTACGTAGCGAAAGCCCTAAGCTCTGCACTCTGTGCATAGGGCACCCCTGGAACTGCACTCTGTACGTAGCATAATCCTGAACTCTGCATTCTGTACCTTAATGCACTCCTGAACCCTGCATTCAACAGGCCCTTTGAGGGCAACCATACTGCGAATGCAGCCCGCAATGAAACTGAGTTTGACTACCCTGGTGTAGAGGAACTTGAGTGGCTTACCAAGCCCTAACCTCAACCCTACTGAACACTTTTGATAAACTGGAATGCTGAATGAGAGCCAGGTTGTATTAGTACCCAACCTTACAAATGCCCTTTCAACTGAATGAGCACAAAATCCCAAAGACAGACCCCAAAATCTTGTAAAAAGCTTAACAGAAGTGTAGGAAATGTTATAGGTCAGATGGTCCTGTTTCTCCTCGGAGACCAGGAGCATTGTGCCTTCTTAATGGGACTCATTCTGCGGTCTGTGTAATCTGATCTTCAGGTTATTGTATAGTACAGCTTGAGAAAGAAACTGATCATCTGAACTGCCACCTGCTGGCTGCAGGTGGTAAAGGTGAAATATTGTATGTAATATATTTACCTGAATGAGATCTTGGTATTCATATCTGTAACTGCTGGACAAGTGTGCACATATGTCACTTTCACCAATTTGGATTGGCCACTACCACTTCCCTCAACATGTCACCCTTCATATAGGTAAACCAAGATAAAATTCTCCCATAATGCAAGTTTTCCCTTTAGGTCACATGATTAGGTCTGCCAGACTATTAAAGTACCTTGAAAAAAGTATTCATACCCCTTGAAAGTTTCCACATTGTCATGTTACAACCAAAAATGTAAATGTATTTTATGTGATAGACCAAACACAAAGTGGCACATAATTGTGAAGTGGAAGGAAAATTTGTCACCATGTAGATCCACCTTTCTCTGCAATTACGGCTGCAAGTTTTTTTGGATATGTCTCTACCAGCTTTGCACATCGAGAGTGAAATTTTTGCCCATTCTCCTTTGCAAAATAGCTCAAGCTCTGTCAGATTGGATGGAGAGCGTCTGTGAACAGCAATTTTCAAGTCTTGCCACAGATTCTCAATTGGATTTAGGTCTGGACTTTGACTGGGCCATTCTAACACATGAATATGCTTTGATCTAAACCATTCCATTGTAGCTCTGGCTGTATGTTTAGGGCCATTGTCCTGATGGAAGGTGAACCTCTGCCCCAGTCTTAAGTCTTTTGCAGACTCTAACAGGTTTTCTTCTAAGATTGCACCGTTTTTGGCTTCATCCATCTTCCCATCAACTCTGACCAGCTTCCCTGTCGAAGAAAAGCATCCCCACAACATGATCCTGCCACCACCATGTTTCACGGTGGGGGTGGTGTGTTGAGGGTGATGTGCAGGGTTAGTTTTCCGCCACACATAGCATTTTTCTTTTAGGCCAAGATGTTCAATGTTGGTCTCATCTGACCAGAGAACCTTCTTCCACATGTTTGCCGTGTCCCCCACATGGCTTCTCACAAACTGCAAACTGGACTTCTTGTGGCTTTCAGCAATGGCTTTCTTCTTGCCACTCTTCCATAAAAGGCCAAATTAGTAGAGTGCTCAACTAATAGTTGTCCTGTGGACAGATTCTCTCACCTGAGGTGTGGATTTCTCTGCAGCTCCTCCAGAGTTACCATGGGCCTCTTGGCTGCTTCTCTGATTAATGCTCTCCTTGCCCGGCCTGTCAGTTTAGGTGGACGGCCATATCTTGGTAGGTTTGCAGTTGTGCCATATGCTTTCCATTTTTGGATGATGGATTGAACAGAGCTCTGTGAGCTGTTCAAAGCTTGGGATATTTTTTTTATAACCTAACCCTGCTTTAAACTTCTCCATTTTATCCCTGACCTGTCTGGTGTGTTCCTTGGCCTTCATGATGCTGTTTGTTCACCTCTGAGGGCTTCACAGAACAGCTGTATTTATACTGAGATTACAATACACACAGCTGGACTCTATTTACTAATTAGATGACTTCTGAAGGCAATCGATTCCACTAGATTTTAGTTAGGGGTATCAAAGTAAAGGGGGCTGAATACAAATGCACGCAACACTTTGCACATTTGTAAAAAAATGTTGAAAACCCATTTATAAAATTTTCCTTCCACTTCACAATAATGTGCCACTTTGTGTTGGTTTATCACATAGAATCCCAATAAAATACATTTACGTTTTTGGTTGTAACATCATCATGACAAAATGTGGAAACTTTCAAGGGGTAGGAATACTTTTTCAAGGCACTGTAAAATTATCAGTCAAATAGGGTTGACAGGAATCCATATAACATTTTTGCTGCTAAATACTTTGTGCTATAAAATTCTTAGGGCTGTTACTGATTAAAATTTTTGTGTTCGATTAATAATTTTTTTGTTTAATCGATTAATTATAACGCACATACAGTTTTTACAATTGTCCACATCTCCCCTCCCCCCCATACCGCATTGTCCACATCTGCCCCCATACCGCATTGTCCACATCTGCCCCCATACCGCATTGTCCACATCTGCCCCCATACCGCATTGTCCACATCTGCCCCCATACCGCATTGTCCACATCTGCCCCCATACCGCATTGTCCACATCTGCCCCCATACCGCATTGTCCACATCTCCAACTTCCGCTCTGTCCAGAATAGACAGCAGGCAGACCCGTCCGCAGAGTAGACAGAACAAGCAGGCGGGTGATGATGACGTCAGCGCACCGCTACTAGGCCGCCGCCGCCGGGTGGACCAAGATGGCCGCCGCTCCGGAGCTAGGCCGAAGCCGCGGCCTTTCCTATGGGCGAGACCGCGGAGCTCACTCCGCGGATCGTCCTCGATCAAAATTATTTTGATCGATCAAAGAAATTAACGATTAATCGAGCAATTAATCGTTAATTTCCGCAGCCCTAAAAATTCTACTTCACTGGTGCTAGAAACTAGTCATGTCTGCCTGTTTACTGAATATATAAGGATGAACAGAATGGAGACGTACTGCTTTCAGTGCACAGCTCAGTTTCTCAGACTGACGGCAGCACCTGGAGTATCCCTCCTCCACATTGTTAATGGCGTCCCCTTGTCTGCTGAGGTGAGAGAACCCTGTTCGGGGAAGGTTCTCAGCACCATACGAAATTATTGGCCGGGTCTTCCTGCAGATATCGCCGATATTGGCTCTACTGGGTTTCCCTGGAGGGAAATCTTTCAGGTTGTTGTTTACGGTTGGTCCGGGCCTTCTGCCACGTGGTAACAATACTTGTTCACCCCGGATCAGGGGAGAAAGTTCAACTACAAGAAGAGACAAGGGATATATTAATTATTATTAACAGCAACCATAATCTATATATGAAAAATACCAGTAGAATACGATCACAACAATATAAAGATACATTACAATTCTAGATCTGCACTTTGGGGCATTTGCACCCACAGGTTTACCTGCTATACTATTCAGTCATCAGATACATTGAGGATACCTCTCCCAATGATACACCTGACTTCCTACAATTGCAGTTTCTTCTATTGACCAAAGACATAAAGTACTCACAGATCCTTTTACTGCAATGCAATTGCTCTGTGCAGAAATTGTGGCATAAACCTAAATGGATTGCATTAGCTGAGCAAGCAGGTTTATACCCTGTGCTGATGACCCTTGTGCAACATCATATGGAAATAATGAGGACCAGGCAGGATGAATATTTTTCCCCATGTTCTCCAGGGGTCTCTGTGCAGGCTCGAGTGAAGAATTATCATCGGCACACCAAGGTTTTCTCACAATGGTCCAAAGTTTATTCACATGGTACACATAGGGCAATGTTTGAGCCACACAGGGCCCCTTCATCAGACAAGGGAGGGTCACTTGCCTGATAAAGAGGCCCTGCCTGGCTCCGAAACGTTGCCCTATGTGTACCATGTGAATTAGGCTTTGGACCCTTTTGAGGAATCCTTGGTGTGCTGGTGACATTTCTTCACAGATTGCCTACAGTTTCCAGCCCGTGGTCATTACAGCACACAGCATTACTGAACAGCCATTTTCAGGAAAGTGTGCGTTGGGAATATTGCGTTTGGATCTCTACAGGTTGTGGCATATATTATTGACAGGTAATTTTCTCTTGGTCCATGCACTATATCTACTGTAGTGACTAGGAATGAGCTATGGTTTGGTCCAAACACTGGTTCTGACCAAACTTTATTCAGACATTCGTCCACTGACCGGATGAACAGCCCATTCAGCAGGAGCTAAGCATAATACAGTTTTTCTCCTGCCAAAATATTATACATACATACACACACATATCGGTATCAGGTTGTTAAGGAAGCGGGCATCCGCTGCTTCCTTAGCAACCAGTGACCAGACACCATTCATTTACTTTTAGGATTTCACCGGCCATGTAATCAAAGTGTCCAGGGATAGTAAAAAACAAAAAAAAAAAAAAAAAAAAACAAACACCACACAAGCCCGGGTTCATCTTTCATAATTTTTACGAGGTACTTCTGGTCCATTATGAATTTTAAGTGCAACCCCATACAACAGAAACAAGAAGAAATCAAATATAGATGTACGTGAATGAACAATATCTGCCCTTATTTTTATTTCCCTTCCTTCTATTCCCTTTCATTTTTTTTACTATACCTTCTTCTATGGGCTTCTCCCTGAGGTCCACAAAGTTTTACTTTTGTTCCTTTCTTTTTGAGATTAAAGCGGAAGTAAACCCATCGATTTAACAGTTTCAAAAAGCAGTTACATTCCCGGCATGCCGGGAATGCCAACTGTCACATTGGTTGTGCTCTCAACCAAACTGACAAACCATCCAATGGCTGGTGTCATAACTGATCACATGTACAGCATCATGGCAGTTGAAGGTTAAACAGAGGCCAAGATGGCAGCTTCCTTGCCTGAAAATGATTGGAGGGTTTACTTCCACTTTAAATAATCAATTTTTTCTACAAATATTCAGAGTATTTATAAATAGACTATCGATGCAATGATCGGTTAATTACGAAGCCATTTCAATGGTTTTATTATTAAAATACTCTACTATTGAACTCAATTATACAATGTTATACTTTTATATGATACTTATGTACAAATGCTAGTATGACGTTATTATTAAGCATTAATAAAAGCTTTATGGTTTTAAAAAAAAAAAAAAAAAGGCGTGGCGTCCCCACCAAGTTTATACCAGACCCAGACACAAAAAATAAAGTGTGGGGTCCCCCCAAAAATCCACACCAGATCCTTATCTGAGCATGCAGGCCGACATGCTCTAACAGACTAACATCCTATCAGATTGAGTGACAGGTCGGGCATTCTGATAGCTGTGTATGCTAGTTATAAGCTATACCTGTGGTCTCCAAACTGTGGCCCTGGGACCAGATGTGGCCACTTGAGTACCTTTATTTGGCCCTTGGGGCACTATTCCACCAACTGACACCAATGATGGAGCACTATTTCCCCTTCCGACATCAATGGGGCACTATTCTTCTCATTGATAATGGGGCACTATTCCTCCCATTAAAACCAATGATGGGGCACCGATGCCGGGACATTTTCTGCTAACACGGGCCACAGTTTTTCCCCCTGTAAAGCCTGAATGGCAGTAAACTGGCTCTGTCTTTAGAAAGTTGGGAGACCCCTGAGCTATACAATAACCTGCAGGAAAGATCCTTCACCAATACGGTTTAGAATGGATGGAGGAATGTATACATGTATGGCTAGTTTTAGTAGATCTAAAAAAGGTGATAATCCAGAGATTGCACAATAACATTGTATCCTGTGGGCATCTTTGATTGGAAGTCAGAATGTTGAGAATTCTACTTGAGAATTCTACTTGCGCAAGATAAGTTCATGGAGCTGGTTCAGGACAGTGCAAAACTGATAGAAATTAGACTTTATCGTTCAGCGACAATAAAAAGAATGAAAATTGATTGGCGATTTATTGATATGGGTAACTGGCCCTTTACGTTTTATTGAAGTTTGCTATATGGGATAAACGTGTGCGTTTTCCTAACCAGCCCTTGGGATAGCTCTGTATTTGTGTTGGATACTTGGATGTGGCCTCACCTGGATGGTAAACAGGAACGCCTCGTGTGTGTGCTTGGGCATTAAGTAACAATAGCAGCTGGCGTATGGTAACATGTGACTATAATCTTGCCTGATGAGCTCAGTAAGACTAAAGCACACAACCACGGAGCCCCATACCACCCACAAACAGGCCACAGTAATAGGAAACAAGGGAGCTGATATTGCTGACTTGTTTCTGAAGGTCCAGAGTGGTCATCCTTCTCCTACATCCACTTCATGGTAACCCAAAAGTCAGGCGTTCTGACACTTCCCTGGCTGCATGCTTGTCCTGGGCCAGTCAGTGAAGAATGAAGGATAAGGGCATATTTATTTTCACATATTAAGTCCACAATAGCAGCTCCTATATCGCAGCTATGCTTAGAGAATTTTTATTTTATTTTTTTTAAAGAATTTTACCAAATTTTCCATTGAAACTGACATATGCCCTTTGAGTTCACTTTAAATAGAATCTGTTCCTTTCCCGTAATTTCCTTGAACAGTCATTCACCCTCCCGACTTATTTTCGATCACATCACTTCTCCCTCTTCCTCTGACAATTGGGCGCTTTTTTTTTCACCCTCTTTTTTGGGTTACCCTCTCCACACCTTCTGGATTCTAGCCTATGTGAGAATACAGTTGCCAGCAGCCTCCTGGGAAACTCACATAACACATACCAAAAGGCTAGTCTAAGGTGCATGTGCCGTGGCCTGTCACCAGAGAGCTCGCTGCCTATTTCAGCCAGCCCTATGACAACACACTGCAGCATATGCATGTCATCAGGGGCCAGCTGCAATAACTTTGAAGCGACCGCCAGGTCCCGAGTCCCGATGCCATCAGAGAAAGAAGATGGCAGCGAAGGATCAAGTGTGCAGTAGCGAAGTGTTGAATTCCTACAGAACTGCATTGTATTTTATAGTTGTGCGAGTATGTGTTATGTGGATAAATCAATGAAAAAGGTAGGCATGGGGGGGGGGGTGTGAAGTTCCTTTTTAAGAGGCAGCATGCGTCTGTTCTTGAAGCAAAGGATAGCTACATGTGAGAATGCGGCAATAGGAAAAAATGTGCATATCACTCCTGTGTACTGCAGACACCACTAGCCATTGCACACTGTGAAATTCCATTGTATACTTCTGCAGGTCGCCGGTATCGGAAACACACACACACACACACACACTAACCCAGTGTTCACAACCAGATAGATATATATTTTTGTGGTGGTGGTTTTTAAGTTAAAGGGTTCCCTTGGTGGGTCTTACCTTCTCTTTGCTCTATTGGAAAGGGAGGTTCGATCGCCCTTTGGTACATAAAAGAATCGCCTTGATCTGAAAAATAGGAAAAAATCATTTTCTATATTATCAGGCTGTTTACTGACATGAGTCTACATCTGTCAAATGGTGTTCTCTAATAAACAGAGCAAGAAGTAACCCATAGTTGAGCAACCAATCAAAATTGACCAAAGTATTTTTAGTAAGAATGTGATTAGTTACTGTAACCGTTTTCGTGTTCTTCCAGTCCAGCCATTCTCAACCAGGGTTCCTCCAGAGGCTGCTAGTTTGTTGAGCTGTGGCGGATTGACCTCCCATCTCATGGTGCCATCAAAGTTTAAGGGCCAGTGGCACTTGGCAAAGCCAGCTGCAGGACACCGGAGATTTTTAGCTACCTCTTCGGGTGGCCTTCTGACCACCAGAAGGGGCATTCTTTTGACTGGCCACCAATGTAAGGCGTTCTTTTCTCATGGACTCCCAATGAGTTGGTCTAGCAGGGTTTCACCAAGACCTAAAAATTTCAAGGGTTCCTCTAAGGCAGGGGTCTACAAGCCTTCTAAACAAAGGGCCAGTTTATCGTCCTTCAGATTTTAGGGGGGCTAGTGGGAGTAGAAAATGCCAGTGTTAATAGGATTATACAGTGCCCCATCATTGGTTTTAGTGGGAGTAATGCCCCATTGTTGGCATCAGTGGGAAAAAAGCACCTTATCATTGGGGTCTATGAGAGGAATGGTGCCCCACCACTAGTGTCATTGGGGAGGAATAGTGCCCCATCATTGGTATCAGTTGTGGATGGAATAGTGCCCCAAGGGCCAGATAGAGGGAAAGCCACATCCGGCCCTAAGGCCGCAGTTTGGGGACCGTCTACAAACTGTGGGATATATTAATATTTATTTATTTTATACTAGTAATGGCTTCAATCAGCAACTCCTAGTGGAGCTGATAGTGTGGTGGGTAATCTTACACTAACTGATGTTGGCTGGGGGGTACACTGACATCAGTAGTGACACTAGAACAGTGATCAGTGCTATGCACGGTCACTGTACTAATGGCACTGGCTGGGAAGGGGTTAACATCTAGGGTGAGCAAGGGGTTAACTGTGTGCCTAACAATGTGTAACATGTGCATTATGTGCTGCTTTTACTAATCGATCTTGTTTCCCCCCTTGAGGCACAGGAATGCAGTTCTTTCAGAGTGGATACGCCGTGACGTCACCGGCTGCTGCTTGCTAGAATATCTCCTTAACTGTGCACGTTTAGGGGATATTAATTAATTTTACCTACAGGTAAGTTTTATTATAAGCTTACCTGTAGTTAAAAATAAAAAAAAAAACACAACAGTTTACTACCACTGATTATGGAAAATTGCATGAAACTAGTTGGGCTTTGTTTTTTCTTTACGGAAGTCCACGGGGGTGGTACTTAGTTGATCTCCAGTGAATAAAAAAAAAGTAAAACTGGTTGGGTTGTTACATTTTTTTTTCTTTAGAGATCCTAGAGGTACGATGTGAATTTGGGGTTCTCAATGTTGGGATATTGTCAGAAGATCATAACCTTCATCATTGCCTGAAGGTCCTTTTTAACTAAAATATTTCCCTTCGGGAGACCAACCCTTTGTTGGCATCCCGTGCACTTATTGACAGGAAAGATTCCACATTATCCAGTACAGCAAGCCTGTCTGTGCTTGTTTAAATCTAGAATTGCTCAGCATCGGAATGTATTCTTCACGGCGAGGATTAGTGGGATCACTGAACCAGGATCCTGGCAACGTGCATTGTGTTCATGGCACCAGCGGGTGAAATTTGCATAACATGTTGATAAACTGTTTGGAGAACGTTTAACAGAGGCTTTCAGAAGATTTTAGCATGCAAGGGAGGACTGCGGACAATTCCCTGCATGCCTCCAAATAAACTGTTTACTTTCCAATCTCAGTCTTACGAGGACCTCAAACTAGGTCAGCTTCAGAGGCCGCCCTTTTACCATGTTATACAAGAAGACTACTACCCATATGTAAAATAGAACATTAGATGCCATTAAATCAGAGCAGAAGGGTGTGGTGCAATCCCATTTCCAGAAAGCCTTTGGAGAAACATGAACAGCCTTTTTTAATATCACAGTACATCAGGGAGGACCAATGAGCACTAAATATTGCGAGGCACTGGCTGGCAGGAATGTGGATGGCGTCTATGGGGGTGTATAATTTAAAAATAAAATAAAAATTAGAGCTATTCATCCTATGAAACTTGAATCAAAAAAAAGGGCTGGCAACTCGGATGCTCTTGATTAAAAGTCCTTTATTGGTTACATGGCTACAGGCTATACACCGACGTGTTTCGGCTAAGAAGCCTTCATTGCTTTAATAAAGGCTTCTTAGCCGAAACGTGTCAGTGTATAGCCTGTACCCGTGTAGCCATGTAACCAATTAAGAACTTTTATTCAAGAGCATCCGAGTTGCCAGCCCTTTTTGATTCAAGTATTGTATTTATGGGGCCTGAACGTCCTGGCTAGAGAACCGGATTACAGTTCGTGGACTTCTATATTGGCAGTGGAGCTGGGGTAACATTTTGTTTCTCTCATCCTATGAAACTGTATGTTCTGTGTGAAAGGGGGTAAAAAAAATTATTATTAAGCCCTGGTTCACACTGGTGCGTTTTTGAAATGCGATTTAACATGTCAAATCGGCGGCGCTGCACCGATTTCAAAAAGTAGTTTCTGTACTACTTTTTTGCAATTTCGGCCAAAATCAGGACTGACAAGCAGGGGTGAAATCGTGCGAGTTCAGCTGAACTCACACGGCTTCATTCCCGCAGCCCAGTGTGAACCTGGGCGAAAATGGTTTTCCATTCCATAAATTAAGCGAATAAGGAAAACGCACTATGGCCACTTGGCGTTGGCGATCAAAGTAAATATGTACATTTTATGATCATCTGCTCCATCTAGAGGCCTTAATGCAGTATTATCCCGATTCTACATGCATGGCCTGTAAAAAAAAAAATGATCCGAATAAGATACATTTTTACCCCCATTTGCATAAAACTGTACATGCAGTTTCGCATCATACTGATCAGGAATCTAGATAATTTAAAGCAATCGTAGATGGAAAAAAATGTTTTAAAAAAAAAATTACACACACATGCCTATGCTAACTGAATTACACAAAGCGGCCGCAAACCTCCTGGCCCCTCCTCTCCAGCCCGTGCATGCTCACTCCGAGCCCCTGGCTTTGATTGACAGTACTGGGAGCCAATACTTCCCATTGCCCCAGGAAGTGAGGGAAGAGAAGAGCTGCAGACGTGCACAGCTCTGGATCGAATGAGGGTTCAGATAAGTAAATCGAAGGGGGTGGGAGGGGCCGTGCTGATGCCAAAACATTTTTTAACCTTAATACAAGAAATGCATTAAGGTAAAACATGTTTAGGCTTTATAATCACTTTAAAACTTGCTTTCTGAGAACCCTACACCCACAGTACATCAAAAAGAAGCAAAAATCTCCTTCAAAAGTATGGTCCCAAACTCAACATGGACGGAATTTTTTTTTTTTTTTTTAAGAAAGAAGTAATCAGATGGATACTCCCCATATCAATATTCTACAGTGTTATTTCTTGTCAATTACCTTTTTTTTTGCATTACAAACACATAAAATTTTCAAGGGTGAATGAGGCCAAGTTGTTAGCACTTCCGCCTGGCAGCACTAAGGTCATCGGTTCAAATCCCAACCCCGGCACTACCTGCCTGAGGTGTTAATGTTCTCCCTGTGCAGGTTTCCTCTGGGTACTCCTGTTTCCTCCCACACTCCAAAGACATGCTGGTAGGTTAATTGGCCCTAGTATGTGTATGTATGAATGAGTTGGGGACCTTGGACTGTAAGCTTCTTGAGGGCAGAGACTGATGTGAATGTACAATATACACTATTACCAAAAGTATTGGGACGCCTGCCTTTACACACACATGAACTTTAATGGCATCCCAGTGTTTACTAGACACTTTTTTATAAACACTTGCTGCTACAAAGACTTATAAATGTACAGTTACATAGTTCCCAGATGTGTATAGGTTTATAATTTTTTTATTTTAAATTCTTTGCTGTGTTTTATTCTTTGTATATTTAGAATTATGTTTCATTAGTATGTAGCACCGTGGTCCTGTGGGATACGACATTTCGTTCTACCGTATGTCCTCACGTGTAGTAGAATGACAATAAAGCTGGACTTGACTTGGTCCGTCGGGTTCAATATTAAGTTGGCCAATTCTTTGCAGCTATAACAGCGGCAACTCTTCTGAAAAGGTTTTCCACAAGGTCCTCCACCCCAAACTCGCTCATCTATGTCTTTATGGACCTTGCTTTGTGCACCAGTGTGCAGTCATGTTGGAACAGGAAGGGGCCATCTCCAAATTGTTCCCACAAAGTTCGGAACATGAAATTGTCCAAAATGTCTTGGTATGCTGACGCCTTAAGAGTTCCCTTCACTGGAACTAAGGGGCATGATTTGGACCAGTTCACATCAGTGCCTGATGCGCTTCTGGAAGAATGGTCAAACATTCCCATAGACACACTCCTAAACCTTGTGGGCAGCCTTCCCAGAAGAGTTTAAGCTGTTATACCTACAAAGGGTGGGCCAACTCAATATTGAACCCTACGAACTAAGACTGGGATGCCATTAAAGTTCATGTGCGTGTAAAGGCAGGTGTCCCAATACTTTTGGTAATATAGTGTATATGTAAAGCGCTGCTTAAATTGACAGTGCTATACAAGTACCTGTAATAAATAAAAGAAACCCTTCCCCAGTCAGTCCAGAACACCAGTAACAAACTTTTGCGGTTGGATTTTTAAGTGTAATTAAACCCAAACAATGACAGAGAAAAGCTGTGATGTCAACTTTTAGGTATATCTGAAAGATAAAGCCCCTCCAAATATACCACGTTAAGATAAAAAAAAAAAAAAAAAAAAAACCTGGAAGGATCAGGAGGCTCTCAGCAGAAAGTAATCCGGTCTACCAGAGGCTAGGATGTCAGACTTTATTTGCTACTTTGATTCAGGAGATGAGTTCTTTCAGAAAAATCTTTCCTTGCTCCCATTTGGTGTATTATCCACTTGCCGACCGCCACATGTACATATACGTCAGCAGAATGGCAAGGCTGCGCAAAGAAACGTACCTTTACGTTGCTTTAAATTTGCCACCGTGTCGGCGCGCGCCCCCGCCGCGTGACCGCAGGACTCGATGTCTGCCGGTATCCTGCGATCGTGTCACGGAGCTGCAGAACGGGGAGATGCCTATGCAAACAAGGCATTTCCCTGTTCTGCCTAGTGACAGGACACTGATCTACTGCTCCCCGTCATCGGGAGCAGTAATCAGTGTCGTGTCACTTGTAGCCCAGCCCCGTCACAGTTAGAATCACTCCCTAGTACACACTTAAAGGGGAGTTCCACCCTTTTTTTTTATGTTTATTAAAAGTCAGCAGCTACAAAAAGTGTAGCTGCTGGCTTTTAATAAACATACACTTACCTGCTCCACTGTCCAGCGACGCGCCGCCTGGAGCTCCGCTCCTCTCCCCCCTCCTCCGCCGGCGCGTCCATTCACAGTGTGGGCACCTAGCCGTGACCGCTTTCGGCTTCACGGCCGGGCACTCACTGCGCATGCGCGAACGGCGCAGCGCTCTGTGAGTGGACAGGCGATCGCCTGGGACCTGTCACGTCCCAGGTGATCGCCTACAGGGAGGAGCCGCCACAAGGCGATATGACGTATCGCCTAGGCGACCCCAGGGTGGAAGGAGGAAGTGGGACAGGAAGTCCCACTGCTACTGAAGCCCCCACTCACCCCCCAAAAAAATTACATGCCAAATGTGGCATGTAAGGGGGTGAGGAGTGGAATAAAAAAAAAAAAAAAAAAGGAAAAAAATTGGGTGGAACCCTTCCCTGCCAGTGTCATTTACACAGTAATCAGTGCATTTTTATAGCACTGATCATTGTATAAATGACAATGGTCCCAAAATAGTGTCAAAAGTGTCCGCCGCAATGTCACAGTCGCGATAAATCGTCGCCATTACTAATATAAAAAAAATTATAATAATAAAAATGCCATAAAACTATCACCTATTTTGTAGACGCTATAACTTTTGCGCAAACCAATCAATATGCTTATTGTGATTTTTTTTTTACCAAAAATATGTAGAATACATATCGGCCTAAACTGAGAAAGAAATTTGTTTTTTTTTTTTATATTTTTTGCGGATATTTATTATAGCAAAAAGTAAAAAATATTGCTTTTTTCCCCCCCCCAAAATTTACGCTCTTTTTTTGTTTATAGCGCAAAAAATAAAAACCGTAGAGGTGATCAAATACCACCAAAAGAAAGCTCTATTTGTGGGGGGAAAAAAAAGATAAATTTTGTTTGGGTACAACATCGCGCGACCGCGCAATTGTCAGTTAAAGCGACACAGTGCCGAATCGCAAAAAAGTGCTCTGGTCAGGAAGGGGGTAAATTCTTCCGGGGCTGAAGTGGTTAAATGTACAAAGGGAATAGTTGTTATATCCGTTTGACAAGTGAAGAGAAGCTTAGTGTGTCAGAATTTTAGAGATGTCCTGTGTTATTTAAAAGCGTCCTAGTTATTTTCTTGGACTACAGAATGATTAGCCTTTATGTTGTAGAGGTCTGAGGATGGGAGTGAATTGACCCCTGTGTTTGTAAGATGCACTACTAGACAACACAGACTTTTCTCCTTTCCATCAGTGGTGGAAACCTTTGGTCCTCTAGACCAGTGGTTCTCAACCCTGTCCTTAACCACTTCAATACCAGGCACATATACACCTTCCTGCCCAAGCCAATTTTCAGCGCTGTCGCAATCTGAATGAGAATTGCGCGGTCATGCTACACTGTACCCAAACAAATTTTTTATCATTTTGTTCCCACAAATAGAGCTATCTTTCAGTGGTATTTGATCGCCTCTGCGATCACCTCTGCACAAACAAATAAAAAGCGAAAATTAAAAAAAAAAAAAAAAAAAGTTTGTTTCTGTTAATTTTTTGGGTAAATAAGTAGGTTTTCTTCTTCAATGACGGGCACTGATATGGCTGAACTGACGGGCACCGATGGGCACTCATAGGCAGCACTGATGACACTGGTGGGTGGCATTGCTGTGCATCACAAAAAAATGTTGTGCCAAGATGGTGCCAGTCAGTGCCCATTTGTGGGCACTGATTGGCATAAGTTAGGCATCTTATTATACATGTGGATGGCCATGGGGGACTTACCTGGCCATCCATATGTTAGGTGCTTCCCTGGTGGTCCAGTGTGGGCATCCGAGCGGGGTCTGCGCTGATAAACAATCAGCGCGAACCCCCCCTGTCAGGAGAGCCGTTGATCGGCTCTACTCGCGTCTAGCCGATCAACGGCTCTTCCTGTTTACATCGTGATCAGCCGTGATTGGACACAGCTGATCACGTGGTAAAAAGCCTCCGCCGGAGGCTCTTTACCGAGATCAGTGTAGCGGTGGGTCAGCGGCTGTTATCCTGCAGGATGTCAATAGATGTCCAGTCAGGATGACAGAACCACTTCCCGGACGTCAATCTCCTATTGACCGGGCAGGAAGTGGTTAAGTACCCCCAACAGGCCATGTTTGCAGGTTTTCCTTTATCTTGCACAGGTGCTTTAAATCAATGGTTTGGTATTTTGGACAGCTATTTTATCTAAGAGAAATTCCCAAAACATGGCCTGTTGGGGGTACATGAGGACAGGGTTGAGAACCACCGATATAGACCAAGGGGCAGCTGGAGATCCAGAATTGTCCTCTCAAATCACTAAGGGCTTTCCACGCCTTAAATAAAAATGGTGTATATGGCCAATTGCCAAATCACATATTAGATAGCAGTAGGTGGGACAGACGGGTTGCAATGGACAGTTCTTTGGAATGAGAAGCCCAGCATTTTCCCCAGACACCCACAACATTCCAGAGCTGGCCTCTGCTGTTTTCCGACCATTGTACAGCAGCATGTGGTGTTGTTTTCCATCTGCACATGGCCATACAACGGTCCAGAGTCTCTGTTCAGCAGTTCTGTTCATATGTTCATGATGTGCCTGGTACAGGAAGTTCTGTTTGTGATTGAAACATCAAAGCATCTAGGGTTGTAATGTTTGTGACATTCTAGATATTCAACTACAGGGCTTAATGCGGCGTACACACGTACGTTTTTAATGCCATTTTTTTAACCAACGTTTTTCTCGTAGTTTTTTTCATGTTTCCTCTCAAGCCTGTCTTGCATCCACACGATCATTAAAAAAAAACGCTTGAGCAAAGCGCAGTGACATACAACACGTACAACGGCACTATAAAGGGGAAGTTCCATTCGGATGGCGCCACCCTTCATGTTAGTAAAGTTTGTTGAGCGACGATTCGCGCTTTTCAGCCTCGTGCTTTTCTGTCCGTTACAGCGTGACGAATGTGCTATCTCCATTACGAACGCTAGTTTTACCAGAACGAGCGCTCCAGTCTCATACTTGATTCTGAGCATGCGCATTTTTTTTCCCCCTCGTAAAAGCATACACACTATCGTTTTTCACGTCGTTAAAAAAAACGACGTGAAAAAATAGAGCATGTTCGAAATTTTTAATGCCCGTTTTTCACGCCGTTAAAAATGCTCTGGTGCATACACACGATCGGTTTTAATGACCATTTTTAAAAATGCCATTTTCTCTTATCATCCATGGACTGACACGGTGTCTCTTTACACTTTACACGTGGGTTATGTCCCTGCTTGCAGGAGAAGACCTAGGCAGAATGTGAGATGCTATACATACATTCTAAAAGCCAGAGCTGAACAGCCCCACCCAGGGGGCGGTCCCTCCGGACATAACCCTCCCACTACAGTCAGCGGACTTCAGTTTTTTTCTGCCTAGCAGAAGGAGAAGACGTGGCTCTCTCAGGAGCCAGTCTCCTGACCTATTTTATTCCTTTTTGGGATTCTTTTTTATTTTATTTTTGAGAATCTTCTATCAACTGTCGGCTGGGCAACAGGTTGGGTACAAGATATCCTCGTAGTCTTCCCTGTCCGACCATCGAGCGTGCTGATCCTCGCCTTGTGTGCGTGAGACTCAGTTCACGACAGGCCCCATGACTCCAGGGGTGGCCGGGTTTGCTTTCATGCTCCCACGGTCCTCTCAAGACTGAACAGCTCCTGACTGACTGTATCTTTTGCGGTGGACCGGGCCGACAGCTACTCAGTACTGCACTGTGATAGTTCTGTCAGAAACACCAGTGTGTCCCTCAGGGGACGGGTAAGTAGTCTCTCCTGCCTGCAGGTGAGTACAAAGGGCTGTGTGTTTCTCTGTGGGGGATTTTCCCTGTCTCCCCCTGTGTTTTATTGTCGCTCTCTGTCACCATTACTGGCGCTGACTGTGTGGGGTGCTTGGGGGTCACACTGTTCTTGGGGGGGCTCATGCTGGTCTGCAATGTATGCCTTGGGGCTTTTTTGTGTGTTTTTTTTTTTTTTGGGGGGGGCCTGAGCGGCGCTGTGCGTGTGTGCTGTTTCATTTTAACTGCGTCATGGCGGCCATCTTGCCGCGGATCGCCTCAGTGAAGTGCGGCGGCCATTTTCTTGTAGCCCGCACGCTTTTCAGCACTAGTTTGGCCTCTAGCGCTGCTATAGCAGCGCGAATCTCCTCACAGTCTCCTCACAGCTTACCAGCGCTGACACAGCGCAGTACAGACAGCCGAACTGAGCGGTCCCTGGTCCGGTTTGGTGAGTCCCCTGGGCGCCCCCTCCTCAGTCAGCACAGCCTGTGGGTGGACTTTTTATCTGAGAGAGTCTCAGAGAGGGACAATATGGAGTCTGTGTCACCAGCTTCCCCTAAAAATGTCAGTGGCAACAGGCAGTGCTTCAGCACTGCGGTCCCTATGGACCTGTTGTGGGCAGCCCTGGAATCAATTTCTGACCAGGATGGGAGCTGTGTGCAAGCGCAAGGTGCAAAAAGGCGCCCTCTCCCCACTTTATCTACTCGAGGGCAGTGCGCTGATTCAGATATGGGCCTAGCCACTATCGCTCAGGACCCTAGTTCTGAATGTATGGATGGTTTTGAACAGGACATTCCTTATGAGGAAAACTCCAGTCTGAGTCAGTAAATGACAGGGCGCTTGTTAGTGTACTCATGGCTGCGGTGAGGGACACTCAAGCTAAAATGCTGCGGATGCAGAACCTCAGGCGGATACTGTCTCCTTTGGTTCTTTTAAGGCCAGGTCTTGTAAAGGGGTTTTTTCCATTGTACTTTCTTTGACCAGCTCATTGATAAGGTCTGGGAAAAGCCGCAGAATAATTTTTTTATGGTCCCGCGGCGTTTGTCTATCAGGTACCCCTTGAAGATGCCCTACTTAAAAAGTGGGCTTCTCCCCCAGTGGTCGACCCTCCAGTCGCCTGGTTGAACAAGGCCATCACTCTCCCGATGGAGGGGACTCCTGCATTTGAGGACCCCACTGACAGGAGGTCAGAAGTGGTGAGCAGAACCATGTTTGCCTTGTTGGGATCCGCCCTACGACCTGTGGTAGCGGCGACCCTTGTGTCTAAAACACTTTCAGGTTGGGCAAAAATGTTGCACCTACCTGTACAGGAGCATATTCTTCCTCCAGACACAGTTGCTCTGGCCCACCAACTGGTTCAGGGCCTGGTTTCTGTGTGCGACGCCACGCTGAACGCGGCCCCTTTAATATCCAGGGCCTCTGTCTCGGCGGTGGTATTGCGTCGTCTTATCTGGTTAAAATGCTGGTCTGCTGACCTAGCCTTAGGAAGCTCCTGACGGATCTACTATTTTAAAGGCGGTAGACCTTTCGGTGCTGCTCTGGATGACATTGTCATGGATGTCACGGGAGGTAAACGCACTCTTCTTCCTTAGACTAGCAAGGGTGAGGAGGCCCGCCGCAAACAGGGGCCTTCCTTTCCAGCAAAACAGGGGTTTTTTCGTCAGTCAGAGTCCACAGGTAGGCCCTCTCAGACTGACGGCAGTGCGGCTGGTGGGCACAAGTGCCCCTGGGTGCGTAAGCCAAACAAGCGGCTCCCAAGCCCACCTCCGCGTGAAGTCTTGCCTCCGCCCGACTCTGGGGTGGGGGGACGACTTCGCAGGTTCACGGCTCGGTGGACCTCCCGAATCTCCGACTGGTGGGTGTGCGAGGTGGTCACCTCAGGTTATAGGATAGTATTCCGATCCTGGCCCCCACACAGATTCTTTCCCTTGAATCTTCCTCTCCTTCCTACCTGTCGGGCAGCCCTCTTGGGGGCTGTACAGGATTTGATCAGGTCCGGAGTGATTGTGCCGGTTCCGTCACAGGAGAGTTTTCAGGGATTCTGCTCGAATCTGTTTGTCGTCCCAAAAATAGGACGTGGTTCGACCTATCCTGGACCTCAAGGCCCTGAATGCCTTCGAGAAGGTGCAGAAAATCCGCATGGGATCCATTCGCACGGTGATCGCTACACTCCACCAAAGGGATTTTCTTCTGGCGTCCTTGGACTTCAAGGACGCCTACTTGCCTGTTCTGATCTGCGCAAGTCACCAGAAGTTTCTGCGCCTTGCGATCAGCGAAGTCCACTCTTGATTGTGACTCTTCCTTTCGGCCTTGCCTCGGCACCAAGGGTGTTCACCAAGGTGCTTGCTCCGGTTCTAGCCTTCTGTTACAGCGAGGTATTGCTGTCGTGGGCTATCTGGACGGTCTTCTGCTATGAGCAGAAAGTGGCTCAGACTTAGAGGAAAGGTGACTATCGTCAATTAGACCCTCAGGGACTTCGGGTGGTTCCTGAACATTCAGGAGTCAGTCCTGGTCCTGACTCAGTGTCTGGAGTCTCTAGTTCTGGTTCTGGACTCCTTGGAGGCAAAGGTATTCTACCTCTGGAGAAGTTGCTGACACTTCAGTCTGCGGTGCGGGTGCTGACATCCCGAACATGGTTGTCAATCCGTTGTTTGCATGAGAGTCCCGGGACTCCTGGTGGCCTCCTTTCGCGGCCATTCCGTATGCCCAATCACACACCAGGGCATTGCAGAAGGAGATCTTGTCCACCTGGGACAAATCCCCGTTGTCCTTGGATCTTCGGATCCAGGTGATTCACCTGGTCAGGGCGTCCCTGACAGGGTGGTTGGGACCCTCGGCTCTTCGGTCCGGAAAGTCATTCCCCTCCCATCCAATGGACGGTACTCACGATGGACGCCAGCCTGACGGGCTGGGGTGGAGTCTGGGGAGTCCTGTCGGCTCAAGGCCTTGGACTCCGGACGAGTCCGTTTACCAATCACTGTTCTGGAAATGCGGGCCATCAGACTGTGTCTCTCCTCAGGTCGGAGAGAGTACGGGGTCGCTCCATCAGGAGCCAGTCGGACAACGCCACGGCGGTGGCGTATGTAAACCATCACGGGGGGACTCGGAGCTCAGCTGCGGCTTCCGAAGTAATCCGTATCCTGAAGTGGGCCGGAAGAAACGTGCCGGCTCTGTAGGGGCGGACTATGAGTCGCCAATCGCCGGACCAGGAAGAGTGGTCCTTGCATATTTCAACTCCTTTGCCGACGGGGGGGCACGTCGGATGTGGACCTGATGGCCTCTCGACTCAGTCGCAAGGGTCGAGGTTGTGGCCAGATCCAGGGATCCTTGGGCGATGACTCGGATGCGTTGGTGGCCCCATAGGGTCCTTATCGCCTGATATAAACTCCGGTGATCCTAATTGTTCCGGATTGGCCTCAGCGTCACTGGTACGTCTCGTTGCGGACGTTCCCTGGCGGTTGCCGATGAGGGAGGACCTTCAGTCTCAAGGTCCTATGTTTCATCCGGCTTACAGTCTCTGGCTTTAACGGCAGAGCTGTTAAAAGCCAGGTGTTGAGGGACCGAGGTCTCTCGGACTCTGTCATTTTGACCATGTTAAGGACACGGAAGTCTTCCTCCAGGCAGATCTATCACCGTGCCTGAAAAGCTTATATCGCCATATGCAAAGCGCTGGACTGGCGTCCTCGGACGTATTCCGTCCCCAGAATCCTGCGTCCTCTACAGTGTGGAGTGACCCAAAAGCTTGCTTTGAGTACCATCAAGGATCAGATTTCGGCCTTGGCCGTCTTCTTTCAGCGACCTCTAGCGGGTCATTTCTTGGTTAGCACCTTGTGTTGGGGGTTCGCCATGTGCTCCCTCCTGTCAAGCCTTCTCTCCCACCGTGGGATCTGAATTTGGTGCTCTAGGTCCTCCAGGAACCTCCTTTTTGGGAATATCCGGGATATTCCTCTCTTGTCTTGTCTCAGAAGGTGGCCTTTTAGTGGCAGTCACTTCTGTTTGACGAGTGTCTGAGTTGGCGGCTTTGTCCTGCAAGTCGCCATATTTAGTCATCCATAAGGATAAGGCGGTGTTGCATCCGCGACCTTCCCTTTTGCCAAAGGTGGTGTCTACCTTTCACCTACATGAGGACATTGGCCTCCCGTCCTTGTGTCCTCACTCATCGCATCCCAGAGAGTTTGCGCTGCACATATTGGATGTGGTACGAGCCTTACGGGTGTACCTGTCTGCTACTGCTTCTATTCGGAAGTCCGACTCACTGTTTGTGACTGCCCCTGGTCCATAACAGGGCCAAGCGGTTTCGTCTGCCATCATTTTTAGGGGAATCAGACAAACCGTCATTCAAGCCTATGCTCTCAAAGGGCGGGCGCCTCCCTTTCCGGTTACGGCGCATTCCACCAGGGCAATTGGTGCTTCCTGGGTTTTCCGACATCAAGCGTTGGTTGCACAAGTGTGCAAGGCGGCGACCTGGTCGTCTGTTCATACCTTTTAAGTTTTTTATAAGGTTGATGTGGCTGCATCTTCGGATGCTTCCTTCGGCCGCAGGGTGCTGCAGGCCGCTGTTTAAAGTTGCGACTCCTCCGTTGAGGAGATCTGCCTTCTTGGAGTGAAAGTTTTTGGTTTTTCCATTTATACTGCTCCCATCCCTCTTGACACTGCTTTGGGACATCCCACGTGTAAAGTGTAAAGAGACACCGTGTCAGTCCATGGATGATAAGAGAAAATAGGATTTTTTGTACTCACCGTAAAATCCTTTTCTCTGACATCCATGGACTGACACGGCACCCACCCTTCCTTTTTAAGTTTGTACTGCTTTGTTACGAACTGAAGTCTGCTGACTGTAGTGGGAGGGTTATGCCCGGAGGGACCGCCCCCTGGGTGGGGCTGTTCAGCTCTGGCTTTTAGAATGTATGTATAACATCTCACATTCTGCCTAGGTCTTCTCCTGCAAGCAGGGACATAACCCACGTGTAAAGTGTAAAGAGACACCGTGTCAGTCCATGGATGTCAGAGAAAAGGATTTTACGGTGAGTACAAAAAATCCTATTTTTAACGGCATGAAAAACGATCGTGTGTACGCCGCATAAGGGATTATATAGTGCACTTTGCTATATTCACACGCCATTAAAAAAAATTTGTACGTGTTGTACCTCACTGCGTTCTTGACGGTCGGAATTTCAGACAAGATTTGTGGGACCGTGTGTATGCAACACAAGTTTGAGCCAACATTCCGTAAAAAAAAACACGTTTTTTTTGTCGGAAATTTCCGTTCGTGTGTACGCGGCATTACTCATAAAAGATGCTGCCGATGACAGGATTGGCATGGGTGACATTCTGCTTTTCTTACAGCTCTAGGTTCTGGGCTTGAATCTGACCAGGGACCCCATCTGCATGGAGTTTGTAGGCCTTCCCCATGTCTGGGTATTTCGCTTCCTCCCACATTGGCTCTAGTACTTGGCAACCAAGTGAGACAGCCAAAACATACAGATGCAGTTAAAATGGGACATTAATTATCTCCATATAAAAATGTAATCTCCATTCTTATTTTAATATATGGTTATCATATTACACTCAGTACTGGGTGTGTGATAATAATGGAATAGCATTAATGAATTTTCCAACAATATCAGATGGGGAGAACCGACGCGGATACAAATTTAATTGCCGTGCTGTTTATGCAACCACAGCTTGTCCTGAAGTCTAAATTAAGTTTCTGTCTAGCACAATATAAATTAGGTTGGTTGCGATGGAAACGCACACCTATACTTTAAAACATATAAAAAATGCCAGGTCTGATTAACATGTCTGTGGGCCAATTCCAAAGGTCTTAATTAAACCCATTTCCTAACAATGAGGGGAGCGGGTGGCTAATAAAAATGTAAAACTTTTTGGTATGCAATATCTTCTATGGAGCAGATGCAAGACCTGGACTTCCAGATCGGGGTAGTAATGCCAATTGTCCCATACAATGCATCCAATGTGACAATGTAATATAAAGGGGGTGTGACTAATGCCACAACATTAGTGTGTTCATGAAAAGTAAATAGATATTAAAAACATGTCCTAGGGAGCTTCAGTATGATGGCTCTTGGCAGCCATGTTGTAACTGAAATGCCCAGACAACTAGGTTGAACTCAAACCCTGACAACCAAGGTGAAGTCCACAGCTAAATACACAAATGTTCGACCAAGTTCTAGGCTACGGGTGTACTTGCATATCTAGATATATCTCTAGGCTATGGGAGGTTCCTAGACCTTCCTTGATGTCCCAAGTAGATGGCCATGGTCTTTGATTGGGTTATGTATCTACCATATGAGTATAGATATTCCTTTGCAGTATTATTACTGATGAACTCAATGCTGGATTAAGTAATAAAAAAAAATCCTCTTGGTAGACATTTTTGTCTAGGACACAACTTTTGTAATTCACTTACATCACTAGATCAACCTCTAGGACAGGGGTGCCCAACCTTTTGAAGAGCGAGGGCCACTTAAGCGGCTTGGTAACCGGTCGTGGGCCACAATGAGCGGAGGGGGCGGATGGCAGGTCCGTGTCCACTCTGCATATGCAAAATGGACATGGACATGGCCCACTATACTCTATGGGCCCTCTGATCCGATCTGCCCAGATGGAAGGGAACGGATCCCCTCTTTTTTTAGATTGAATTGGAGGTAGGTGGGTATATGGTGTGACAGCAGGAAGGTAAAGTCACCTGGTTGCATCCAGGGGGGTAGATATATTTCGCCCAGATTCAGGCTTTACGCCGACTTATACAACTAGGTGGAGAGTTGTATAAGGCTAGTGGGCTCATGGATGACTCATACCTCTAGGGAGAGGGCTGGGCGTCGTGCAGACAGGGAGTTGATGAGACCAGCTGAAGCTTGTCAGCTCATTTAGGCCTCTATAAGAACTCCCAGCTTCATTAGATGTTAGCTCATGCCTGGAACCAGACCTGTGTGGACTGTCTAGGGAGAGTGAACCCCTGTGCGGTGAGACAAAGCCTGTGTGGCTATTTGCTTGGACATTTAAAACCAGGGACTTAGGGACTAGGACAGCACTAGGCTGATCCCAGTTGTTAGTTAGGAAACCTGTATGTTTAGTCAGAGGTCAACTTGACCAGGATTTATTTTGGTTATGTTTCTTTTGCTTTGCTGTGTTTTGTCACTGTAAATAGAAAATAAACCGCACCTTTTTGATTTTGAAAACCACAACCTCCGTTTGCTGGGCCTGTTTTGTGTGGGGAGCCCATCCCGGGGGTCACACACACCCGCTGCCGAGCTAACCCCCTCACAATGGTCACAAGTCTGTTTACATCTGTGGCTCAAAAGAGGTGACCAGGGGGTCCGATTGGGTCAGACTGATCGTGTCATAGGGGCCTAAGGCTGCTTTCACACTGATGCGCTGTGGTTTACCCACACCGAGGGTGCAGCGCAGTGCACCTGTGGCTTTTCTGTGGGTTAGCTGCACTTTGCCATAGACTTCTATTATATCCAGCAGGTGTGGCGCACTTTCTGAAGTGCACCAAACCCGCAGGTAATAGAAGTCTATTGCCGCATACACACGATCATTTTTCCCGTCGGGAAAAATGACATTTTTCCCTTTGGACGAGAAAAACGATCGTCTGTGGGCTTTTGGACGGGAAAAACGGCATTAATCACGACGAGAAAAACTAGAACATGCTCCATAGGGAAACACTGCCGCGGAGCCTACAGACGGTCGTTTTTCTCGTCAAGAGAAAAAATGACGGGAAAAACGGCCGTGTGTGGGGGAACAAGCCATTCCCTCGTTTTTCTTGGCGTGATTCCCGGCGGTGTTTTCACCGCCGTGAATCACGATCGTGTGTACGCGGCATAAGGCAAAGTGCAGCTAACCCATAGGTGTTCTGCAGTGCACCTGCAGATCAGTGTGAAGCAGCCCAGTAACCACTGCAGAACAGATATGACCATATACACACTTTGATTTTAGTAATAAACTTACCTTTAATAACAGAGTTCCATTCAGGTATCACCAGCTATTGCTGTCCCAGGTAGAGTGCATTTGATATCACTCCGCCTATGACAGGAGTTGGTGCTTTACAGAAAGCATTGGCTTATGTGGCTCTGCAGCCGCTTGATTCACAAGACTGATGCTCTGGGATGGTGGGTCAGCAACCCACAATCTGTTCTTGCCAACCTGCCATCCCAGAGCAGGAGGTCGCGGGCCACATCAGAGGGCTCCGTGGGCCATTGGTTGGGCACCCCTGCGGTAGGTAAGGAGTTCTTAGACCTTCCTTGATGTCTCATTTAGATGGCCATATGTTGGATTGGGTTATGTGTCCAACATATGGGTATGAGCAGTCCCTTGAAGCATTAATAAATTCCTTTTGATAGATTTTTTTTCCAGCACACCCAACTTTTGTAATTTGCGAATATCACTAGAACAATCTCTAGGCCAGTGATGGCGAACCTTGGCACCCCAGATGTTTTGGAACTACATTTCCCATGATGCTCATGCACTCTGCAGTGTAGTTGAGCATCATGGGAAATGTAGTTCCAAAACATCTGGGGTGCCAAGGTTCGCCATCACTGCTCTAGGCTATGGGGTTCTTGATCTTCCTTGTTATTCCAATTTTGATGACCATGGTCTTTAATAGGGTTGTGCGTCTACCAAATGGGTATGAGCACTCCTTTGAAGGATTGTTGAATAAGAAATAATTTTTGGTAGACATTTCTTTTACATGGGACTGGCATGTGGAATGTAATGGCACATGTGCTTTGTCAACTTGTACACATACTGGGGCTAATTTAGTCAGGAGCCAATTAACCTACCAGCATGTCTTTGGAATGTGGGAGGAAACCGGAGTACACAAGAACAGGGAGAACATGCAAACTCCACACAGGAGTAGCAAAACTTAAACAGCAAAAAGTTTCTATACTCCAGTTTCAAGCATATAAAAATCAAATTGGGGTCGTCAGACACAATGCCAGCTGAAGATCAGAAACCCACACCAACCAAAATGTATATATGGAAGCTATTTGGGAATTGAGCATAGACATATCTGTGTTGCTACTGCATAGTATGGGTCAGTGATCAAAAGGGATGGGATGGCTGAAGTTGCTGGATTATAATTTAATAGGAGCAATAAATTACACCCCAACCCCCCCAGTATTTTGTAGACATGTGCACACTGAAATATTTCGTTTCGGAATTTCGTTTTTGTCCGAAAAATAAATTTATTTAGTTACTCCCGAAATTCGTTTTTATTTATTTCGTTTTTCGTTAGAAATTGCATTCGTCCGAAAATCTGAATTAATCAAGGTAGAATCTGTCATTGAAGGCTTATGGTGTCTGTCGAATGTTCAAAGAAGATTCGACGGAGCAGTGAAACTGTACGACTCTGCAATCATACATTTCCGGTCGAATGTTCCGCCCACAAGCTATAGAAGAATTCTAATGTTGTATGACACTAGTAATAATTATATTTATTCATTACTATTATTAGTCAACCAACATTAGAATTCTTCTATAGCCTATGGGCGGATGCATTTGACTGGAAATGTACGATTGCAGCGTCGTACAGTTTTGCTGCACCGTCGAATCTTCTAACTTTCGATGCTTTGTCGAATCTTCGTCATTCTAGCTATTTTACTGCTCCTCCTCTTTGGTTACAATCAGCCAATAACATTCATCATCAACTTTATTTTTATTTTACTTCCCCCACCCAATTTCAGCAGTGATCTTTTCTCTCTATGTCGAATCTTTTCTCTCCTATGTCGAATCTTTTCTCTCTATTATGTCGAATCTTTTCTCTCCTATGTCGAATCTTTTCTCTCCTATGTCGAATCTTTTCTCTCCTATGTCGAATCTTTTCTCTCCTATGTCGAATCTTTTCTCTCCTATGTCGAATCTTTTCTCTCCTATGTCGAATCTTTTCTCTCTATAATGTCAAATCTTTTCTCTCTATAATGTCAAATCTTTTCTCTATTATGTCGAATCTTTTCTCTCCTATGTCAAATCTTTTCTCTCTATAATGTCAAATCTTTTCTCTATTATGTCGAATCTTTTCTCTATTATGTCGAATCTTTTCTCTCCTATGTCGAATCTTTTCTCTCCTATGTCGAATCTTTCTCTCCTATGTCGAATCTTTTCTCTCCTATGTCGAATCTTTTCTCTCCTATGTCGAATAATCTTGGACTAATAGAGTTAAGGTTAGGCACATTCGACCACAGGTTCGATAGACACAGATTGTTATTGTCAGCGTCACGTCGAATCTCCTATCTATATCGAACTGTTGTAGCAACGAAAACGAAAATAAAGCATTTGTTTATGTCGGATCTTTCGGTTTTCGGATTCTGTGCTTTCGTTTTCGTTTGTTAAAACGATAACGAAAATAGCTGAAATTCGGACGAAAATGCATTCGGACGAAAACGAATGCACATGTCTAGTATTTTGGCGTTTTTGGGAATACACCCGGTTCCATGCACTTTATCTGCTGTCCACCCTCTACAAATATACAGTATAGAGAATTTTTTTTTTTTTTATATTTGACCGATTATTGTTTTGATTAATCGGTTAACAACCTTAAAGTGTGGTGTAAAATTT